>PVIJ01001576.1:80780-192808 GCA_004024925.1 Scalopus aquaticus
GGAAGGAAGGAAGGAAGGAAGGAAGGAAGGAAGGAAGGAAGGAAGGAAGGAAGGAAGGAAGGGCAAAGGAGCAGGGGAGTGGGAGATGAAATACATTTGAACTCTCACTGATATAAATTTATTCAGAAATTATGGAAGAATTTTTAGAAGTTTTCAGTTAGTGCATCTAGCAGCTGAAGTACTATTGATAAGGGGAAAGGAGTAAAAGAAACTGAGCGAGCAATAGTTGGAAAGCTTTTACCTGATTTAAATAAAGCTTTTATTGTAGGGATCATCCAGCAAATGTGCTTAAAACACAATTTCCTGGATTCTACCCCTAAAAATGTGATTCAATGTTTGAGAAAGTCAGTAATTTGCATTTTAACAAATACCCTGGAGATTCTGATGGAAATGAACTAAACACCACACGCTGAAAAACACACTGAAGTAGACAAAAAGAACATGGATATGAAGACCTCACATGGTTACCACTAGTGGCAAGTGCAGAGGGATCTTAGGCAAGTCACTGACCTCCTCAGTCTTGGTTGTCTCACCAAGAGAATGAAGGCTTCAGTAGATGGTCTAAAAGGGCCTTTCCAACACTAAGAAATAGCATTTCCTTTAATTGTTCATTAGAACCACTATATCTCTTTAAAGATTACAAACCTGGGTAATTATATTGATGTCCATGAGATGAGGACCAACGTGTGAGAGTGAGATTCCTAAGTGGACATCTGTGTTGGCAGTAGCCCTTCTCTAGCTCCAGATTGGTTTCTATGATAATCAAGCACCTTTTTGGAGTCCTATATCATTTTTTTCCCTCTTTTTTAGTGTGTTCTTTCCCTTTTAGTGATTGTATTGGTCAAATATAACATTCCATCCACTCATTGCAATACATACACACTTCCTTATAGGTAACATGAGAAGCTAGGTTTTGAGAGTAGAGAAAAATACTCTTAAATCCGTGAGGAATCCTAAGGTAAAATACATAATTGTAATGGTCTTATCAGAAAACTTCTGCCCATCCTGCCAGTCTCCAAGATTATATCAGCAGAACTGTGGACAAACGAAATTTGTTGAATCTACATGCACCAAACTGTAGCTGTTCATTGTCCCTGTATCTTCTCAATTCCTCTTAGAGCCAGGATCGTCCCAGTTTATTTATCCCCTAAATATTTACTGAATGGATACTCTGAGTCAAACCTGTGTGAGGAACTAACATTTCAAAAATGAGTAAGATGCTGTCCCCTGCCTAAATAGACTACTAAAGACACACATGCATCAGCATCACATAATAGTAGTTTGATAATTATAATAATCAGTGCAGAGAGAAGGGGCAATAATTTCCCTGGAGGTGCAGAATCAGTAAAGGTTTCATAGACGAGCTTATTTTACGAATGAGGAAGAATTCATCAGAGAGATGAAGGAAAGAAGAAACAGCAATGTCTTCTGGGCAAAAGAAATATCATATACAAAGACAGAGGGTTGAAACAATAGAATTTATTCTGAGTCACAAGTCATTTCATATGACCAAAGGGAAGGCTGCACAGGGATTTGCAAGCAATAAATTTTAAGAATCCGTAACGTTCACTGAGCACTTAATATGTGTCAGGCATTATTCTAAGCATTCTACATGTGCTAATATATTTAATCTTTAGCACAACCCTAATAAGGGAGATACGACTGTTTGACAAAGAACTTGAGGGAAGAGAGTTTAAGTAACTCTCCCAGGTTTATAAACACATTCTGTAAGCATGGAACCCAAGCAGTTTGGCTCCATAGTCCAGCTTTTGCACACCACTACTGCTTTTTAAAGATGAGACTGAAGAAAGGAACAGAACCCAGATCAAGGCAGGACTTAAGAGGTCACCTCAAGGATTCTGGTATTCATCCAACAGCCAATGAGAACCTAGGGAAAAAGTAAATCAGAAGACTTGTGCTTAAGAAAGTACATCCCAGAAGGAACATACAGATGGAAGAGGGAGAGGGTTAAAATTGGAGGAAGGGGGCCTCCCTGGTGGCGCAACGGGTTAAGTCTCAGCACTATGAAGCTATCCTCAGCCACTGCAGCATGAGTTCAGTCCCCAGCCAGGGAGCTTCCCACATGGCACAGCAGACCTCGCCTGCCTCACCAGCTGCTCCCCTCAGCAGTGTATTTCAGTAGATCTGCCTGTTCTGCTCCCCACTCTATCTCTGGTGAATTCTCTCACCACCCCACACCTCTGGCCTACACCCCAGTACTTGTATGCATATATAAATCTTTAAAAAAAAAATCAGAGGAAGGATGACAGAAAGAAAACTAATTGTCCCATTAAAGAGGATGAAAAACCTGAATTCTGACCATAACAATAAATGTGGCAAAGGTGGGCCTGTTCCGTCACTAAAGACAGAGTCCTTCTTCAATAACTCTCTGAATTTGACTCATACCCCTAACAAGTGTCCAGTTTCACCATTTCTTCCTATTGCTCATGATGATATCCTTCATCTGCTGCTAAGTTTGTAGTACTCCATCCTTGGTTTTTATTTCTCAGCTGGGCTCCTTGATTAACCAGGGACTCAAATGCGAACAAGTTCATCAGTGGCTGACGATGTTCAACAATCTGAGCCTTCCAATCCCATTTGTGTTTCACTACAAACAGCTTGATAGCAGTTTCACTAGCAACTAAATGAGATAAATAGCTAAGAAAATGTCAAGAAAGGATTCTTTTATATTTAGCAAGCATATATTGTGACTCTAAATTTGTTTTCCAAAGAGAATTATCCTATGTCAACAACTTCATTAAGTCTTTGCATCAATGTGTAAAACATAAATATATATATATATATATATATATATATATATATATATATATATATATATATATATATTTAAGTCTAAATGATTTTCATTTCCTTCTTTTGGAACTCCTACATCAATTAAGAGTTCCAATAATTTAACAAACTTCAGGCTGAGGCTTTTGTGGTTTTGTTTTTTAGGCTTAAAAGCACACTAAACATGATTTTTGAATTTTTAATACCCTGTATCACTGAAAACCTCTTAAGTTTACATTAAGTCAAAATACTCTTCTTATAGGTATTCTGCCATCTTTGATGAGAATGAACTGAGTGGCTGGGATTATGACTATGGTTTCTGCTCACCCAAGATACTCCAATGTGCTCCCGAACCAGATGCTTTTAATCCCTGTGAAGATATTATGGGCTATGACTTCCTTAGGGTCCTGATTTGGCTGATTAGTATTCTAGCCATCATGGGAAATGTGACCGTCCTCTTTGTCCTCCTGACCAGTCGATATAAACTGACCGTGCCGCGTTTTCTCATGTGCAATCTCTCATTTGCAGATTTTTGCATGGGGCTCTATCTGCTGCTCATTGCCTCAGTTGATTCCCATACCAAAGGCCAATATTACAACCATGCCATCGATTGGCAGACAGGGAGTGGATGTAGTGCTACTGGGTTTTTCACTGTATTTGCAAGTGAACTTTCTGTATACACCCTCACAGTCATCACACTAGAAAGATGGCACACCATCACATATGCTATTCAGGTAGACCAAAAGCTTCGATTAAGACATGCCATTCTGATTATGCTTGGAGGATGGCTCTTTTCCATTCTGATCGCTCTGTTGCCCCTTGTGGGTGTCAGCAATTACATGAAGGTCAGCATTTGCCTCCCCATGGATGTGGAAACCACTCTCTCACAAGTCTACATATTAGCCATCCTGATACTCAACGTGGTGGCCTTCATCATCGTCTGTGCTTGCTACATTAAAATATATTTTGCAGTTCAAAATCCAGAACTGACAGCTACCAACAAAGACACAAAGATCGCTAAGAAAATGGCGGTTCTCATCTTCACGGATTTCACCTGCATGGCACCTATTTCCTTTTTTGCCATTTCAGCTGCCTTCAAAGTGCCTCTGATCACAGTAACCAACTCTAAAATTTTACTAGTTCTTTTTTACCCAGTCAATTCTTGTGCCAATCCATTTCTATATGCAATCTTCACGAAGGCATTCCAAAGGGATTTCTTCCTGTTGTTGAGCAAATTTGGCTGCTGTAAACATCGGGCTGAACTTTATAGAAGGAAAGATTTTTCAGCTTATAAGTCCAAATGCAAAAATGGCTCCACTGGATCAAAAAAGCCTTCTCACTCTCTCTTGAGGTTGTCCACATTGCACTGTCAATATACGGCTGTGCTAGAAAAAACTTGCTGTAAAGAGTGTTAATTGCTAAATCAGTAACCACTTTGTTGAACTGTACTTAAATGTGTAGAAAATTTGGGTAAAAACAGACCTCCACCTCCCTCAAAGTGTGGTCCATGACCACTGCCAGTCTAAAAATTACTTGTTGTTGATACGTAATGAAATAAAATATAGAAGCTGATGATGTTAAAAAACTACTATAGCAATTTTGACAGAGAAATTTAAGATGTAGTTTCTCAGTTGTACTAACCACATCTCAAGTCTTCCTAGCTCTACAATGACTACTGGTTTCCATATTAGCACAGATGTAGAAAACTTTAATCATCACAGAAAGTTTCATTGGGTAGCACTGTTCTAAAGACTTCTGTCTATCCTGTCTAGGTTTTACTATTTGAAATTTAACTTAAGGTAAGTATTTAAAGGCAAGAGTCAACCCACTTGCTTGGTCTGATGTTTTCCTTCTAAGAGTAACGAGACATTAAATAGTAGGTTGTAAACTCTGTATACGTAGGAACCCTGTCTCCTAGCTCAGCATCTTGGCAATGGTACAAAACAAATGTGTTGAATTGCCCTGAAGGTATAAACTGTATAAGAAAAAAGGGTTATTTTTCCCTTTCTAAGCCCCCATCTTTTTATTTAAGTAGAAGTTTAATAATATTTTATTTAAGTGAAATATTTTAAAATATTTCTCATAATTTCTATCCTTTGGAGGTACAGAAAAATATATCCCCTATTTGCTAGAAGTACTTCTATTTATCAGAATTGACTCTTGCTGGACAATGAAAATATGGCTTGATTCCAATGTTTTTTGTATGTATGCGCCTCTGACTTTTTAAAATAACTTTTATTGAAAGCTTACTATGTGCCAGCATCTTGATAAGTATTTTACATAATGTAACCCATTTAATCTCAATAAAACTCTATGATGCAGATATTATTCACTTTTTTTGTATCAACAAGAAATTTACTAGTGTTTTAAAAATCCAAATACTGGCTACCTGGAAAAAATTCAACAGTGGATTCTTTAGGGCTTTCTCCACATCTAAGCATGCTAGCTGGGTATCTTTTGGCAGAGCTGTTACACATTTGGCATGGACAGCACATGAGTTGGTATCTTCAACACACCAACCAAATAGACCTCTCTTGCCTCCTACAAAACACTAGTAGCTGTGCTCTGGAAGTTCAACTCTGTTTCGAACTTCTGATAATGTCTAATTTCAATGAGTGCCACAGTACTGAGCATGTAAAGATGAGATTTCTTCATCCCGCCGGTAAATGGCACACTCTGGTCAGCAGCCTTTGTAGCCAGTGGCTTGCTGCTTTACCATCAGCTGGTTTGTGGGCAGTGGGCTTTGTATGAGTCATGGTACAGAGAGCTCCTTTCTAAACCCCCTTCTCATTTCCCTGAAGCTCCTGCCTGGAGCTAGAAGCAGAGCTGGGGTTAGAGAGTAATGGGCAACTGAGAAAACTATTATTCTTATTTTATAGTGCAGGAAAACCTACTACAGTTAGCTTAAGTGCTCAAAAGTATAAATACAATTCAAACTCAAAGTTCTGATTCAGGATCCCACCCTCTTAATCACTGTGCTTTACTGTCTCCCTTGCAGGCAAATCATAAGTTTACCTATGGTGAAGTGGACAAATCCTAAGCATACCCTTTAATGAGTTTTAAGAAACACATACACCCAGGTGATCTAAAACCTCTGTCAAAACATAGAACACTGTCACCCTCAGAAAGTTCCCTCACCCCCCTTTCCTATCAATCCTTTAGCTCCACTCCCCAGAGGTAACAGTGGCTCTGACTTTTCCCCCATAGATTAGTTTTACCTGTTCTAGAGTTCACAGAAATATAATCATACAGTATATATTCTTTTGTGTAAGGCTTCTTTGACTGAACACAACATTTTTGCTATTCATTGATGTTGTTGCTTGAATCAGTAGCTAATTCCATTTGATTCCTGAGTAGTATTCCATGGTACAGACAACACTGTCTTCCATTCTCCTACCGATGGATATCTGGGCTATTTCCAGTTTCCAGCTCTCCACTGACATTTTATTTTGAAAAAAGGTATAGTCATAACAAGACTCTACACATTTAGTCTCCTTTCAATCTTTACGTTGTTGTGCAAAGTGATTCAAACTAAATTATAAAAGACCATAAACATCACAAAATATCCCTTCTCTATATGTTTCTTCATATTTCTGACTTTCCTACTCCATAACTAGTTACTTATCTTTACTCAGATGAGTCCTCAATCTCATACAGTAGTATTTAGAATTTGTCTCAGTGACATGGAATACTAGTCATGTTGTGTACATACCTACACGATAAACTATTTGATTTGTATACAATCTAAGAACCAAAACAACTAAGTAAGCAGAAAATAAAACAACAGAAAATAAATCCTGGTGGAGAAATTTTAATTACATACTCTGAAACATTATTTGCATCCAAAATACCTCAACACATACTCTGAAAATAAGTTCTATAAACTTTTCCACAAATAACTGATCTTCATTTTCTATATTATAACTTGTTTTTACATCCTGCTTCCCTCATTGTCATAGTCTTTCATTCACTGAGACTTACCAGTTAATCCTTTGAATTGTGTTCCGCCATTAATTCTTTATTTTGCATTACTACTGACATGCCCTCATCCCGGGCCACTTCTCCATACCTCTGGGTAACCCTTATCTCCCTCATTTTTATTCATATCTACTCTTCCCCAACTCCACACTCTCATACCCACCACGGATTGATCGTCTTAAAATCCTATTGTACCTTATTGCATATTTGCCAAAAATCCTGAACTACTTTATCAGTACCTATAAATTTAAGTTTTAGCCCCTAGTATAACAATGAAAGAGCTTCAGAATCATTCCTCAAATCAGCTCACTTTTACCTCCTGCTGTTTTTCTACATGAAACAAATTGTTACATTTACTTTTCCTACCTATGCCCATTGTATCTACATTCTGGTGTCCATGCCTTTCTTACTATCTGGAAAACCTTCCTTACCTACCTTCCTTCTTTATTCTGTAAGTCCCCAGCAAAAGGTTTACATTCTTTATTAAGTTCTCCTTAGTCTACTCCCTCCCTAATCCAGTACAGTTAAGCACAACTCCTTTACCTGAAATTAAGTAGAGCATAAGTAATAAATATATAACCCAGAATGGTTTCTCTCTGGACTCTTTTAGCACTTGTCACCAGTGTTAACTCGTTCATTTTTTATCCAACACTGCTGTGTACTATAATATTAACTGCCTTCACACGCATATCTCACCTCTGTTATAAATTTCTTCAGTGATAAACTTGTCTCTTTTACTTCTTCGTTTCTCCCTACAGCATGTCTATCCTACAGCATTAAACATGGCAGGTGAATAATGAAACTTTTTTTGCTTATTCACTTTCATATATATAATTAAAATATGAAATAACCCTAGTTAAAAAGCATTTCCCTTATGAAATGGAGTCACAGAAAGCATGTGTATTCTTCATCTGTATAATCTTGATACATAAATCATTAAGAATACCAAATGCTCAAGAAATGTACGTCCCTATTTTGTATTGTTTTTTTTAACCATGTTTGATAATATCACTGGTAGGTTGCAAATGACTAAAAAGGGTTAATCAATCTGGACTAACTCATCTAAACCTACAAAATATTTTTAAAAGGTGTTTTGTCCTCCATTCATGCCACTAGGGACCTGGTTTTATCTTCCTCAAAAATGTATTAAGTCTACATGTAAATTGAGAATCTATCACAAATATTTTAATAAATATGCCCATAATTGAAAATAATCTTTTCTAATAAATCTGTAATATTTTTATTAATATCAAGTTTTTTCCAAAGAGTTTTACCACAGGCTTGCTATTTATAACTTTCCACTTATAAATCATAAAGCTCCCACCTGCCTTAGAGTGTATTTACATGAAAAACAGCATAATATTAACCTATGAAGATGAGTCAAAAGAAAATCTCCTACTAAATCCCCATGCTCACCACTCCAATTAACTGTTGCTATTCATTCTAAAGTTACTAGTTTTCTTACACAACCTAAATGGCTGAAACTGAGTTCCTCATCCAAAATTAGAGCCTCATTGCCTAATGAAGTCTGAGCTGTACTGGTGATTTTTACACATGCTATAGTACATTGAATAAAATAGGTAAAGAAGGCATTCTGGGCAAGGTCAGCTGGTCAGTCCCTAAAAAACTAATTGTGAACCCAGCAAGATCTTCTTAGCCTACAGGGAGAGACAGAAAGTATGTAAGAAAGCACAGCAGGATGTGAGCATGAGCAGAAGTTTGAATTGGGAATTAGGATACATGACACTTTCACAAATTTCATTAACACAGCAAACTATATCCTCCATCATACAGACACTTTCTCCACACACAGAAGGTCATAAAATGACATTCACCAAGTTATCATATTTATAAGAACTTAGAACTTATGGTATTGTTCTAGAGCTTATGGTATTGTTATAATATGCAACAAGAAATGTTAAGTTTGGAAATGATGAAGACGCTCCTAAGTGAATGTATTCTCTTATCAAAGCCAAGTCTTGAAGCCTCTTTATCAAGTCTTTATCAAGTCAAAGGCCTAGAGTGGGGTACATTTTAGGGACAACACAAAGAATAAATACCTTCCTTTTCCCTTCCACATAGGAAAGACAGACATTTTATGATAGGCAACATTCATAAAGAGGACCCACAGTTCCTGGAAGTACTTAAGAGCCAAAGAATACAGAATAGCAGTGTTGGTAAAGAAAAAGACAATCACTGAGGATGAAGAGACCATATCAGGAGAATCTGGACAGGGGACTATCCCATTCATTAATACTAACTGAATTGTAGGCCATAGACAATTCCCCACATATGCTGTCCATAGTCCAGGAGTAATTCATCCAAATTTTGAAAAGATCTACCAGCAGCTAGGAATACAAACTGGTCCAATCACTATGGAAAGCTGTGTGGAGATTCCTCAAATTACTAAAAATGGAGCTACCATATGACCCAGAAATTCCACTCCTAGGAATTTATCCAAAGGACACAAAAACATTAATTTAAAAGGAAACCTGCACTCTTACGTTTATTGTTGCACTATTTTCAATAGCTAAGATATAGAAACAACCTAAATGTTCCAAAACAGAGGACCAGATCAAGAAGATGTGGTATATATACACAATGGACTAATATTCAGCAATCAAAAAAGATAAACTCATGCCATTTGCAACATGGATGGAGCTGGAGGGGATTATGCTCAGTGAAATGAGACAGTTTCACTTATTGGAAGAATACAGAGGAACCAAATAAGGGGCCAGGGGTAAAAAAGACAAAACCAGAAGGCAACTATAAATCGGAGACATTCAGCAGGGAAGGGCAAAAAAAAGGGATAGAAGGAACATACTTTAACATAATAAAAGTCATATATGACAAACCCACAGCCAATATTATCCTCAATGGCGAAAAGCTGAAAGCCTTTCCCTTAAGATCTGGAACAAAGCCAGGATGTCCACTCTCACAACTGCTTTTCTATATAATACCTGAAGTCCTAGCCAGAGCAATAAGATAAGAGAAGGACATACAAAGAATCCAAATAGGGAAAGAAGAAGTAAACCCATCACTATTTGCAGACAATATGATAATATACATAGAGAATCCTAAAAACTATACAGAAAAAATAATCAAAATTATAGTTTAGTAAAGTAGCAGGATATCAACACACAAAAATCAGCAGTCTTCCTATATGCAAACAATCAATCTGAAGAATAAATCAAGAAAACCATCCCTTTCATAATTTAAACAAAAAAAAATCAAAAACTTGGGAATAAACCTAATAAGATGTGAAGGACCTATACAAAGAAAACTCTAAGACACTGTTAAAAGAAGTAGAACACACAAATAAATGGAAAGACATCCCTTGCTCATGGATTGGAAGAATTAACATTATCAAAATGGCCATCCTACCAAATGCAATAGATTCTATGCCATTCTAATAAAAATTTCAATGACATTCTTCAAAGAAATAGAACAAATATTGATAAAATTCATATGGAGCCACAAAAACCTTTCCATAGACAAAGCTCTCCTGACTAAAAAGGAGAATTGAGGTATCAAACTCTCTGATTTCAAACAATACTACCAAGCCATAATACTTAAAATAGTATGGCACTGGGAAAAAAATAGACACACAGACAAATGGAATCTAATAAACCCAGAAATAAACCCACATATTCATGGACAACTAATCTTTGACAAAGGAGAAAATAATATGCAATGGAACAAGGACAGTTTGTTCAACAAATGGTGCTGGGAAAACTGGACTGCTACTTGCAAAAGAATGACGCTAGACTACTACCTCACACCATGCACAAAAACCAACTCAAAATGGATAAAAGACCTGGATATAAGACCTGAAACCATAAAATTTATAGAAGAAAACAAAGGCAAAAGTCTACACAACATACATCTCAGCAAAATCTTTAAAGACACATCCCCCAAAGCGAAGGAAGTGAAGGAAAAGATAAACAGCTGGGATTACATCAAAGTAAAAAGCTTCTGGACAGCAAAAGGGACAGTAACCAAAAAAAAAAAAATAGACTCCCTACTGAATGGGAGAAAACTTTTGCACAAAATACAACCGATACTACTAGTTCCTTATAGTTTTCTGCCCTCACATTCCCAAGAAAGTCTGTAGACACTAGGTAAAAAGCATTCCACGCTTGTTTCGTATCACCCTGCAGCAAGTTGTTGAACCGGTCATCTCCATGCAGACGGAATGTTTGCGTAGACTCTTCTTGACTTCTTTTGCTTCGTTATTCCGCCAGAAAGAGGAGGAACCAAGCAGAAGTAACAGTCTTTTATGTGGTTGCTTGGCTCTCTCCACACCATGGGGACTGCAAACAGCATGGATGGGACTGATCACAAAAATCTACAAAGAGCTCACACAACTCAACAAAAACAAAATCAACAATCCAGTCAAAAAATAGACAGAAGAGCTAGAAAGACACTTCTCCAAAGAGGAAATGCAAATGGCCAACAGGTATATGAAAAAATGTTCCACATCCTTATAATCAGGGAAATGCAAATCAAAACCACAATGAGATACCACCTTACACCAGTGAGAATGGCACCTGTTAAAAAAACAGGCAACAACAAATGCTAGTGAGGATGTGGAGAAAAAGGAACTCTCCTACACTGCTGGTGGGAATGCAAACTGGTCCAACCACTATGGAAAGTTGTATGGAGGTTCCTCAAACTTCTAAAAATGGAGCTTCCGTACGACTCAGCAATACCACCTCTGGGAATCTACCCAAAGGTCACAAAAACATTAATCCAAAGGGATACATGCACCCCTATGCTTATTGAAGCACTGTTTACAATAGCTAAAATATGGAAACAACCCAGATGCTCAAAAATAGATGACTTGATCAAGAAGATGTGGTACACAGACACAATGGAATACTATTCAGCAATAAAAAAGATAACTCATGCCTTTCTCAGCAACATGGATGGAGCTAGAAGGGATCATGCTCAGCAAAATAAGCCAGAAGGAAAGAGAAAAATATTGAATGGTTTCACTTATAGGAGGAATACAAGGAAACCAAATAAGAGAGAGACATTCAGCGAGGAAGGGGGAAGATAAAGGCTCAAAAAGGGGGAGAGAAGAGCACAAGGGACTACAGTGATGGTTCACGGGTGAATCAGTGGTGGGTAACCTACCAGGAATACACAATAATGTAAAAGATATAAATAAAAAATTTTAAACTTATAAAAAAAAGATAAACTCATACCACTTGCAACAACATGGATGGAACTGGAGAGGATCACACTCAGTGAAATAAGCCAGGAGGAAAAAGAAAAATATTGGATGGTTTCATTTACACTGGCCGACAAATTTTTACAAAAGTCATATCACTGAAATAAAATTAGTCATTTCCTACCAATTTGTATGTGTTCAACACAAATATGACCCTCAAATTCTAATTTCGGCTCTAGTTTGTTTTTGTAATGTGCAATAAATGGATGTTTATATCATGAAATACATGCCAACAGTAATAGCCTATGGTTAATATCTGTAAAAAATCAAGTCATAGACTACTTCTTAGATTTCTTTGCTTGTCTCTTATACAGCTGTTCAGGAGCATCTCTGGGGAGGGTCCAGCAGTAGTCAGCCAGTATTGTAGTGGACCATTTTCCCTGGTATCTTTGTTCCACTGATGCTATATCTTGATGAAAACATTTGCCATGTTCATCACTAACCATACCACAGTTTTCAGGGGAGAAATCCAGATGGGAATGAAGGAAGTGGATCTTTAGAGATATATTGCAGCCATGTTTCTGATACTGCATCAGCATGTCTTCTACTAGTTCCTTGTAGTTTTCTGCCCTCACATTCCCAAGAAAGTTTGTAGACACTAGGCAAAAAGCATTCCAAGCTTGTTTTGCATCACCCTGCAGCAAGTTGTTGAACCGGTCATCTCCATGCAGACGGAATGTTGGGTAGACTCTTCTTGACTTCTTTTGCTTCGTTATTCCACTGGAAAGAGGAGGAACCAAGCAGAAGTAGCAGTCTTTTATGTGGTTGTTTGGCTCTCTCCACACCATGGGGACTGCAAACTTCATGGATGGTCTTTTGCCATTTAGCCACTGTGAAAGCTGTGTTGTAAATGTAGCACAGCATATATGTGGGGCCCAAGGCTTGTCTTGGTCACCAACCTTGCATCCAAAGTCAAGATGATAAGCCTTCTTCACTTGAGAAGGGATACTTTTCTTCTGGTTGCCAAATGTCACTTCCCCACAGATAGAGCAGAAATTGTCCACGCTATTAATGCACTTTCGAGGCATGACTGTTCTGTATGGTGCCTAAATGGATAAAATAATAACAGTTCTATGGAACAGTAGCTTCAACTGTTTCGCACAAAGTCTGAAATATTTTCAATGTTCAACCTTTCCGACAGGGCTTTCTATAGTGCACTGCTGACATCAGCTTACTTCAGCAGCCGCCTGGCAGTAGTATTGCATTGCATCAGAAAATGATGCAGTTAACTCTGGATGATGTATGCATGATGGTATTATGCAATGCGATGCAATATTACATCATTCTAGACTGATTTAGGATGTTGTTGCAGTCCTACTGGATAAATTTGCACAGTGAAACACATAAAATGAATTCTATGAAATACCTTCAAAATGAAAACTAATAAAAATTTTTCAGGGTTATATGCATGTTCAGCACACCAAGATACTACAGAGTACAGCCTTTTTAAGTCACTTATGATCTCTCTGTTGACCAGTGTAATTGTGTCTTTGTTTTACTTTTCCATTCTATCAGTTGTGGTTTATATTTGTCCTTTCACTTTTATTTAACATAGTACAATTCTTCATAGTTTTTATTCATCCATTGAGCATGATTTTGCTTGGTGTTTCTACATCATTGAATTATTGTTTGAAATCAGGGCCAAAACTGGAGAATCATGCATTCTCCGCCTATTAAGAGAAGCAGAATGATGGGGGAAATGTTCCTTTAAGGGATTTAAATCTACTAAGGCAGAGAGAATGATGGAACAGCCTACAGAATATTAATTTTCTTGCCTTTTTTTTTAATTGCTTCAGGAAACAAGAGCTATTTGTGCTTTACATTTTCTCTCCCTGTTATCTTGAAGAGGAAAGGAGTTTGCAAAAGGGTCTTCCACTCTAAGAAAAACAGAAAAAAAGTAGGGAGACAAGGAAAAACCCATCACAACTAAAAAGAAGACAGAAGTCTGAAATTACAAAAATAGAATGGGAACCTAGCCCACTCTCTCACAATTTCCCAGGAAGAAAACAGGTTATGAAAAAGAAAGCCCTGGCCACATAAGCTCCAGTGACGCTGGCCTCACTAAAGATGTCCATATTCAAGTGTAGTATGTGTAAGTTCAGCAGAGGCATCGACCTCCAAGGGACCACCTGGGCTTGCACAATCAACATATTGCTAGTGCCAAGTATAGACTAAAGACCCAGAGAATTCTTAAATGTTCCACTACTGTCAAGACTCCCCAGGATCTTTTGTAACATGGTTCAGGAGAAGCAGGAGAAACACACCCCAATCTGATAACTGATTCTGGCCTTACTAAGGAGGGGTACTGGATTCTGATAAATTTTACATCAAGAATAAAGATTAGTGACAGTTTTTCATGTTCCATCATACCTGATGCATATACGCTTGGTAATGGTATAGATAATAAGTATTTTTTAAATATATATATATATAAAATTTTATATTTGTATTTGCATCTGATATAATTTTATTAAATTCCATACAGTGAAATAAAGATTTGAGCAGCTCTGGCTGGACTATACTCAAAATAAGTTTCACAATATGTACTATAGTCCCACTGAGATGTTTACAATGTATTGTGCTTATAAACTTTACCACTCTGCATCACCAATGGCTTTTGCAAATACATAGTCTCTCCCTCCAAAACACATAACACCATCTTTCAAATAAAATTTCCATTTGTTCTTGCTTCGATGAATCTGGAGGGAGAAAAATGGGCTAAATTAATTAATTTTACAAGTTAAAAGATAACTTACAGTTCTTCTCATATCACATGGGATTATCCTGACTCTAAATGGAGTTCTTTAAAATAAGACCTCCTCATGACAGTTAATTTATTCACTCAGCAAATATTTGCATTCAGATATTGTTTTTGGCATTGGAGATAAATCAGTTTAAAAGAAAATTACATATTATTTTAAAAAGGAAAAACAATTCATGTCTTTGAAGAAATGACATTTTAGTAAGGATGAGATAAACAGAGATCCAATAAATACATAAATTATACAGAATATTATATTCTATGAATAACAGAGCAGGAAAAAAGAAGACCATAACAAAGACAGGGCTGACTTTTAAACAGGAGAGCCAGGATGGGCCTGATTTATATGGTAGTGTTTGCACAAAAACTTGAAGGTGAGGATAAAGCCAGGAAGATATTAATTGGAGAGTATTCCAGGCAAAGGCATCGGCGGTGCCAAGTCCTGAGGAGATTTATGAACGGATTGTTCAAGAACAGCAAAGGAATAAGGAATAAGGAATGTTTCCTTATGAAGTATGTTTCATTATGAAAAAAGTCACTATAAAGCATGATTTTTGGCAAGACTTTCACACATTACAATGGCAAAATTTACTGAAATACCCTCCAAGAAAAGATTCTGGCAATATCTAACAAATTACATTTGCCCTTTGACCAAATATTTCCACTTCTGAGGATTTATTTAATAGCCATAACTGCACACATATGAAATGCCTTGTGTAAATAGTCATTCAACTGGGAGAGATATATAGGGAGAGATACAGAATTAGCAATTACTCACTATACCAGCATTTAAGGGGCAAAGCCAGCCACAAGCAACAGTGTGCTAAACTATTAAATGAAGATGCAGCATATTTAAGTAGTTTTACATCCCACTATATAGTGTCCTATATATATCACAGAACATTCCCATCTATAGTAAAATGTTTCATTTCCGCATTAATCCTCCCTGTGTTATCCTTATTACTTTATGCTTTACTTTAGTCATTCTGTGGGCCTCTGAAATAACAGGTCCACACCCTGTAACTAATTCACACCCAGCATGTTGACCAGTGACCCTCATGTAACCCTTTTCTGTTACACAGTTTAATATTTTCAAAGTTTTTCCAAATTGCTAACTTAAAAATTTGAAAGGTAAATTCTTTATGATAATCAAAGGCCCCCAAAAAATGTGCTAAAAGAAACAACAAACAAAACAGAGCCTCTCAAAGTTTAATGAGCATACAAATCATGTTTAAATGCATATTCTGATCCAGTACTCGGGTAAGTCTCAAAATTCTGCCTCGGTAACACTCTCCCAGGGGAGCTGATGCTACTGACCTTCAAAACACATTGAGCAGTAAAATTCTTAAAAGACTACTGAAAAGTCCTTCAATTTAGTTGAGTTTGCCTATAGTCATACTACTGAAACAAATCAACCAATGACCAGAACTGGGAAGATATACTTTCATAAAAATTCATTTTGATCTTATAGCTATATTCTCTTTGCTAGCTACCTTCTAATTTCATCACCCCCTTTTAAAAACTTTTCAATGACTCCTCAATGCCCTGGTTTCCATTAAAATATAAGTACTCTCAGACAACCAGATTTGTTAACACTATACATCTAATATCACCCTACTCCACAAAGCTGTTGTAAGAAGCAAAAGACATATGATAAATTACTTTGAAAAACAGAAAGCACTTAAGTAATTAATTACAATGTATTTCCCACAAATAGTACAATAAAGGATACCAGATCCATAAGGGCCTATAAAATTCTTTGTGGCTGTATAGAATACATATATAATTAGAGCCTGATAGTGCTTTTTTTTTTCAAAGAAGGCAGTACATTGCTTATAAGAAACAAAAAAGAGTTTCAAACTAGGAACTATCCTTTTTCTATTGTCTATTCCTTCTAATGCTTATGTTTACCAGCATCTCAATTGCCATTTTCAATCTGTATAAAATGTTATAGGGGAGAAAATGATCTTATTTTTAGAGAAAAGGATTTATTTTTGCAGCAGTTTAAACACTATCCTCTGTTTCCCCCAAGTATATTGAAATTGTTATTGCAAAAAATGTCAAAGATGAAAATATGCATTAGTCGTTGGGAAAATGCAAACCAAAACTGCAGTTAACGCTTCACACACACTAGGATGGCTAGAATCAAAAAGGTTAAAAAGAAAAATATCGAATGGTTTCACTTATAACAGGACTATAAGGAAACCAAATAGGAGAGAGACACTCAGCGGGGGCGGGGGGGATAAGGGCACAAAATGGACTAGAAAAGAACACAAGGGACCATGGAGATGGATATCACAGGTGAATTGGTGGTGGGCTACCCAAGGTGAATACAAAATGTAAAAGACATAAATAACAATAAAAATATGTATTAAAAAATATATATATATATTCACCAAAAGGAAGGATAAAAAAAAAAGGTTAGATAACAAGTGTTAGTGAGAATGGGGAGCAAGATAAACCCTCATACACCACTGATGGGAATGAAAAATGGTGCAGCCACTTTGGAGAAGAGCCTGGTAGTTCCTCAAACTATCACCATATGACCCAGGAATTCCACTCCTAGGTCTATACAAGAAATGAAAACATGTGTTCACACACACACAAAAAAAAAAACTTGCGCATGACTGTTTACAGCAGCATTCTTCATAAAGTCAAAAGGTGGAAAGACCCAAATGTCCATCAAAAGATGAGTAAATAAACGAAGATGATACATCCATTCAATGACTAAACTAATATTCAGCAATAAAAAAGGAATGAAGAACTGTTATGTCATGACATGGATGAATCTTGAAACACTGTGTAAAGTAAAAGAAGTCAGTCATATATGTGATATGATTCCTTCCATATGAAACTCCAGAACAGGGAAATCTACAGAGACAGAAAGTAGATTAGTGGTTCCTTAGGCCTGGAGCTGGGGATACAAGGAAATGGGGAAACATGGGAGTGAGAGCTAAAGGGTATAAGGTTTCTTTTTGAGATGATGAAAATGTTCTGAAACTGACAGTGTTGATGGCTGCATATATCCATGAATATACAAAAATGCACTCACTGTACACTTTAAATAAGTGAATTGTAAAATATTGGAATTATATCTCAAATCTGCTTTAGAAAGATGCAAATATGCATCAATTGGGGACAAAAAATAATCATTCTACTATATAAGCACAGCTATACTGTTTTTTAAAAGGAATAAATATACTACATTTTTAGTCTCTTAAGTTAAATTGCTATTAACTTAATTTCCAGGCTTGAAAACTTATGAGAAACCTCTTTTTCTCCCTTGTTGATCATTCTCTAATGTCAACTAATAACAAATCCCACAGAAGCTTGCATTATAATCTCTGACTTTTTCATGCTCTCCACTGCCATCCTTAGTCTGGGCTCTGGTTACTTCATGGCTTCACTGTCTCTGCTCTTCTTATTTGCCTCTTCCAAATCATCAAATACTTCCAATTACAATGTTCTCAATAAAAGCCTCAGAAGTCCCATTAAGTCAAGTCTGGATTTCTTCTACCAGGATTCAGGATTTTTCAATCTGCTCCCAATTGTGTCTCGTACCCAGCTTCATTTCCAAATACATCCAAAAGGAAATGCTTCACTCAAGGCTAAATTGTCTCTTCATTGTCCATTGTACATTCTACATACCTTCATTTCACTGCCTTTTATCAGGCTATTCTACTCTGAATGCCTACCCACACACACACACACACACACACACTTATCTATATCCTACAAATCACTCAAGACCTATTTCAAAGCCTCACATCACCCACAAAGGGTTTTTGGAGAATTCCAAATACAAATGATTCCTTGCATTTAAAACTTACTGTCTGTCCCACATATCATAGCATTTGATTTACATGCCACTCATCTTAGCACTTGATTTATATGACACATATTTTAACATTTGATATACCTGTCACATATTTTACCTTTTGATTTACTTGCCATGCCATTCTATTCTTCTATACAGACATATCACCTTCTGAAGACAGACTATTACTTTTTTGGTATCACTAACACTGCACACTACAGTATTAGACCCAAAATTTATAGAATTAGAACTTATATAATTATAATTATCTCGATTAATTTAACTGTGAGCCATAACTATCATATTTCCCATAATTTTACATACTTTTCCACTACAAAACAATAAATAAACCCAAAGTCCAAAGATGAATATAGTACCTTGTCATACTGACAGACAATTACATTATCTGTGTCAAACAGGTCTGGCACATCCTGCTCACTAACATCATCTCCAGAATTTAAAGGGTCCTAAAGATGAAAGATGATCACATTAAGGAATGTGCTTTGAATTTTTTAAAGTTAGAGAGACATATAGAAATTGGAGAGGCAGAATTTTTTTGAATTTTTTCATGATGCTTTGAATTTTTTAAAGTTAGAGAGACATACAGAAATTGGGGAGGCAGAATATTATTGTCAAATAGTTTAAGTTTGAATTCCAGTTTCATCACTTAATAATTACAAGACTGACCTTCAGCAAGTCACTAAAACTTCCCCATATCTCAGTTTTTTCATCTGTACAGTGAGGATAATATGACCCATAGGGCACTGAGAATAGGATATAACATAAAGCAGGTGACACTTAGTATAATGCCTGGTGCATGAATAAGGTCACCATAAATGATAATTAATACTACTACAGACTTCTTAATTACCATATTCCACAAACATTTTACTGCATTTATTAGAATTATGGCAGATACTATAAGCTCCTTCCTTGGCTGCTTTCTCTACCTCTACTCCTATCCCCTAAAACTCCCCCTATCTCTAGTTATGATTAACAAATATAGTAGCCAATTTCTAATACTGGTTTTAGTTATAAATTAGGTTTAAAAGTTTAAATCCTAGTGTACAAATAACTCTAATCTTTAAAAAACTAAAGACGGAAGTAATCTCAATTGATAGTCCTCTTGGTTCCTATGTATATTAAAGTACAAATGTTATAAATTTAATAAAGAAAATCTCAGCTCAAAGTGATCCTCACCTCTTCCACAATGTCTATTTGAGGATCTTCATTATCACTACTGTTGACAGTTGAATCTTCATTTGATATACTATCAGCTTCTTCAAGTACTTTCAGAGATCCAGCATCAATAGTACCTAGAAATTCATTCTCATCTATACCTCTTGTACTTCCTATTTCATCATTGGAAGATGTATCACCGGTTCCATCTATTTGAATTATTTCATTAATATCATCATCAGTTGCCTGAATGTTTAAATTCATATGAGAATTAGAATCCTAAAAAGAGAAGGAAATGCAATAAAGTTGTTCAAGTCAAGGTATATAAAACACTTGTTTTATATACACTTAAAACACTTGTTTAAAATTTAAACAAGTTTAAAATTAGACATTTAAAATTAGACATTTCACAAGCAGTCAACTTAAAACATGTTTCTTCCCTATGAGGTGATAGTCACTTCTAATTTTGACTGTTAGGACACCCCAGAATTTCTATGTAATATAAAAATAATTTTTCGACTGTAAATAAAGTAAACCCACTTATAGTCCTATGTAAACAACAACATTGTTTTAAGATAATATTTACCAGTATTTATGTATACCTTCTTGAATTCATATTGTACCTGCTAGTTCATGTAATTTCAAACAATAATTCAATGATGCAAAAAGAACAAGTAAAATCGTGCTCAATGGATGAATATAAACTATAAAGAATTGTTCTTAGTTAAATAAATCAAAAGTAAAAGGACAAATATAAACCAAAACTGACAGAATGGAAAAGCAAAACAAAGACACAATTACACTGGTCAACAGAGAGATCATAAGTGACTTAAAAAGGCTGTAATCTGCAGTACCTTGGTGTGCTGAAAATGAATATAATCCTGGAAAATTTTTTATTAGCTCTCGTTTTGAAGGTATTTCATAGAACTCATTTTATATGTTTCACCGTGCAAATTTATCCAGTAGGACTGCAACAACATCCTAAATCAGTCTAGAATGATGTAATGTTGCATCGCATTGCATAATACCATCATGCACACATCATCCAGAGCTGACTGCATCATTTTCTGATGCAAGGCAATACTACTGCCAGGCGGCTGCTGAAGTAAGCTGACATCAGCAGTGCACTATAGAAAGCCCTGTCAGAAAGGTTGAGCATTGAAAATATTTTAGACTTTGTGCGAGACAGTTAAAGCTACTGTTCTGTAGAACTGCTATTATTTTATCCATTTAGGCACAATACAGAACAGTCATGCCTCGAAAGTGCATTAATAGCGTGGACAATTTCTGCTTTATTTGTGGGGAAGTGACATTTGGCAACCAGAAGAAAAGTATCCCTTCTCAAGTGAAGAAGGCTTATCATCTTGACTTTGGATGCAAGGTTGGTGACCAAGACAAGCCTTGGGCCCCACATATATGCTGTGCTACATTTACAACACAGCTTTCACAGTGGTCAAATGGCAAAAGACCATCCATGCAGTTTGCAGTCCCCATGGTGTGGAGAGAGCCAAGCAACCACATAAAAGACTGCTACTTCTGCTTGGTTCCTCCTCTTTCCGGCGGAATAACGAAGCAAAAGAAGTCAAGAAGAGTCTACCCAACATTCCGTCTGCATGGAGATGACCGGTTCAACAACTTGCTGCAGGGTGATGCAAAACAAGCTTGGAATGCTTTTTGCCTAGTGTCTACAAACTTTCTTGGGAATGTGAGGGCAGAAAACTACAAGGAACTAGTAGAAGACATGCTGATGCAGTATCAGAAACTTGGCTGCAATATATCTCTAAAGATCCACTTCCTTCATTCCCATCTGGATTTCTCCCCTGAAAACTGTGGTATGGTTAGTGATGAACATGGCAAACATTTTCATCAAGATATCACATCAATGGAACAAAGATGCCAGGGAAAATGGTCCACTACAATACTGGCTGACTACTGCTGGACCCTCCCCAGAGATGCTCCTGAACAGCTGTATAAGAGACAAGCGAAGAAATCTAAGAAGTAGTCTATGACTTGATTTTTTACAGATATTAACCGTAGGCTATTACTATTGGCATGCATTTCATGATGTAAACATCCATTTATTGCAGATTACAAAAAAAAATAGAGCCAAAATTAGAATTTGAGGGTCATATTTGTGTTGAGCACATGCAAATTGGTAGGAAATGACTAATTTTATTTCAGTGATATGACTTTTGTAAAAATTTGTTGACCAGTGTTATAGTTGAAGAATTCAACATTCTTCACTTACTAGTCAACAGACTAAGTAGACTGAAATTCATTAAGAATGTAAAACACAACAACATTGATTGTGAGCAACACAATCAACCAACTTAACCTAACTGACATTATAGAACACTCAACCTAAAAACAGCCAAATGCATATTCTAATAAAGAGCATATAGCATGCTTACCAAGATGGATTGTTCTGGTCATAAAATAAACCTTAACAAATTTAAAACACACCGAATATGGTCTCAGTGAACAATGGAATTAAGGCATACCTGCAGCAAAAAGATCTTAAAAAAAAAATCCCCCAAATATTTTTTATTATACTTTCCAGTTATATGTGTATATAACTTTAGGGCTACACTTTTACTCTTCCATATACACAGATGCTTCACTCATCCTTCACCAAAATGCCCATGCCAATACTCTATCCCATTTCCTCTTGTAATCAGTAAATTTTTTTAAGTCTAAGATTTGTTTTTGCTATATTTTGCCAGTCTATGCTTTTTGTGTTATATACATTCCATAGACAAGTGAAACCAACTGATATTTACTTCCTGACCTATTTCACTTAGCATAATCACCTCAAGTCCATCCATTTCAACCCAAAAGACATTATTTTGTCTTTTTTATTAACTGAGTATTCCGTTGAGTACATATTCTACAATTTCTTTAAGTGCCCATATTTCGATGGGACTTAGGTTTCCATGACTTGGCAATTGTGGACAGAGCTGCTATGAACATGGGAATACTTAAGTATTTTTATATTTGATTTTTCATGTTCTTTGTGTACATACCCAACCCAGGTATTGCTAGATCATATGGGATTTCATTTTCATTTTCTTGGAAAATGTACATACTATTTTCCATAGAGGTGGCACCAACTTACATTCCCACATAGAGTAGATCAGTGTTCTTTTTCCTCCACATTTGTTTTCAACATTTGTTTTATCCATTCTTTTTGACAAGGGTCTTTCCCATTCTTTTTGACAAGGGTCTTTCCCATAAGGGTGAGGTAATATCTCAGTGGTTTTGATTTGCATTTCCCTTATAGTGATATTCAAGAAATTTTCATGTGCCTAAAGATCATCTGAATATCATCTTTAGAAAAATGTCTGTTTAAGTTTCCCGCTCATTTTTTGATTAGGTTGTCTGTTTTTTTGATGTCAGATTGTATAAGAACTACGCATATTTTGGAAATCAGCTCCTTGTCAAATGTGTGATTAATACCACAAGGAAAAAATGGAAAATCTGCAAGCTGTGGAAATTAAATAACATACTCTTTAAAAGCAGCAGTAGTCAAAGAGTAGAAAATCTAAGAACCAAAATATTCTATCAAAAGATTTAAAAAAAAACACCTTGAGACTAATGAAAATGAAAGCACACCAAAACTTATAAGAAACAGCAAAAGCAGAGCTGACAGGGAAATTGATAGATATAGCTGTTCATGTCAAGAAAAGAGGATATCAAATTAACAACCTAAATTATACCTTAAGGAACGAGAAAGAAAAAAGATCCAAAGCTAGTAAAGAAAGTAAACAACAATAATCAGAGCAAAGATAAGCAAAGAATTTAAAAATAGAGAGTATCAATAAAACCAGAAGAACTGGTTCTTCCAAAGGAGCAATAAAAATTGATAAGCCTTTAGGTAGATTGATAAAGAAAAAAAGAAAGAAGACTGAAATAGCTAAAATCAGGAATGAAAGACTCTACAACAATTTTACAGAAATATAAAGTATGAGAATATTATAAACAACTTTATGTCAACAAATTGTATAATCTAAATGAAATAGACAAATTCTTAAAAGCACACAACCTACCAAGACTGTATACTGAAAGAATAGAAAAGCTTAATAGATCTACAGCCAGTAAGGAGACTAAATTAGTAATCACAAAGCTCTCAACAAATAATGTTCAAGACCAGATGACTTCACTGGAGAGAGCTACCAAATATTTGAAGAATTAACAGCAATCCTCAAAAATCCTCAATAAATACTAACAGAATTCAATGGCAGATTAAAGGATTATACACAATGACCAAGTATGAATGAATGTATCAACATATGAAAAATCAATACAGGTAATACAACTCATTAACAGAATGAAGGGGGGAGGAGAGCACACAATTACCTCAATTGATGCAAAAAAATTTTTTTTTACAAAACTCAACTGGCTTTCAGGATTAATAAAAAGCACTCAAATTAACAACAGAAGGAAACTGCCTCAACATAATAAAGCCATTTAGGAGAAGTCCTCATCTGTGAGCATATTCAGTGATGACAAACTGAAAACTTTTCCTGTAAGATCAGGAATAAAGCAAGGATGTCCACGCTTATCACTTCTAGTCAACACAGTACTGGAAGTTCCAACTTTTTTTTGTAAAAATTAACAAGATTATTCTAACATTTATGCGGAAAAGCAAAGAAACTGGACTAGCCAGAGCAACATTAAAAAAGAATAAATTTGAGACTCATACTCTGATTTCCATGCTTACTTAGCGCTAACCATAATTAAGACAATGTGGTACTGGAGAGAAGATGGACATATGAATTAATAAAAATAGAGTGAAAGTCCACTAATAAAACTGCACACTTCTAGTAACTGATTTTCATCAAACTGAAGGGCTTCAGACAATTCCATGGAGAGAATCTTTTCAACAAATAATACTAAAGTAATTGAACATCAATATGCAAAAAAAAAAAAAAAGAACCTAACCCCAATCTTGTACTACACACAAAAATTAACCAAAAATAGATTTCAGTACTAAAAATGTATAAATGTTTTAGAAACATGAGATGTTTGCAAACTTCACTTAGATAAGATATGCATCAGAAATCAAAAGGAAAATACAATAAATTGCACTTCATCAGAATCACAAAATTCTCCTCTCCAAAAGTGTTAAAGAAAAAGTATGTGAGGCAACTACAAATCTTATACAAAGCTAGTAGAAATTCAAAATTCCAACACACCAAACAGACGCTCTGGAAATGAGTTTGGCAATCTCTTAAAAGCATACAAGCATCATATGATCTAGAAGTCCCACTCTCTTACCCAAAAGAAAAGGACATCTAAGTTCACATTTTTTAAAAAACCTACCATGAACTGTTTTTAGGGGCTTTATTCATAAATGCCAAAAACTGGAAAACCACCCAAATGTCTAAGCAGTAAATGGATAAACAAATTCATACAATAGAACATACTGATACATGCAACATGGCTGAATCTCAAATGCATTATGTTAAAGTTACCTTCTAAATGATTGTACTTGTTTGACATTCTGAAAAGGACACCCTATACAGAAGAGACATCAGTGAGTCCCTGCCAGGGACCGAAAGTAGAGAGAAGGGGTTGACGACTAAGGGGCATGAGGAAATTCTTTGGGGTGATGGAAATGTTCTGTATCTGGCTATAGTAGTGATTAAATAAGTACAAGTGTCCATAAAAAATTCATACTGTATGCCTAAAAACTGCACACTTAAAAAAGTGAACTTTACTATATGTAAATTCTACCTTAATAAATTTGATGTTTTTTTTTTTTAAGTAAATTATAGTGGGCCTCCCTGGTGGCGCAGTGGTTAAGCACTGCGCTGTGAAGCTGTCGGCAGCGGTGAGGCGAGTTTGATGCCCAGTCAGGGAGATTCCCATATGGCGCTGTAGACCTCTCCTGCCTCACCCACTGCTCCCCTCAGCAGTGTATTTCCATCGATCTGCCTGTTCTGCTCCCCACTCTGTCTCTGGGGAACCCTCTCGCCGCCCCACGCCTCTGGCCTATACCCCAGCTTGTATGCATTAATAAATAAATCTTAAAAAAAATTAAAGTAAATTATGGTAAGGTTACTCCTAGGTGTAAATCACATGTTGGAACAGGTAGGTTTTTTTCTTTTTTTTAATAGCAGCAAGTACTAAAACCTAAACCACATAATCTCTTACTGAAAAATAAGTCAGAGATCTCATGGTATTTTGCCAGGTGAATATAAGCTTATCAAGGAATATTAAAGATCACAGGACACTTCTAAATGAATTCATGTAAGCATCATCTTATTTCACTTAAATCAGTGAGGTCCTCTTTACCCTGGGATAGGAATAACATTACAAGTCCAAATTTAGTGTCAATAACTACAAAGGAATTTTGTGATTCTCAACTTCTATCTTCAGAAGCATTTCAAAAAGCATAGGAAGTTCATATTATCTGACTCCAACCTCCTTTTCCAAGGTGACAATTTAACTAATGTAGCAAACAGTTTCACAGCAACATCCATAATCAGTATTTTAGGACTATGAATAGAAAGATTAAAGTCTTTCATGTGACCATTTATCCACTACATACATTCTCAAGATACTCCTCCAAGCCAGGTTGTTATGAGGGAGTTTTCATTCTCTCTCAAAAATCATCAACATCTCCCCAAAGATCAATCAAGGACTTCAAGCATTATCTTTTGAAAAGGCAGAAATAATCTGCATGAAGAATTTAACATTTTACTTACATTTTTTAACAAATGTCTTGGAAAAGAAAATATTTCAAAACCTTTGTTCTAATGTATTTTAATTCCATGGCAGCCAATGAGACTTCTTTTAGAATTACTGGCTGTGTCTTAGCATCAATGCATGCCATGTGCTGAAAAAGATAGCAATGCTCTCTTCACAGAGCAGCAAAACCATGTGTTGCCAAGCATCTCAGGAACTCCATCAGTGTGGAGTACCAAATTTTGCCAAGTATAAAAAGACTTTTCATTATTACAAATATGTCAGTTTTCAGTTTAAAAAAAAAAAAAAACTCACTGCACTGAATTCTTGTTGGTGTCAAAGAGCAAATAATGATTAAAATCAAATGCTGGCTGCCCTGAGAAGCACTGGTATTTTTATCCTGTTGAATGTTAAAGGAAAGTCACTGCTAATTCTTCTATGAATTTCAGCTAAGTGTGAGGAAATGTCAACAGTTCTAGTGCAGATGATGTGATCTGACAGAGGCACCACTTCAATTTTTTTTCTCTGTTCTAAAACAAACCAGCTTAATGATTTCCAAGATTCTCAGCTTCACCAAGATCTCTTCAATTGTATATGGCTTCTTTGGCTGGGTAGTAAATAAGCAAATGCGTCAGATGCTTTAAGATAAAGCTTTGTTTGCCAAATGCAGATTCCAATCTTTTCAACTTTCCCTTTCCTCTAATGAAAGAGCCATATTTTTCCAATGGCTGCTAAGGACTGACAGAACTTCACATCCATATGTGGGGATAAATATAAAACAAGAGAAAGCTAAGCTATACACACTTTCTTTTCACATTTTCAAGCTAAAATATGTGAAATTCAGTTGCCTATAATCACAAAGGCAAGGAACATCTTTAATGCTTAACAGAAATTTAATCCAGATAGCTATCATAAATAACATAGTGGCAGTGATGACTAAGTATTACCTGACCATGAATGATGGCCTCCTAGCCACTCCACTCTTACTTGGCATGATATGTACCTTAACGTGTTTGACAAATACAAAAAAAAGTATTTTAATAAATTGGCTCTTTTCCTATAAAGAATGAAAACATCACATATCTGGCTTTAAGAGATATTTAGGAGTGGCATGTAGTGACTCAAAAAATATTTGCTCAATTGACTGAATCCTAAATTCTAACAAATACTGATATGACACTTTGTCTTTTAAAAGAAGAACATCAAAATGGCTTTGGAAGGAAAATAAAGTTCTTACTTGAAGCTACTAGTCTCTATTCCTTCACTGTATTCCTTCTTCATTCATTTATTGATTCTGAGCTACATAAGTGGTTCCCAATCTTGACTACATATCACCTATCATAATCACTTCACAATGCACTTAAGCATTAATGAATGGACCTACTACAGACCAATAATATCTACCCTTTAGGGTAGACCTAAACATTATTTTTTAAAGCCATAATTATTCTACTATTTAGCCAGGGTAGAGAACTACTGGGACAAATAAATCAGTCATAGATCCTAGTCTTTAAGACTTATATTCTAAGTATAATGTGTTCATTCTAAGGTGTTGGGTATACAAATATTAATAAAATGTACCTCTCATTGCAAACGGCACATTTTCATGTAACTTTTTACTATATGATGACAGACACAAGTCTAAGATGCTAGAACACAGAAGAGACACATCCAATCTAATAATGAAGGGAGAAGAGGTAGCTAGACAGATATCGAAGTAAAATTTCTGAAGAACGTAATAAATGGACAAGTAGGAATTAACCAGAGGAAAGGATGGTGAGGAGAAAATCCAAGCACCAAGCAGAGAGGAAAACGAAAGCCAAGAAAGAGGTAGAAAAAACATTAATGCACAGAATCGCACAGTTTCACATTACCAGTAAAGTAGTGGGTATGACATGAAGGCAGAGTAAATAAAAAACTTTGGCTGATAAACAACTTGGAGGTCCTTGCAGCCACATTAAGAACTTGAACTTTATTGTTTAGGTGACAGCAGTCAGTGACACAGTAAGCAGGGAAAGGACTTAGGCTGAAATTTGGGTAGCTATGAGGAAGAGCAAGGAGTTAGCAGGCACTGAGCACACAGCACTTAGTGCCAAGCAGCGTGCTAAGATAATCACATTGGTTATCTCACTTAATCCTCTCCCTACCACAATTCAGTGGCAGATATATGATCTTTATTTTGCAAATGAAGAAATAGTTACTTGCATAAATCCAACAGTTATTAAGGGATAGAGAAGGAATTCAAAACAACTGAAGATGTATGGATTGGGAGAAGTAAAGTAACAATAGTGGAAACTATAAGCTAATAAATCAGTTAGGGAATTATATGAGAGACAGGGCAATCACGGTAGGGATGGGAAAAAAGGAACAGATTCCAGAAATATTTCAGAGTTTTAAAAGTTATCAAAAATCACATGATTCAAGCCTTTAAAAGGAATGAAATTCTGGGCCTCCCTGGTGGCGCAGCGGTTGAGCGCCGCGCTGTGGAGCTGTCAGCAGCGCACAACGCGAGTTCGACGCCCAGCTGGGGAGAATCACACATGGCCCAGCCGGGGAGAATCCCTCATGGTTCGGCAGACCTCTCCTGCCTCGCCCACTGCTCCCCTCAGCAGTGTATTTCTGATCTGCCTGTTCTGCTCCCCACTCTGTCTCTGGTGAACCCTCTCGCTGCCCCAAACTCTGGCCTGTACCCCAACTTGTATGTATAATTTTTTTTTAAAAAATAATAATAGGAATGAAATTCTGACATGCTACAACATAATGAATCTTGAAAATATTAAGTAAAAAAAGCCAATAACAACAGGGTAAATATTGTATGATTCTACTTATGAACTACCTACAATAGCCAAATTCATAGAGTCCAAAAGCAGATGTTACCAGGAGCTAAACAAAGGGAGGGTATATAATTTCAGTTTTAGAGATATATTCTATAAAACATTAAGAATTTAAACCTAGATAGATCCTTAAGATCTCTGGTCTTAAGGTCTTAAGATTCCTGGTCTCAGGAAAAGCAAACAAATACAATTAATTATAACTTGCTTACATTATAATTTCAGAAAAGCTACTTATTAGAAAACTATTTATAAATTATATCAGCATAAAATTTACCAGTTAACTATTTTAAAGGTGTCCTACAGTAAATTAATTTTTAAAATGTATGTTTGGACTTTTGTGTTTTATATTTAGATATATTTTAAACTAACTGAGAAGTTATAGGAAAAGTTATCCAATACATCACAAATCCATAAAACATAACAGCACCATTCTAAAGTTCACTGGTTCCAGAAACTATTAAAAACTCCATATGCATCCTCTCTGATAATTGTAAAAATTGAGGTTGATTTTATGCCCAGTTTACAGACTGTAACTGAATTTCAGAAAGTAATATTACATAGTTTGCTTATAAGTGAATCTGGAATTTGAAGCTTATTGCGATTTCAAAGCTTAAGCTTTCAACCACTATCCCCTAAACAATCCTTGCTTAATCTTCCTTAACTAATCTATTTCCCCATATCAGAACAAAGCACAAGATGACATCTAATAAGTAACACTAGAATAAAAGTCCTTGAATCATTACACCAAAAATCTGCAAAGTTCATGCAGAGTCCAACAACTTGTAACTCGAAAGGTTCTAAGTGATGAAAACACTTATTTTAAATTTACAAGTTATTTTTACCTGAAAACCAAACACTGCATTATTATGAGTTTAGCCTCCATTTCTCAGGCTACGTATTATGTGGAAACTATGAGTAAAATACTCAAAAAACATTTTAATCCTAATACTCTATACCCAAACTCTACTAAAAACAGACTTACTAAAAGTTTTTAAACAGGCTTCAAACATCTGAAACAGTTCAAAGCAGTTCAAATGGTTCCTGATGGTCATTTTCTCCATTTGTTATCCTTTATTGTGCCCTCTATTTCCTCCCTTCTATCTAAAAAACTGTTTAAGTGGCATTAATTATCCATTGCCACAGATTTGAAAAGTAATTCTAAAGGACCATTTAGCTATTAGTTAAGAGGTACAAATCTTTCATTATTTGCCATATCACTAAATTGTATAAATCGAATTGGCAGTAAGACATATTTTATGTTTGTAAAAAACAACACAATTTTTTTTAACTAAGATTCTCTATGAGTCTTTCTGCCATCACTATGAATACCTTAGAAGTTAACAGTTTGAGCCTATTTTAAATATGGAAAGTAAATCCGAAATTATTATATAGTGGTTTGAATTCCAAGAGAAATTAACTCGTATTTGAGAAGGCCGGGGTAAACAAAATATCTATGGGCAAGGGAACTCAAGTAGGAATAAGTTTCACATGGTAATTTGGAAAATTAGGTAGAACAAGGAAAAAAAAACATTGAACCTCTTTTGTCTACTAAATATGACAATGTACTACCTCAAAATATTCATTTAATTAAAGGGCTGGATTTCTGGGTCACTGAAATTTTATCTGTAGACAAAAAACCAATTCTCACAACATATGAGAAACAGGATTACCTTAAAGTAAGTATATTTTCTTGAAAGCAATATTCTAATTCATTAGTAGAAATGAGTTTACAAATGCTGAACATGAATACCTTAAGAACTGATAGTTATATTAAAAACAATAAAGAAACAATCTTCTAAAGAAAAGAACAAAACACACACTTCTATGAAACCTTACAGCTTTAAAAAAAAAAAAAAACACAGGTTATCTAAAACACTGGCCACTGTTTGTCCCCTGATACCATTAAGTTGAACACAGAACTACCTTTTCTGAGTCAGGCAGGTCACTGGGCTCCTCTGTATTTCTTGGCTGCTTTATAGGATCACATCCAAACATCCTATTTTTAAGAACATGAAGTTGAACATCAGACATGGGCTGGTGCAGAGCCCCCTGAGGGTCCATGGAGAGGGGTCCACCATGCAGATTTTGAGTCAGACCAGCTGAAACACCGAGCACTGGCTCCATATTACAGTCTAGTTGAGAGACCTGTGGAGGAAATGCAACACCTGGAAGACTGATAAACTGAGAGCTTTTGGGCAGACTCAACAAAGCTTCACATGTGATTTTATGCTCATTTCCAGGAGGCATAAGAATATCACTGGTGGCATTTTCTAAATGTTTCCTATCCACTGTTCCAGGGTATAGAATTGTGGGTTGTTGGAGCATAGTCTCCATTCTTTGTGATTTTTCAGTAGTTGCTTGAAGAGAACATGGGGTCAGTCGTGGAATACTGGTCTGTATTACTGAAGGTTGTCCAAACTGCTGAAATACTTGCTGGATTGGATGCTGAATAACATTTGCTCTTCCAGAAGTCTGTGTCACCATAATTGGTACATTAACTTTATAAAGATGACCTTATATCGAAGAAAATAAAACTGTAAGTATAATAGAATCCTGATTTCCTTAAAGAAAAACATCCCATGAACAACTGACTGGGATGAAATATATCAATATGTTAATAGTGGTTATCCCTAGGAGTTCTCTTTTATTCTTCAGATATTTTTGTATTCTCTATAATAAATATGTATTGCTATTATTTTTTTAAATATGACCTGTTTTAACTCTAGCCTTTCCCCTCTACCGCTTACATGGTTCATTTTCAGATGTATACAGACCACCAAGATTTACTCCATGAACTTCTACCATGTTTGATAAATTAGCATTACCAATGCAAGTTGAGATTTTTTAACAAAACTCATCAGGTAGAATGTATTTCATATACATAAGATATAACATATCATATGACAACTATAATATAAGGCTATTATCAAACAAGTTTTAATAACGTCAAGTTACCAAATTTCTTCCCCCACCCCTTTTGTTTAAAATAATACTAAAAAGAAGAAAGGAGCCTATTTTTTAAGCATTGAGTTTGGTGCATTCCTTAAACGTTATTGCTTAAACATTTAAAATATCCTGTTTAAAATAATAGATATGATTCTCTTTCAAATCAATGAATTATAGTCTGAAAAACAGATTAATCACAATTGTTGGATAGTGTTTCAATTATACCAATCTCCAGTAACAAAGGAGAAGGTTGATCAATCCAATTTTTAATTTTAACTGGAGCTAACAAAGAGATAGACATGTTATTTTGTGATTTCCAAAATTTAGATAACTTGAATTAGAGAAAACATGTATAAAGCATCCTCTACAATACTGGGAAAGAAAACTGGGAATGAAATACAGGACAGGCCCAGGACAGTGTCTTGAGGTAGTCATCTCCACAACAATAATAACCACTAGCTATTAATACTCTTACAATGAGTTTTATTAAAATTTCCTATAACTTCTGGTATCTAATTAATTGGAAAATCATGAAAATTAACATCCAGAGGTCAGTAACAATGCTAAAAACAATGTAATTTTTAGACTGTTCTTACCTGATGCAGTCTGTAGAGTCACACCTGCTGGTACATGAATAGGATAACCAGGAAAAGCAAAGTTTGCACTGGAATTTGAGGCACCCTAAATATGTGAAATTTATATTAAGAAGTTAGAAAAGGGTATACTTTGTGTCTTTTCTCTTATGTAACAAAAGGTCAAGAAATCTGATTTAGCACAGAAACCATTTATGATTATGGTTAATTTCTTTGACTAAAACAGCTTTTCAATATTTGATTTAGATAATCTCATTAAAAGAAATGTGCTATACAGCTGTTAACTAGGAAGCTAGTAAGTCTTAATAAACAATATGAATGTAGACTAATAAACTTGCCCACTAGAGAGCTTCACCTGGGCCACTGACTCTTTATTATAAGGATCACAGCTATTTTTAGGATTTCTATCCCTCTAAGTTGATTATTAATGGTATTTTAAATACATCATATGATATGATGTGTATAACTTTTACTTTGGAATAGTTAAACCTTAGGATTTTAATTTTTTTTAATACTAAATCAGAAGACAAACATTCTTACTTATCAAACCTGCAAAAATGTAAAATACTAATTAGTAACAGACAATGTTTATAGAATATCATAAAAATCACATGCTCTCAGATCACCATATACACTTACCATATACACTTGCTATAAAAGTGTATACGGTACAAACCTTTTGGAGGGGAATTTTGTACTATGTACCAATATAGAAAACACGCATGATTTCTGACCTAGAAATTCTACTAGGAATTTATTCTGATTACCTAATCATCATGTAAATACACAAAGACATTATATATATATATTATATATATAGTGTATATATATATATATTTTATATATATACTATATATATATAAAGTATAATCAGCGGAATGTTATATTAGAAAAAAACTTGTAATAGTTTAAATGTCCATCAACAAGAGCTTAGCTAATTAAACTATGATTCATCCACTAAGGCCAACAATACTCATGTGGCAATGAAAAGGGCCCATCTGTATTACTAAGTCAAAAAAAAAAAAAAGGTACAGAAACAGTACAGAGAATGATTCCTTTAATTTTCCAGGGTAAAGTATTACCTAAAAAAAGTCTAGATGGCTTGACATCGAACAGTTATCTTTGGTACATAATACTGCAGGGCATTTTCACTTTTATATTTTTTTTACTTTTTTAAAGTTTATTACTCCTTTGATCAAGAGGAAAGGCATTTCCAAGAATTTCAATGCCAGAGATATATTTTCACTGATCTCCTATCAAAGTGTCACTATTCTTTAAAAAAATTCTGTTGAGGGGTTTAGTTTGGTTTGATTTTAATGCATAAATGGAAATGAGCCACTAAACTGTCTAACCTAGAAAGGTAGATCATGGATTGAAAGAGAAAGAAAAAGCTAGTGAATTATATTCCATTAGTATCATGAAAGAAAGGTAAGAGAAAAAAGTGCTATTTTTCCCACCTAAAAACTACACATTTTTCTATATATAAGTTTTAGTTTCATTTTCTGCCCACAAATCTTAAGAGGAAGCAGGGGGGACTTATACTCTAACCACTACTACAGAAATGAAAAAAAGGACCCAAATACCCCACTTAAATGAAGTCCAACTCTGGGGGAACAAATCAGAAAAAAAAAGTACCATATCAAAATCATTTATTTAGGAGCCTCTAAGTATATAAAATTGTACAATGTATTAAAAGTCCATAGAATGTAAGATCAGAAATGTCTTAAAAATTGTAGGTACAGCCTTGGCAATTGCTAACAACTGCCCTGAACAATAGGAAATGTTGTTAAGAAAATACCAATTCTGGAACTCCCAAGTTTTTACTATAAGTGTGTTATAGAAATTATTCCTCTATCCCTACCTTTTACATTTTTTCCCATTCAACTGGAGGACTGCAAAATACATCTATACCCAGCCTTCTGTTACCATTCACCAGAAGTAGGATATACCCTTAAAAATATTTTTCAAATAAACTACATACCAGTTCTGTTGTGGTAAAACTGGGAAGTGTTCTTCCAGCAGGAATAACTAATGATGCTGCATAAAAAAAAAATAAGTATTATATATTCATTAGAATTTAACAATAATAAAATTGCGAAGTGTAGCTTAGTTTTAAAAAAATAAATATTTTCCATTACTAACATATTCAACCATTTTGAATTCTAAACTCCTTGATTCCAAGTGAAGTAAAAAGTATATTTTTTTCCACCAATTTTAGATAAAGACTTTACAACTAAACTACCTTAAGGACCAAAAGAAAACATCTCATTGTAATCAAGCATATTGTACTTTAGAAATCCACAACAAAATACCTAGGTTGTCTTTCACAAGTTAAAGTAGCACTAAATCTTCATTACAACTTCTCACAGGGGAGAAAAAGTAAAATTTGTTAAAGTGACACACTTCTGAAAGTATACTTCTAAACAAAAATATGTAACCCAACATAAACTCATCCTGAATTTTTTAAGTTCCATTTCATGAAAAGTTATCCACAGAACTTTGACCAAGTAAGCAAACACAACTACAAAGATTCAGGAATAAATGAAAAATAACACGTCCCCTGAAGCTGTTGGATGAAACAGGTTCAACTACTAAGAAAAATATAAGAAAACATTCTCAGGAAAACACCAACACAGCCTGTGTTAAAGCTCCAATCTTATATCTTTATTACCTACCAATTTTCTATGCTATGTCTTCATTTATAAGACAACTAATAGGTTAGTCAAATGGTTGTAAATGTGATCATTAATTAGTACATCTAAAGAATAGTAACTCCAGGAAAAGAATCTCAGATGATCAATGTACCTTAAACCTTAACTCAAGGCTGATATTACCTAGCTGAACATGACTGTTAGAAAATCATTTTGCTTTTTTTTTTTTAATAAAAACAAGAACTTTCCAACATGTTTATGTAGCACATATGCGTTAAACGTAACATTTATTATGGCCTTTTTTCACATACTGTATTAAGGGAAATTACCCCAAAGTTCTGTTTCTGACTCAAGAATGGCTCTATCACATCCAACAGACAGCTAAGAAAAGCAAGTTCTTTAACCATTTTTTCCATGTTAAAACAACAGCATGAAGCGACAGAGACTGATAGCTAATGAAGTACAAAATTATTTTTATCCTCTGTTCATCTATGGCTTTGCTTATTAACAGGCATTCTTTTAGAAAGGCTAAATTAGAAAGAATTGAAATGTCAGTAACACAATAGTATTAGTCTTAATTAGCTGAAGTGAGCAAAGCTTAAGCTGATATAGCTTTAGCCATAGCCTGAGAGGAAACAAAAATCTGTTAACATACTGTCTGAAGCAATTAAATGAATTTCTTGGGGGAAAACAGCGACAATCCTTCTCTTTTAAATTCCTAAAAATAAATCCTGAAGGCTAATTCGCAATACTTATATAAATTAAACAGCTATAAGAGAATTTTAAGCATTTTTTATAACCAATAGAATATTGAACTAACAGTTTTATAGTAAAGTTTCATGCAATGCCTACTTAACTGACATGAAATTCACAAGTCACATGCATCATTTATATATATTCACAAATTATATACATCATTATACCACCTGAAATACATGCTTTAAACTACCGAGATGGTTTTAAATAACCAATTAAGTTTTAACTTGCATGTGTCTTTTTACTTAAAAAGTGTAAGTTAGTCTTCATGCATATATTCAAGAGATATTAAACTTAACAAACAATAAGAATATAAGAATTCAACCCCACAAATATAACATTAGAAACTTAGTAAAAAGGTAATAAGGTGTAACAACATTCACATTTGTAAGTATATTCTTTCCTACATACCACCAAAAATTCCCTGATATATTAAACAGCTAATAATTTCACAATTTTTGATCCTACTTTGAACCATTCCAAATGTTAACACCCAAGTCACATGATTTAAGAAGTTTAATTTCTTCTTTGTGACTACTATTAATATATGGATGTCTCCTGATGACCAAACAGCATTTTAACTCAAATCACTAAAATAACAAACAGAATTGCTACATTTATTTAGCAAATCAAAGTTCAAGAACATTTGGACATACAGTTTATACCCAAAGTTTAGGTGTTTTAATACTCAAAAATGAAGGCTACCACAAACTTCTCAACGTTCCTATTCTCCCCTTTCTTTCTCCCACACTGTGATAGTGTCATCAGAGACCACGTGGCATGAATACCAACTAAAAAATTATTTTAATTGCCCTAGAAATAAGGTAATCATAAACAAGGTCCCACTTTGCCCCAGGAGACCTTGGACAGTGAGAATCCCATTTCTCACTCAAAAGTGAATTATAGACAAAAGATGCAAAATAGTCAATTCAATATTCAAGGAGAAAAAGTTAGATGACTCACTACCTGACCTCAGGACTCACTATGGAACAGCAGTAATCAAGTCAATGAGGTGTTCACAAAAGAAGAGACAAACATACAGTCAAACAGAGTACAGCACCCAGAAATAGTTTCACAGAGCCATATAAATAGAGTCAACTGATCTTTGACAAGGGAGCAAAAGCTATACAATGGAGCAGACAGTCTCTTCAACAAATGGTGCTGGAAGAAATTAATTCCTAATCAAAAAAAAAGAATCTAGACACACATCATACATCCTTCAAAAAAATTAACCCAAATGGATCATAAACCTAAGTGTAAAATACACAACTATAAAAATTCTAGAAGATAACATAGGACAAAGTCTAGAAGACATAACACTGAAGGCACAATTCATAAAATAAATAATTGATAAGCTGGACTTCACTAAAGTCTTTGCAAAAGACAATGTCAGGAAAATGAGAAGACAAGCCACCAAGAAAAAGTATTTGCAAAAGACACATCTGATAAGGGACTGTTATCCAAAAGATACAAAATCTCTTAAAACCCAATAATAAGAAACAACTGATTCAAAAATGGGCCAAATACTTTAACAGATACCTCACCAAAGAAAATCTACAGATGGCAAAGCTAGAAAGCTAGACAGAAAGTGACTGAGTATATATATATGAAAGATGCTAGAACATCAGATGTTACCAGGGAAATCCAAATTAAAGCCATGAAACACCACTACATCCCCACTAGAATGGACAAAATCCAGATCACTGAGAACACCAAATACTGACAACACAGAGCAGCATTCCTTGCTGGCAGGAATGTAAAATGGTACCACCTTGGAAGACAATTCCACAGTTTCCCACAAAAATAAACATATTCTTACCATACAATACAGCAGTTGCACACTTTGATATTTAACCAACATAGTAGAAAACTTATGTCCCCACAAAAACCTGATCATAAACATTTATATCAGCTTTATTCATAATTGCCAAAATTTGGGAGCAACCAAGCTATCCTTCTGTAGATGAGTGGATAAAACTGGCACATCCAGACAATGGAATATTACTCAGTGCTAAAAACAAATGAGCTATCAAGGTCAAAAAGAGATGCAGAAAACTTAAAATTGTATCAGTGAAAGAAGTCAGTCTGAAAAGGCTATACACTGTATTGTTTCAAACATACGACATTCTGGAAATAGCAAAATTATGGTGACAGTAAAAAGACCAGTAGTTTCCAGAGATTGATGGGGCAGAAGGAATGAATAGGCGAGCACAGAAGACTTCTGGGGCAATGAAAATACTCGGTATTAATTACTCTGTAGAATTATAACAAGGGGAACATGCCATTCAGTATTAATTTGCCCAGCCCAGAATATACACCACCAAGAGGCGTGTGTTCAGTATGTGTCAACATAGGTTCATCAGTCGTAACAAATGAACCACTCTGGTGGAGGATGTTGATAAAAGGTGAGGTTATGTATGACTGGGAGAAAGAGGTATATATGAAATCTTATAAATTTATTAATTTTAACAAATTGAATCTTATAAGAAGTGGATTATAAATTATACATAATCACTCTAAGAAGATAACAGTAGTCCTCAAAATGGAGTATGCAAAACTCTTTCAGGTGTTTACAAGGTCAAAACTATCTTGATACCAAAAAAAAAAAAAAAGGATGCCTTTTTCATTTCTCACTAAATAATTTTTATTCTATTTTGTGAACATTTGCACTGATAGTACAAAGTAATGATGAGTAAACTGAACGCACCTTAGCATGAATTAAGGGAGTAACACAAAAGTTCACTAATGGTGATTGTACTTATTCACCACTGCATGATAAAAAAAAAAAAAAAGACAAAACTATTTCACTTGAGAAATTCCTTGAAGCAACCTGAAGAATTTTTTTCCTAAATTTCAACTTTCAAGAATACTTTCTTTTAATATTGTGAGTGATGAAATGGGAAGAGCATATAAAGTATTTCTGCAGCACAGAAAAATACAAGAAAGTACAAGGAAAAGCATTGTGCTATTATTTAAGTTAGGAGCTGAGCTCTTTTCTCAAACACTATTTTACTTGAATGAATAACTGCAAGAATTACAGTTATTCAGACTTGGATATTTGGCAGACTTTTTTGAAAATGAACTAAGTGTACCCATCATTAAGAGGAAAAGAAACTGACAGGTTTTATTTGGCATTGATAAAATACAAGCTTTCAACCAAAAATTAGAATTTTGGAAACTTTATATGCAACACAGTTTGATAGCTTTCCAATATATAAACTCTTTTCTGATGAGATGGGGATATTAATAAATATGAATAAATACGATTTTTTTATCTTGTATAATGAATAATGTGTCAACTGCACAACTCAGTAAACCAGTATTTTCCAAATGACAAAGTTATGTTACAAAATTGCACGTAAGTTAAAGTCATTCCAAGTGCAAAATGAACTTTAATATCACAAAAAGTCCACTAATAGGATTTTATATTCCACTTTGCAGCTAATCGCTTAGAAACTACCACTTGTTGAATTTTAATGCAGTACCTAATTATCAGAAAATGCTATTACAATATTCCGCCTTCTCCAATTATACATCTGTGGGGGGCTCTATATTATTCATATTCTTTAGCCAAAACAACATATCACAACAGACTGAATTTAGAAATAGATATGAGAATCCAGCTGTCTTGTATTAAACTAGACATTTAACAAGACTTGCAAAGAACTAAAACAATACCATTCTTCTTATTTTATTTTTAATATTTTCTCATACTTTTTGTTCTGGAAAATAGTTGCTTTTAACAAACACGTTACCATGTTTAACATTACCAATTATTTAATCAACCAACTTTATTCTCAGTTTTAAGTTTTTTAAAGATTTGTTTATTTATTATTTAATTTATTTATTATTTAATCAACCAACTTTATTCTCAGTTTTAATTTTTTTAAAGATTTATTTATTTGTGCATACAAGAGCTAGAGTAAGGACAGAGGCGTGGCGGGAGGGGTAAGAGGAGTCACCAGAGAGAGAGAGGGGAGCAGAACAGGCATATGTACTGAAATACACTGCTGAGGGGAGCAGCGGATGAGACAGGAGAGGTCTGCTGCACCATGTCGGAAGCTCCCTGGCTGGGGGTAGAACTCGTGTTGCAGTGGCTGCAGACAGCTTCATAGTGCTGTGACTTAACCCACTGCTCCACCAGGGAGGCCCTCAGTTTTAATTTTTAAGATAGTATATAGATACTTACAACCCACATAAAAGAAAGCTCTTTAAACTTAATTTTTAAAAACATAAAGCTCTTAAAGTACCAAAAGTAATTAACAACTGGAGAGACAGGAAATTATTAAACAAATGGACAATAAACTCAAAAGAAAATTTTATAAGCCTGAACCAGTCTTAAAGGTGGACAGACAGAAGCAAATGACTTATCCCACTGCAGATGTAATTGGAACTTGTAATCAAGAGATAAAAATTTTGTAGAAGTTAGTTAGTTTAGGTTATTTTAATCAGACTTTTAAAATCATACAATGAGAAGATATAATTAAGAAACACTTCAATTTTCTGAGGCTATTTACTTCAAGAATCATATTGTAAGGTACCTAGAAATGAAATAAGACAGAAACAAGAACTACAATGCATTTTTAAAGGATACATGTACTTCCTTAAACCACTTCATTATAAAAGATGTAGAAGAGAATAAGGAGAAAAGCTGTCTTGTTTAAACATAATTATTTCTATTATTCAACTTCTAAGACAGAGAATAAGAATAAAGTGCTGAGTAAAAATCAGGTAATTTCGTTGCTAGACTATTTTGTGATTTAAATGACTGGTAATATTACCATCTTGCGGCAAGATCAAATATTGCAATTCTGAATGACAAAGAACCTGCTTCTGATAAATAGCCAAGCATTTTACTCCTCCATACACACAGCCCCTTCCAAGTCACTTCTAATTAAAAAATGCTTTAAATTCTTTAATAGTAATAAAGAAAAAGTGTAAATGAATGTTATTTAAAAAGAGAAAAGAGAAATCTTAATAGTAAAGTTAAAAATATGTTGAATAATTAAACTGTCATGCCTAATTCTTAGAGAATAAAATTATATTTTATAAGCATGGATAAAAGTTATGTTTGTAATTCAATATTTATTGACAATTCATTTCCATAAATAAATTGTTGTCACACTTCAATCCTCTCATTTTGCAATAGAAGAGGTACTAGCCCTGTTTTCTCTTCACCCTGGGCCATGTGATTTTCATGTACTTCATGCAATGAACAATCTAGTTATTACTCACAATCGAATCCAAAATCTGCCCTCACCTCTTTCAATTAGTCTATTAACTTGAAATAAAACCTAGTTGTGTGTGAGTCTGTGTGTGTACACTATGTGTATCTGTGTGTGTGTGTGTGTCTGTCTGTAACTGTGTCTATGATCTATGTACATACGGGTCTATTTCATCTAGCCATGTTGTCTGTGTGGACAGATACATGCATATATAGAGAGTGGCATAAATATTTTAAGATACAAAGGAGAAAATAAGAAAGGCTAGAAGGATATAACAGTATTATCTTTTATTAGCTAGTCTTTCCCAGTTTAAACTGACACACATAATATGGACAAACATATCCCTTAAGAGGTCTAGATTCAAAAAGTTCAAGTATAAAGATAACATACTCGACAATTTCTAGTCATCCTTGCATACATGCAAAACAGCAAAGTAACCGGAAATCTCTCCATATTCTTATCAACTCTCCACTTGGCTTTCAATACAAAAGCAGATCACACACAAAAGCAAGAGAGAGAAAGAATGGACGAGTATGCAAGCTCCTACCTTTCAACCTGCTTCTGCAGCAAAGATAGCTGATTAAACCTCACTAGATCTAATCCAATTCTCTGAAGTAATCCATGGGTGCTCTTGATAGTCCATAAAATACATAACTTGTTCCTCTCAAGTAAAGCTTTGCCAACTTAGTATACTTTAATATTGAAAAAGAAATTAGTTAGAATAACCTAATTTTTTTGCCAGTAATTAGATGGGGTGATAATTTCTTCTATTTAGTGAACAGTTACGATTTTAAGGTCTAAGCCCTCTCACCTTAAGAACATTTCCCTGTCTAATTCAAAACAAATGAGAATTTGTTCTGAGGATGCAAATAGCACTGATTTACTAACTGTATCCAACCTGTTGATGATTGCAATGTCTGGTGCAAGCTGTGTGGCAACTGGAGAGTGAACAGAGGTGAGTGGATGCTATTTCTGAAGAAGTCTTCTGTTGCTTTAGACTGCAAAACCTTTGCTTCCCAGAGCTGCAGAGAAAAAAATGTTTGGCCTTTAAAAAAAAAACTATTGGGATTTTTTTTGCCTTTAATTGTCAGCTTATGGCACAATGAACAGATAACTATTAAACTATAATTAAGGAATTAAAATTATAATTTATCATTTTTATGCTGAAAAGCAACAAAAAGACAGAAAATCATGTATTGTGTACAAACCTGTTTCAAGTCTTTTAAAACTTGTTCCTCTATACCTTCTTCAGCAAATAGATCTCGAACTCCTTCAATTACATCTTCAATTACAGATTTGTAGAGTTTAGGCTACATAAAAGCAGTTGTTAAAGTTTAAATTCCCGAATTTGAATGTATTCAACCTTAAAAGACATGCAGTATACACTTTCTAATCTTACAGTTTAGTCACCATAGTATTTTTACTAAGTACACACTACTCCCATGTACTCCATGATGTCAGTGTATTTTAAGGTATATAAAACACTTATGCTTGACTGTGAGTTTACCTTGTACAGCATTTTATCTGATACCATTTTATCTGATGGTGAATTCCAAGGAGAGTGTATGTGTGTTTTATTTTAAATAGAGAGGTTAATATTTCATGAACTATACATAGTTTTAATCAGAATAACAGATAGAGAAAACAATACAAATCTAGAAGAGAAAATATGTTCATATAGTTTTTTTTCTTTCGTTAGCATTTTATTTGTTTTACCAGTATAGACTTAGCTTTCCACAAATTATCTTAGCTGCAAACCCACAGTCTCAGCCTAATGCAAGGCTGAATTACAGAACTGAAAAAAAAAAAGAGAGATAATAATCTCACAAAGATATATGGCTACTGTTTTGCTACTTGGCTTTTGTGTCAGTATTTGACCTCCCCACTCCTTTTAAAAAGGGAAATTCATCTAAGACATGTGGAAATGAACATTTTGCTTTCAATGTATCTTTTTTTCAAAGAGGCAAAAGGAGTTTTTTTTAAAGTTCACTATATTATTTCCATAAATGTAAATAAATTCCAAGCCATAAAACTGAGGGAAACACATACAATAAAGCAAACAATGCCCATCCCACTTGCAAAACACATAAATAAATAAAAAATACTATTAAGTAGCTTTCTACCCAGGTTAGACATTGGTTATATCCATAGAAAAATAAGCCTCAGACCTTCAAAGCTATATAAATTGTGCTGTCCTCTCTCCATTTCAAAACGGCAATGCTAAGTTTATGAATACTGACCTAGTGGATGTTCCACCGATGAGAAAAGCCAAAACAGAAATTTGAGTTCCTCTTATTTTAAATTGCTTAATCAGTCCAAGATAAAAACTGTGGGATTCTAGGAGTGCTTTTCATCCTACCCAACAAATATTGGAAGTTCTACTGCTTATGCCAAAGTTAGCTAGGTTTTAAACTAGTTCTTCCAAAGAAGGAGGGGTAAGCCTAGCAATAGAGCAATTAGTCATATTTAAATAACACATTATTCACCAGCATTATCAATTAACATTTAGGACCCCTAAGTAGTTTCTTCTACAACAGTTTGGCCTGATAGGGGCATACTGAATTGATGCTTCTTTATTAGTCCCGGCTCCCTGATCAATTTAAAGTCAGAAGAAAACGTCCTAGAGCTAAAAACATCTTTAAGATCTGCCTTTAGTGTAAAAGCAGCATCAAAAATAACCCATTAGAACACAGTTTTTCAAAAGGAAAGTAGGTATTCTACATACTTTCTCTTCTAGATTTCGACTGCTTCTTTTACCTGTTATCCTTATTAAAAACTACGTATAGACCCTGCAATCTTAACCTTTCCTCTATTTAAAATAAAACACAAATACACTCTCCTTGGAGTTCACCATTAGATAAAATGGTATACATGGTTTAAACTTACAATCAAGCATAAGCATCTTAAGACAGGCTGACATCAGAAAGTGGATATACATATTAAAATAACATTTATCTAAAAATTGCCAGTTTTATGCTGCATATGCATCCATGGAACCCATAAAATAGAACACATCTGGACAGGCACATGGCTTTTCACAGTGTGAAGTTTGCTGGGATGATCTGAAAATAAAGATGAATCCTTGATTTTCTTTTGTTCTTTAATTCAGTTTTAAAGACTGATCTAAAGTCTTACGAGTGCCGTTTAGCCCGTCGATTCTCATCGGGGGAGGTTTCAGCACCCCTTAAGGGTAGGAAAATAATGTTTGGTGTTTTGTTTCTAGTTTTCTTTTTTAATTCTAAAGATACACTTACGAGGCTTAAGGAGGGGAAACCAAAGGTGGAACTCTAAAAATACGTGGTAAGGTAATATCAAATATGTCACTTCAGGTGAATAATACAGCTTGGAATAAACGATGCCCACACTAAAAGAACTAGAGTACCACTTATCTCCAGAATGTTCTAAAAAAATAGGAAAGGGGTGGGGGAGGGTGTTATGGTAAGTTACATCGCTAGCGACCTTCTAAATACCTCATTCTAAACAACATTCGCCTAGGTAAGGAGTGAGAAAGAGAAGAAAAAGGAAAAGGAGGGGCACTCGCTCATGGGGGGGGGGGGGAGAAGACCACCGGGCCCAACTGCTTGCTCTTACTGGACCTCTAAGGGTAAGGGTTTCCGAAAGTCTACTCAGGGCGGGTGGGGGAAGGCAGGGCGGCGTGCCGAGCTCGGCCGCCGCGCCCCTGCGGCCACGGCCCTCTCTGGACAGCGCACAGGCCACCAGGACAGCTGGGCCCTGCTTACCACCGGGTTGATGCAGGCCATGACCGCGGCTCCTGCGCCTAGCCCTCGCGCCTGCGCAGCACGCGGCGCCGCCGAGGGCCGCTCCCCGCACGTTTTGAACGGCGGCTCTGGTTGCCTGCGCAACCACGTGAGGACGCCGGGGGCGGGGTAGGGGAGGAGTGGATGGTTAACGCATTGAGCCCGACAAACTGAAGTCGGTGTCCAGGCTAGTCAGGAAAAGCAAAGAGGCAGCTAAAACCCATGGTGACGTCTGATCTGACCAGCTATGGGCTGTCCATGTACCCAAAGAGCCTTTATTTTCTCAATCTGTGAAATAAAGACTAAGAAAACCGGGGAGGGATGAGGGAGGAGTATAGATCCCAGTACATCTTCAGCTTTGGGGCAGGAAGGGAGATATTAACAGTACCTGTCCTCTCCTAAGAATTTTCATTCCTGTTAAACTCCATTTGCAATTAAACGCCAAAAGAAGTATTCTTCTCAAAGCCAGGACAGACCTGAATGAGAAACTGAGATGGAGTCCTGTAGTCTAACTTGAGCATGCTCTCCAGCTGATTCTGATGTGTGCTTAAATGAGATTCACTGTCCCAAAACAAAGATTCTCAGCTCTGGCCACACATTGAAATCACATGGAGAGCATTTTGACACCTGAGTCTCACCCCCAGAAAACCTGATTAGAATAAGCAACTACGGTAAAGAAGCATTCCTAAAATAAAGTCTGCACCCCCATGCTCCCAAGCCCCTTTTTCTCTTGAGGCAGAAACCACCATTTTTTGACCTCAAGCAATTCCCTCTCTTCCCTGAAGGGCAGGACAGCTAGAGGCAAACCTTGCCCACTGCTGACAGTAGATGTAAGGACAGATAAGCTGAGTTAGAAAAGGAATGAGAACATCTGTTGTCACTACACCGCCTTTTAAACTGCCTTTCTAGCCTGCAGATAGGCCTGACCTATCCAGATGGCTAAATTATTTAATGATTAAGATCCTACTAAGTTTAAAATTGGCTGTTTATTTACTTGTGTGTATAAGTTCAATAAACTATTTATGCCTCGACTTGCTTTGCCAGGGTCAGGTACCTCAATGTTTGTTTCAAGTAGCTGATTTATATGAACCTTTCAGCAGACATTCCTAAATTGAAAACTATCTGAAATTTCTTTTACAAAAAGCCATAGTAATTTCTAATGATTGTATCTCTCTACCTGGCAATTTACTACCAGAAGTATATAAAGTGACTTATCTTTCACCCAAAATAGAAAAAGCAAAATGTAGTCATTGATTCCTACTGATATTTTAATTCCAATTAAATTATTCACACTGGAAAATAAAAAAACTGAAAGGTCTCTTGTTTTCCATCTTTTTCATAGCCACGTTTTAAAACTTTATTTCTAAATGCATGGGATCGGTAATCACCTGAACTTTTTTGACAGCATACTGTTTCATATTACTTCATTATGTTACCCTTCTCAGGGTTTTACTATATAGGTCATAGATGTTTTTGAAATTAAGTTTATATCCATAAAAAGTGTGACTTAGAATCAAACGCTTATTGATTACTATGCTTAGTTGACTCAGGTTAGAGAGGTTATGTAACTTTGGCCAAGAAACGTCAGCAACTTTCCATTTGTCCTTTGATAGACTTTTCTGCTTGTTCACTAGCATTTAAAGTTTCTTCCCATTAATAGACATTGACTTTTAGAGGAGGTATGCTTTTTTTTTTTAGGATTTATTTATTTATGCATACAAGAACTGGGGTGCAGGCCAGAGGTGTGGGATAGTGAGAGGATTCACCAGAGACAGAGTGGGGAGCAGAACAAGTGCATTGACTGAAATACACTGTTGAGGAGAACAGCGGGTCAGAAAGGAGAGGTCTGCTGAGCCATGTGGCCAGGGATCAAACTCGTGCTACTGTGGATAGCTGTGGATAGCTTCATAATACTGAAACTTAACCTGCTGCACCACCAGGGAGGCCCTAGAGGAGATATGCTTAACCCATGTTCTAAATGGATCCAAGTTGCAAACCTGTTCTGGACCTGTGATAGCCAACTTCCAAGATGTGTCTTCTCCAGGTATTTACAACCTTGTATTGTCCCCCACCATCACTTCCAAAAATATTTAAAGGGACTATGGCTTCCTTTCTGTCTCTCAGATCACTCACTTTGGGAGAAGACAGCTGCATGTCCTGAGGACACACAAGCACTCAGATAGTCCAATGAAAGGCCAATGTGGCAAGAAACTGAGATTCCAACTCAGAGCCAACAAGGCTCAGAAGCGTGTAGACACATGAGTAAGCTTGGTATTGATTCCTCCCCATTGAGCTGTCAAATTATAGCAGCCCTGACTGAGAGTTTGACGGCAGCCCTCTGAGACACCCACCTTAAATCAGAACCACCCTCTAGGTATCTCCCAGATTTCCAATCCCAATGTAATATGATAAATATTTGTCATTTTACGAAGTTAAGTTTGGGGGATAATTTGTTACCCAGTGTGAGCTAAGTAACACTGAACCCGTTCTTTGATTGGATAGTAACTGATGGAGGTTTAGTTTTCCCTCATTGTAATTTTAGCATTTAAAGTTTCTTGAATACCCTCATCAGTTACAGAGCATTTGAAAAGTATGTAAAGGAATTTTTATACACAAATATTTTACAGTACTGACCCCAGGTTGTCATCAAACAAGCCGACTGTTTTAGTCATATAATGGTCACATTTCTTTTGTCAATTTTTCAAACACAGAGGGGAAGTGTGTTGCATACACAAAGCACTTTTGATACTAAAACTGCAATTTCAAGATCCCAAAGCTTCAGTGAGGCAATTTTACAGTGACTATTTTTTATGTTAGTAAATAGACAATAAAAAGAAGAATGCTGAGCTTTGGTCCTTCTTTGAGTACACAATTCTTTGAAATTACACCTGTGGCAAAATGTACAGCTCTCCTCCAACTGCCCGTCACAGTTCAGAGCATTAAATTTTTATTTTCTCCTGCTTTGCCTAGAGACTATAATATATATAACATACCATTGGTAATCAACACCAGTTTTTGCAACATCAATTTGAGCAGTCTTAGTAATCAGAATTAATTTCTTTGCATTCTGCATGTCCTCATTATCCATACCTACAAAAGTAAAGAAATAATTTCGCTTTGCTTTTTCTGAGAAAAAGCCATATCTATGAAATACTTTTTCTGAATAAAAAGGTTAAAAAATGTATTTTATAGATCACCCATTTTCCTTTACATATTAAATTTTATAGTCAAATACAGGACATTCCAGTAAATGTATAGACTCTAAATAATATATTTATCAGTAATGAAAAATGCAAGTTGATCTATGAGCTTATGGCTTAAGGCAGAAAATATTCATAATTAGTTTCTGAACATTTGCAACCAATGCACTAAACCCAGCAGTATTGTGTTTCTCTGCCTGTTTCATACTTTACATCTTCCAGGAAATGAAAACCCAGATAATCTCTGCCTCACCTTGTAACTTTGAAATGGTTGCAATGTTGTTAGTTCTGATTTATTTATATGCTGCACTTTTGTAACATTTTCCATTTTCTAGTACAAAATCAACTTACATTCTTTGAACATCAAATACCATTTCACCAGGATGAATCCCTTCCCACCCCTACAACAACAGACTAAAGTTGGTCAAAATGACCATGTGACAGGATGCTGTGACCTTATCACACAATGGAGTGCTGTGAATGAGTACATTGCTACCTACTTCAAAGTGTGTTACTATTAAGAGATATATACATTATGTACATGAAAATTAGTGACTATAATTAACTCACCAGAAGTATGGAAGATGACTACAAACACAAATTCCCCATGACTACTATTTCAAAACTTTATCAGGGTCATGATAAGAATTCAATAATTTCCTAATTAACAATTCTATTTTCACTTGTTTAATTACAGTGTATGATTGTGATTACATACACATGAATGATAATGTCCATTGTCTCCAGTTAATTTTCCAACCAAAATTTCTGCTGAGAGAAGATAGAGGTAAAGACCAATAAAGTACACTTAAGACTATGACCTGTAGAGAATCATCCAGCTTTGTTCCAACAATAACTGTACCTTTTCTCTTTCCTAATTTGTTTCCTTTTATAAGTACATAGCATCTTGAATATTTTATGTCATTACCTTAGGTTATTCAAATACCAGGAGAGGCAAGACATTGGGGCATAGACACGCTTTTCCTATTTCTTCTGCTAAGAACAGCTAAAAACTCCGGATATTGTGTATATCACAAACACATGAAGACACTGAAAAGTGAAGAGGACAGGCCAGTTACAGACCTCACAACCAAAAGAATGGCACTGCAGTGAATTCTCTGATTTTCTTTTTGCCTCAGGTGGACCAGACTAGATGCCTGTAAGACACCCAAAGTCACACACAAGGAAGAACAAAGGACCAGGAAAGGGGCAACAAGACTGAAAAGTTTTAGACAATAATTGCTCTACTCCAGTCAAACACCACATTAAAAAAATGATCCCTCCCCACCCCTGTCAGGAAAGGTACGGAGTTTATTTTTTTTTTAAAGATTTATTTTTTATTTATACATACAAGCTGGGGTACAGGCCAGAGGCGTGGGGCGGTGAGAGGGCTCACCAGAGACAGAGCAGGTAGCAGAACAGGCAGATCAGAAATACACTGCTGAGGGGAGCAGCAGGCAAGGCAGGAGAGGTCTGCCACGCCATGTGGGATCCTCCCTGGCTGGGCGTCGAACTCGCGTCGCCGCTGCCGACAGCTCCGCAGCGCAGCATTTAACCACTGCGCCACCAGGGAGGCCCAGGAAAGGTACGGAGTTTAAATTCTTACCCTTGGCCAGCTGAAGTGAGGTGCAACTATCCCCACAATGTCACTGGAGATTACATGGCTGGTATCAAAGATCAAGAAAGAAGGCAAGACTTTCCTCCCTACCAATGATAGTCCTCCCGCTTACAGTGTCAGTGGGGGCCACCAGGAGCATTAACAAGTTATCCATCCATCTCAGTCAGAGTGAAGCCAGTGGAACCTGGTGGGGGCTTGAACATCCACCCTACCCAAGAGACACGAGGGAGCTCCTCCCTCGCCTGCGGTGTCAGCCGAAGCTGAGTGGGGGGCCTAGCCCTTCACCTCCACCCTACTAAATAGAGCATAGCACTCTCACCTGCCCCCACTGTCCTGGTGGGAGACCTGATAAAATAGAAGATTGAGACAAGACCCAGAGTCTCATAATAACCAAAATGTCTAGGTTGCATTTACAATCATTTGTCATATCAAGGATCGGGAAAACCTCAACTTGAATGAGAAAAGACAATCGATGACTAAGGCATTGGAATTATCCTACAAGGATTTCAAAGCAACTTTCATAAGCTGCTTTAATGAACAACTAAGAAAACAATTTAATCAGCATTTTAAACATTTGAAAAAAATAGACAATCTCAACAAAGAAATAGAAGCTATAAAGAAGAACCAAACAGAAATCTAATAACTAAAAAATATACAAAATAAAATATTCAACGGGTGGACTTGTTATGGGTTTAACTGTGCCCTCCCCCCTCCCAAAAAAACCTCTAAGTCCTAACTCCCAGTACCTCAGAATGTGAACTTACTTAGAAATAGGACCATTGCAGATGTGCTTAGCGCAAAAGAAGTCACAGAGGAGTATCGTGGGCTCCTAGTCCAGTGACTGATGTCCTTATAAAAGGAGCTAAAAGATACACAGGAAGAAGACCGTCATGTGGCAGCAGAGGTAGAGCTTAAAGTGATAGATGCATCTACGTGCAGGGAATAGAGCTTGCTGGCAAACACCAGGAGCTAGAAGACTCAAGGAGGAACTGGTCCCCTGCTGCTTTCAGAGAGAGTAGTGCTCTATCCATGCCTTGGTTATTTCAAACTTCTAGCCAAATTTGAGACAATACATTTCTATTATTTTCACTTTCCCAGTTCATGATAGTTTATTACACTATCGGCAGCCCTTGGAAACTAAAACAGGCTTCCACAGCAGAATGGAAATGACAAAGGAAAAACATAGTGAACTTGAAGAGAGAACATAAAAATAACCCAATTTGAACAACAGAGAGAAAAAATAACCGATTCAAATGTCAGGGGATTTCTCATCAGAAGCCGTGGAGACCAGAAGGAAGTGGCCTGAGAGAAATGAGCTGCTGACGCAGAATCCCACACTGAGTGAAGATATCCTTCAGGGAAAAAAGAGAAAAGCAAAACATTCTCAGTGAAAATAAAATTAAGATTTATAAGAGCCAATCAACCCTACCAGAATGGAAAGTCCTCAAAACAGAAAGAAAATGATCAAAGGAAGAGTACTAAGAAGAAATGATAATGAAAAGTAAAAATATGAATAAATATAATAAACTTAGAATAAACTGAATTTTCTAGTGTGTTTGACAGTTGAAGCAAGAAGGATAACATCACCAAAATTCTATTATCAGTGGGGGAGGATAAAGGAAGACGGTTTCTACACTTCACTGGAACTGAGATGTTGACTCTCGTGTATGTTAGGTGTGAATAATGTAATACCTAGAGCAGTCACTAAAAAAGCTACTCAGAGAAATACACCCCAAAAATACTACAGAAAAATCAAAATAGAATTCTAGAAAGTGTAAAAATGACCAACAGGAAGGCAGGAAAAAGAACAGAGGGAGCAAACACAAAACCAATTAACATTGGCAAGGATATAAAGATAGTAAAAATGATGCAGTAACTACTTTGAAAAATATTTTGGCAGTCTCTTGAAAAGATAAAACCAAAGTTTACCACATGACTCAGCAATTCCACTAATAGGGATTTACCCAAGAGAAGTAAAAACATATGTCTAACAAATATTTCCATGAATGTTTGTAACAGCATTGCTGATAATAGTGGAAACCTGGGGAAAGCCCACCGGTCCATCAGTTGATACATGGATAAATAGAACGTGCTAGAACCACACAGTGGAATACTATTTGACAATAAAAAGGAACACAATACTGACACATGCATGAACCTGGATGAACAATGTGGGTGGACCTTAGAAACATTGTCCTAAGTGAAGGCAGCCAGTGACAAAAGACCTATATTTTAAAATTCTGTTTGTATGAAATGTCCGGAAAAGATAGAGACAAAAATTAGTTAGTGGTTGCCTAGGGCTGAAACTAGAACTCCAGGAGAGACTGAAAATGGGCTTGAGAGATATTTTGGGGATGATAGGAATGTTTTAAAATTAAAGGTGGCCATAATTGAATTATATACTCAAAATGGGTGAATTTTATGATATAGCATAAAATATATTAGTCCTCAACAAAGCTGTTAAAGCTACCAGGAGCCACTCTTCTTTAGGTGGACCTAATTTCTATAATTGTGGTAAAATACACATAAAATTTGCCACCTCACCCATATTTTAGTGAACAGCTCAGTGGTATTAAGTGCACTCATATCATTGTACAATCATCACCACCACCCCTCTCTAGCACTTCTCATCTGGCAAAATTGAAACTGTACCATTAAATAATAATAATTCCCCATTTTTATTTAGGGGTACATTTTATCCTTCTGCAGACAAGTCAAGGAAATTAAGCACTAGGTATTGTTCCAAGCACAGGGAAAACCCCGCAACTACAGGATGGTCCTAAAATACCTTTAGTTGACAGTACTCTCCTGTCACACCCAGAAATAATACTTACTTTATCAGATGCTGGGTATTACATGAGAAAACATGATCCCTGTCACATAGTATGTACTAAAAGGCTAAAGGTTCTTCCGCTCCACTTTCAGCAGCTTTCTAAAACAAGATAAAATCAAATTTAAAAGCAAAGGCTTTAATCGTTGTAATGGATTTTAAATTTCTTGAGGACTGAGGCTATTATTCATCCTTACATGCCCTCTGAGCTCTTGACTTCTTTGCAAAGTGTCTCCAACATGGTAAGCATTCATTAAAGTTATTGATTTGAATTGATTGTTAAACTGCCATAAAACGACATTTCTAGCCTTTTTTATTGGGGAGGGGAGATTGGGGGCTAAAATGCAACTATTCGTAGGAAAAGTAGTGTATTGATCTAAATTCATCGTCATCCGTTCAATATTTTTTATTCAACATATAGATCATAATCTCTGGCTAAGGGGTCGGCATCATGGCATCAACACTGAGTATCATCACCTGCCACCACCCCTGTATTTGGACTTCTTCCCCCAAAATGAAAAACCACGGTGGGCAAAGCCCAATCAAAATCTCAGACAGGAAAAGGGAGAGGGGGGAAGAAAAATACACATGCAATTACAATATGAAGGGATTAGCATAAAAATTTACTTACGTGGAGTACCTAACGAAATGGGAAAGGAACAGTTCTTGGAGTAGGACTCTTAACTTAGGTCTATTGAATGAAAAATGCTCCAGGGAGAGGACGTGTCCAGTCAAAACTGGGAAGTGAGAGAGAATGTGGTGTGTTAAAGGAAATTAAAGGAGTTGCTTTGGCCAGAGGAGAGAGAGCTAGGCAAGTTGTAGCAAAAACTAAGTCTGTCTGGTAAGCGAGGGCAGCTAACGTGTTCTCCCCGTGCAATGTGGAGCATGGATTGGAGCGCGGCCACGCTGGAAGCAGAAAGGCAAGTGGAAGTCTATGGGGTGTGGAAGAATGAGCAACTTCCGTGGGAAGAGCACCAAGATTTAATTTATGGAAGTCTGTCCTTTCTGGCACTCCATTCCGTAAGCAAAGAGGAATAGCAGGGACGATCCCTTGAGACACAGGCAGTGTAGGGGGAAGGGAACGCAACATTCACCATTGAGGGGAAGGCAATAGGAACATCCTTAGTCACAGTTTTACCCAAGGCCATCTCTGGACCCAGTGTGAATTTAATATAGACTTGTCCTTTTCCACAATGAGTACTTAGCAAAGCCTTTTGAAAAGTGTTTCAAAATGTCTCAAAATTACCCACTAGAGAGGCAGACTCTTGGCATTTAACAATGCCACAGTTCAGAGATGCTCTTTCCTTGTCCTTTTCATGGCACTCGAGAAACTTTGGGTAGAATTCTCTCCAAGCAGTGTGAAAATATCAAAGTAAAACCCTACAGAAAAGGACAAGCACTGCAGCTGGCAGCACCTCCCACCCCCAGACAGTCGCTCAAAGAGCTACAGCATCTCCTCCAGAGACAAGAAGCTGAAAAGCAAGTGGGATTCTACAACGTTCACAATTGGGTTCCCAAATCAGAACACTTATCTTCTGTTAGAGAGAACTAATAATCACACTTCCAGAATCACAAGACGATCCCGATTTGCAGCAGTATAGTTTATATTCAATCATTAATTCCAATAAAGAGCATATAAATTGAAAGACATCACCAAAACATTCAAAAAATAGAAGCCCTAAAGGATCCTAAGGGTCCACAGACACCCACCCTCTTCTCTTGAGAGGGCAAAAAGTCCCTGAATCCAATTCCACTTCTGGGGAAAAAAAACTAAAAAATAATATATAGGGCTGCCTGCATCTGTACCCATAAATGCTGCCTCCCCCCCTTATTGCAGTGGGTGAACTGTTTGTGCCCTCATCTAAATCAGCCCCTCTGCTAGAGCCTTGGATCCCATCCCCTCTCATCTACTCATAGATATATGACTCTAGCAATTTTCTCTGTCTCTTTTATGCACCATCAATTTTCCTTTCACTACTGGATCACTGCCAACAGGCAGAAACATTCACCATGCAGTGGTGTACCAAGGATGGGAGAGGAGCAGGCAGTCCTGGGTGCAGGCAAGGATGGCATGCGTTATCCTTAGAGAATTTAGATACAATAATAAAACTGACTAAAAGTCATTCTGCTTCCATTATCACTACGTGCTGGCAATTCTAAGCAATTTCTGAAATAAAATACCACCCCAACATTTTTATTGGCATACTGTTTTAAATAATTGCTGCAACTACTGATGAGTCTTAATAATGCATATGTAAGCTTGAAACCAGCATATTTTAATTTCTTAGCATTTAATAAACATTGTGGTCTAGGTAGAAATTAATTTGGAGAACTCCCAGTTATGCACATACATGGACTCAGACACATGGATTCATTTGGGGAATTCATAATGGGCCCAAATCATTCAAACATGCTCATGTGGACTTCTTGTCTCCATTCCATTTGGTATTACCTATTCCTGGGTTGAAAGCATAAATTCAAAATAGACAATGATTGTAAAGATGAAGAATCAGAACTGGTGTTACTGCAATTCTGTCATTCTATGTGATCCTTTGGAGCTGCTGTTCATGTCTTTAAAAGAGTGAAAAGAAAAAAGAGCAGAAAAGAAGTCTTACACATGTCTTCTGTGACTTCAGAGTGTGATGATACCTTTGGGAATGCCTCATGTGTTCAGAAACTTTTACTGATGTACAAGATTTTAGGAAACATATTGTTCTAATGGGCTTCATAAAAGAATACAAACATCCTTCCAGAGAGATTTCAGGGAAAGAGCCCATCTTTAAGACAATGCTCACTTCTGAGAACCAGGGTAAAGGCTCATGTATAAGACAAGGTAGGATGGAATATCCTTCTGAATAAGCACATATTTTGTTCTTACTTACAATCCTGGGTTGGAGCTTTTGGAGACCACATTGACCTTGATACACACAAGTGAAAACTCAGAGCCCAAACAGAAAGGATTCATGAAATATTATAAATCTTTTTAAATAAGCAGATTTAGAGTTTATCAACTCCCATTAGAAAAAGAACTGTTTAAAAATCTGTTGGGAAGGAAAGAACTATTTTCCTGTCTCTTTAGTACTTAGAAATGTTTAGAGACAAGCATGGCATTTAAAGCTTTGGGATGTGTAAAATCGTATTCAACAGCATTTTTAGACAAGGCATTAAGAATACTTTAAAGTGTTTGTCTACTGCATTAATTTTAATTATATTCCACTGGACTCAAATGCTTTGAAATGCGTTACAAAATGCCCCCAAGATCTTTTATTAATCATAATACAAATACCACGAAATTCAAATACCGAGGTTTCCAACTCTTCAAACTCTTTCCAACTCGCTTGCCTGCGAGCGCCCTCTTCTGTTTTCTGAGTATATTACAAATCGCAGTACAAGGAATTCACGATTCCGGGTAAGTACAAAATGGTCTTTTCAGGAAAAAGACAACACACACAGGCTTATTTATTGAAATAAGCTATCGTTTGGAAGGTTTGAAAGGCTATTCTGAGACAGATACACGAGGGGAAGATGAGGAATAGCTGCAAATCCTAAAGTGAAGCAGTGATTTGCATTTGTTCTCCAGGAAGTTTCACAGAAATGAACTTCTATCTTTCAAACCACAGAGCAACTAATCAATTTTCTTTTTCCTTCCAGAAATAAACATCATTTTAAAGGCATAATATTACCTGCATCTATTAACTAAAATTTCTCTTTGCAACTCAATTATTTGCTTTCTGAACAACAATTTCTATCTTGCTTTCATTAATTTCCTATTTAGATGCCAGTTCTAAGCAGAAATTCATTAATACAAGAACAATCTTTTGCTTCATATAAGCTGAGAAAATAGGCAGGTAATTAGGTTGACGCCCATGAAATGGTTAAATATTGACATTTTATATCGTTCAATTAAATACACCCTGCTCTGTGCTTTGGGACCCTGGGTAAGGGCACAAACAGTCCTTGGAGTGGAGAAGATGCAGAGGAAGGGTGGGGAGGGGCCGGGATGACATGTCAAACTCTAGTGGAATCCCTGTGTGTATACAAAAAGGGGACAGTCAAGTGTTGGTGCAGTTGAGACAAAACAGAATCAATTGATGGGAATTCAATGAATTTTGTTACAAAGATTATCAATTTATGCCACTTACTCCACCAGAGGCTAAAAGAATGCTTAATAATCTGGATTTTCTAAAGTTTTATTTTCAAATAGTTTTGAAATTTAATAGCTAGGCAGAAATTTTCAAAATTCAGCAGCATTTATTTATAAATTCTCTCCAGAATTCCTTATTTTCTATGTCTTTCCACTTTGAATTCTCCCTAGAACCCATTGTAACATCTTACCAGTTCCCTCTTTACTTAATGCATTAAGAAAAACAGTGGGCACTCACATATCTTTATAAGTGTCATGATCATATGCTCTTTTAAAAATCATGCTTTAATATCACAAATTGTAGTTTGATGGTGTTATTTTCCAGGATGTGCCAAGGTGCCATGTTCACCGACTATTTCTCCTTAATAGTGAAGCTGTATAATTTACCTGACAGAGTCAATTGTTTAAGGTTATTGAAATTGATTTCATACCTTAAAAAAAAAATAGCCCCAGACCTTGCAAAAGAAGATATAAGTCCATAGCACAGAATCATTTGAAATACATCTTTAATTTTGAAAAATCAATATGCAATCTACAAAAAGTTTTGTTACATGTTAAGGCTCCATCTGATTTATATTTGTATTGCTATGACACAAAATCATATTTTAAGATATAATATTTAGTGATTATTAAGGAAGGCCTTCTAGCTAAATTTATAAGAAAAATGGCTGTATCTAAGCACAACTCCAGAATGAAAGGAAATTAAACCCTAGAACTGTTTTATAAATCAGGTCAAAAACTCAGTCCTTATGTGCTGGAAAGCATCTTTTCCTAATTTTTTTTCCATGGATAAATTCTATCTGTTCTCACAGGGGAGAAAATGTCCTAAGCTCAGATCTGCACAACTGATTAAGTAAACATCAAGCTATGAATTCATTTACACAGTTCATAAGACTCTTTCACTTATAGGACAAAATACCAGAACAATTAGAACAGAACAACTAGTCACAAACTGGTCAACTCCTTGGAAGTCTGCCATTGCGTCAGGCCCCCAAGTAGTCAAACTCATTCAGGATTGATCGAAATTACTTAAGTTAAAATGCTGCCTTTCTCATGTCTCAATTTTAAAAGTAGGGCCCCTTGTCATCATTGCTGTTGTTTTGAGAATCTTCATTTACTTTCTGGCAAAGAAGATTCTGCTTCTTAATTTGTAAGTCTAAATGGACCCTACCTGATTTTTTACTTACAGCAGTGTGGTCACATTTGACCTCATGCCATTTTTGAGGTCAGAAGAATTATATTAAAACGTCTCTCCTTCCTACACAGAATGTTAATTTAATACTAAGTAATGAATATTTAAGGATCCTAATAGATGTGCAAATTAACAATTATGCTGTAGCACCCTGTTGTTAATGCCATCAACCTTTGCATCGCCACAGAAACTCAATTTGGGCTTCAATCAGCCTTTGTTACTCTATTTCCAACACTGAATCTCCAATGACCTCAACGGATGGTGAGTTAACTACCCCAAGAGTAAGGTGCCCACAGAGACTGGGCAATATGTGGAGGAAGAAAATTAATTGAACCGTTTTGCTGAATTTGTTTTGTAGTGTGGATTTCATTAAATTCATCCAAATCAGACTCTTAGTTCTTTTGGTTGTATCTCATAAAACAGATTTAAAAGAAATGGCAGGAATTAACCTAGCTAACTCCCCTGAGAATATGAAGCAGCACCAGATTCAGCCCACCTCCATATTTGGTTTTTGTTTTGTTTTAATTTACTTATTGCATAAAAGAACTGGGTGTAGTTGTTGGCCAGAGGTGCAGAGGGTGAGAGGATTCACCAGAGACAGAGTGGGGAGCAGAACAGATAGATCCACTGAAATATACTGCTGAGGAGAGCAGCTGGCAAGACAGGAGAGGTCTGCTGCGCCCTGTGGGTTAACTCCCTGGCCTGGGATCAAACTCAGGCAGTTGAGGTGGGCAAAAGGGATGGTAGAGCTGAGACTTAACCCCTATGCCAACAGAAGGCCTCTGCCTCCATATTTGTTCTGAGCAGACTTCTGTCACTCCTGAATGTGCCACACCAGATGAGGACAAGAGAGGGTGGGATATTTTTTTAATGATACACATGGATTTACCCTCCTATACATTAACCGTGAGCCTCAAGCATATGATAGGAGCAATGCAGCGAGTGGAGTTAAAAAGAGCAACACCAATTCATTTGAACAGTCAACTTCTACAGCTTTGTCTTTATAGAAAATAATGAAAAGCAATAAAATCTGCTGATTGATACTATCATAAATGTTTGTTTTAATACGTTTTTTAACAAATTAAAATGAATATAATATTAAATAAATGCATGACACAAATTCTGTGGCCCAACAAATAAATGTTATTTGGAAGACATTATTATATCTGTTTTGACTCAAAACAAATGTAGTAAATAGAGAAAAATACCTCCTAATCATATTTAAATTAAAGGTAACTTGAAGGTGTATTAATAGCTCATGGAAGGTTTTGTTTTTTTAGGCTAAAAAAATACCTAGAATACAAATTTCATAAATTTTAAATGTCTATCCTTTCACTGTAAATACTGAAAAGAAATCATAACCAGAATTATAAATGCTAATGCCACTGGCTTTTCCTTAGAAACCAAGGATTTATCTAACTGTAAAAAATAGAAATGCCACCTTTTGGAAATCTAGATAAAACTAATCTAGTATCTTTCACTTTGCCATCTTTTAAGGAAAAAGACTCCAAATTAAGCAAAATTAGCATAAATAGCACAACAGCAGAGCTAGCATAAAATAATCATAATATGATTTAGGCTTCTACTCAAGAGAGGCTGTGTTAATTACAAATAATACTTTATCAAAATACATTTTTAGAGTCAGTAGTTTTGGGAAACAATATTCATGAACTTTAAAAATTCATCTTTAATGTACATAAATATTTTAACTAGTGTCCAACACTGGGATTTCATTTTGAAAGGAATTTCTCCAAGCAAGAGGCAGTAAGTCTTAGTAACTTGCACTAAAATATGTATGTCAACTGAAATAGCTTCTTTGCAGCTATTTAGAACACAAATACATTTTGAAAAAGATAATACAGTTGGGGGAAGGCAGGTACCAAATACTGCCGATGATTAGTCACCAATGTGGTAAGAGAAAGGGAGATTAAATAATTCAAAACTGCAGGTATTTCCACAACTCCTAGGTTGTGGTTCCAATACCAGTCATGTTTACAGGATGAGTCAAAGAGTAAATTAAGTATTTTGGTTATGTCTCATTTGATGGCCTCGCTCTGCAGTACAGGGGCTAACACAGCAAGAAGAAGGTACTGGAGGACAAGAAATACAGCCCTAGGTAATCCAGGGTGCAAAACAATCAACCACTGAGTAATCACAAATCAAAAGCCCTTTACCCAAGCTGGCTGGCAGGTAACACACTGAATAGCAGTGCCTTTTGAGTTTCAATAGGAAGCAAAACATCACACAAGTTATAGACATATTTTAGATCAAACCCCTGGGGCACAAACATCAAAAGCATAAAATATAGATTGTTCAGTTTCAGGTTTAAACTTCTCTAACCACAGACATTGGACCTCTATTCAGAAGTCATTTCCACCGTACAGATGCAGAACTTCATATGGTTCACTTTCTGTGAATTACACATTTGAAAACTGGGTCGTCATCTTTTACTCTTGCTGCTCCTACTGCGTGACGCAGTCACCAGCTTTATCTGGGTCTTCTCCATCAATTTTAATCCACTTCTTTTCTATTTCAACCTGTTATGCAGAAACAAATCAGGCAGAGTTAACAAACATGACGCAGCACTAACACCTGTCCAGCCCTATCTTATACATGAGGCAAGGACAGTAGCCTCTTCATTCTTTGGACAAGGAACAGCCATTTCACCTTCTCCTGCTAGCGCCTTAACAAGGAACTCTGCTCTCCTTTTGAGCCACAGAGCCCCAAACTCTTCCCTCTACTGTCAGCCTTAAAGAGGACTTTCCTCTCTTCTAAGTCTAATGTAGATTTTATAAAATGTCCACAGAGTATGTGTACTAATAGAACATTCATAGATCTGGCTAGACATAAGATCAATTATAACCCCAAGGATCATTATCCAGCCTTTGGCCCACCTGAGATTTATGACACATCCCAAATCAGCTCTTTGATCAACTGAAACAACCAAGTTCACAAATTCGGAAACCAGTTCACAAACTGAATAGAACCGTCTGCCTGCCCCTCATCTTTCCCACACAGATCATACTTAAGGAAGCCCTAGAGCACCCTATCCTGTTGCCCTGTTTTATCCTCTTCTTAGAATCTGTCAACATTGAAAATTCTGTTATTTATTTGTTCACTAATTATTTTTGTTCCCCACTAGAAGGTAAGCGTCACCAAGACACCCTTATATCCTTAAAATCTCGTTATACCAGGCACTTTGAAATTGCTCAGTTAGATACTTATGACATGGAAGGCAACATTTTGAAACTGACAGCCACTAAGTGTAGATCAGTTAGTAAAAGAGACTTATAATTTTGAGCTGACACATCCTGTGACTGGGAACACAGGTATAAATGAAGTCTCCAGTGATCCTGACCTACACTTCAGTCACACAGAAAACTTTAAACACTTAGCATTATAAGTCGGTTCCCCTAGAAGCAGCCCCTCAGATGGAGACTGGTATTCAGTCAGTTTACTAGGGAGGGCTATCGGGGTCAACACCTGTTGGGGGAGTGAAAGGGAGAGAAAGTAGCAGAAGGGGGGATGAAGGGGAAACTGTCCGTGCAATGCAGTATAATAAAGGCTTCAGTCAATCCCAAGCAGAATTGCAGCTAGGACGGCCCTGCAGAATTATCCCAAATTGATGCAGAATTATCCCAAATTGAAGCAAATGGCCTTGATATCCCTGTGTCCACCAGTTATGGGAGGCAGGCTGTCCCCGGAAAGGGGTGTGCCCTAGATCAAGGCCGCGTGCTACAGCCTGGTCAACTCCCAGCTGCTGGGGGTCTCCAGGGGGAGACACAAGACAGCAGCTGCCCACCACTGATTTCATCAATAGGAAAGAAAATTCACTGGACCCAAGCATGCAGACTTCTGAACACAGTCCAAAGTAAAGAAAAATCCTGATCTCTGTTACTGTTTTACAAGCACTGAGTGGTGTTAATGACATCTTCTATCATCACATTATTTCTTTTTTTTAAGATTTTTTAAATTTAATTTATATCCTTTACATTATTGTGTATCCCCCGTAGGTTTCCCACCACCAATTCACCTGTGAACCATCCCCATAGTCCCTTGTGCTCTTTTCTCCCCTATTTTGGTCTTCACACTATTTCTGATAAGAATAAATGAATAGGAAGTCAAAATGATATTAATCATAGCTGAGATTCAAGTAACATAATCGATTTTAAAATGTTATTAGAAACTATGAAATGTTATTCATGTGCATGACACAAAGAAGAGACACAGATTTAAAAATGGACCACCAGTTTATTTGCTATTCAATGCTTGTGAGTTTTGAAATATTTTCTAATTAAACAGTATGTTGATAAAACACATGTCATCATTTCAAGACACTACAGAAACGAGGTGGCAGTGGTCCTATCTTTATCTACTAACTTGGAAGATGAGAAGGGAAAGCAAGTTTAGAAACCGATGCAAGTGCATGTCTCTCTTTACTGTGTCTGCCCTGGGAATGCAGAAGATGTGACCATAAGCATGTAAAGTTGTCGTAAGAATAACACAGCATTACCCAAAGGGTGCGCCACAGAATACTATTCCAGAAGACTTCTTTTTATTTTTTTTTTTTTAGATTTATTTTTGCATACAAGCTGGGGTGCAGGCCAGAGGCGTGAGGAGGTGAGAGGGTTCACCAGAGACAGAGTGGGGAGCAGAACAGGCAGATCAACCGAAATACACTGCTGAGGAGAGCAGCAGGCGAGGCAAGAGAGGTCTGCTGCACCATGTGGGATTCTCCCCAGCTGGGCATCGAACTCGCATTGCAGCTGCCGACAGCTCCACAGAGCTGCACTAACCCACTGCGCCACCAGGGGGGCCCTATTCCAGAAGATTTCTATAGGTGTTTACAAGCACATCTCCATACAGACAAGAGTTGGGGAAAACTAAGTTTAACAATTTCCTTTATTTTAGGACTTCTCAGAGCCTTCATTTAATATTAACCTATAGCATTCCCAACTCCTTTTCTTCTTGGATCATCATATGGGACACAGGTTTGACAGAATATACCTTGGGAAAAGTTATTTCAACATAATTTTTATTATAAATATGCTTTTGAGACATGAATTTATTTTTAATGCCCCGTTTTTCATTCAGAACTGAATTATTAAGTAGGCAGCACTGTGTGCTGGGCTCTTGGTGTTCTCGAGTGCTGAGGGGAGAACCAGGCTCACAGGTGACCATCTAGTTTCCACGGCTGAGCTCTTTTCTAGGACAAATACGCACACACACGGGTGCGCGAGATTACGTGAAAGGGCAAAGCAAATATTTAAACACAAGTCAGGGCATAGCTCTGGAAGCCCCAACACAAAGCAAAGGACTTTGCGATGTACCTGGATGTTGTAGCAGGATCGCTGCTGGACGTGTTTCTGTGGCTGGACATCACTCTCCAAGCCCAGGGACCTGACTTCTGTCCGCGAGGCGCAGGTGTCAAGCATCCCAAATTGAACAGTAGCAAATGGATACCAGTCAGAGGGGATTTCTTGGTCTGATCCAAGTTCTAGTTTGTATGACAAACAATGGGGATGATCAGGACCTTGAGGAGGAAAAAGTAAAATGGTCAGAGAAAGTATTTCATTAGCCAGTGAACATTTCTCTTGAACTTAAGAACATATCCCTCTTTAATAAACACTTCCGTTCAGACTAAGGCGACAGGAATTCCATTCAAACATGCTGTCAAAATTCATGATTTTGCAATAACTGGGGGGACTCTTGTTTTTTAAGTACTATTTTTAAAATACATACAACTTTATTACTATATAAATGCATACATTAACTCCTGAAAAATGTTTTTAATTAGAAGTATGCTAAGTTTCTTTAATTAAAATATGAGTAATATTTATATTAAACATCATTATTTGGATACATCATGCACGGAATCTTTCACAAGACTTAAACAGCCTGAAAACTATCATAAACTTAATTTACTCATTTTCTTACCACTGTGTTTATTGATTAATAATGCAAAGGTAAACTTTAGCCCAAATTAAGTTTCACTATAAAAAATTCTGACTTTTTTAAACAATGAAATTTTACTGCATTTCATAAAATATTCTAAGAATTCTTTTTTTAGTGCAGCAGATTATTTTTTATTACTGTTATTCTCACCCACCCTCTATAAATCTTCAACTACAATATATACAGTGTAGAGATGCGCATATTAGCTTCAGTGTTTCAATCTTTGCCTTCACTAAATTTTCCATTTATAAGAATCTACTCTGAACAAAGCCAGACTCCATGCCAGACCCAGGATATTGGTTATACTCAAAGATTTTTAAGTGAAGTCATATAATGTCTATGTGTTATAAGAGAGTAAAATATATTTTCAGTGTAATTACTGTAGTAACTCTATGAATATTCCATGATTCTGTTGCATTGTCCACAACATTTATATAGCCAATGCAGCTATCTTTACTTAAATAAATGTATGAGATGACAGTAATTTCAAAAGCCAAATTCAATTACTGTACCACTGACAGAGCTGGAGAAAGAACATTTCCATCAGAATATAGCTTTAGGCACAAAAACAGGAGTTTAAAGGATTTCACTTAATTCTTAAAAGATAAATTGCCTTTCGTTCTTTACAACCTGTTTCTTGTAGAGAGACTAATAGAATTCTAAGGCTGTAAAAGGCCCTGAGAAGTCATCAGTCAATTAAGCAACAGATGCTCATTAGCTATTTCCACCACTTACTCCTAGGGTAGGTCAACAGTGGCCTCTGAAGTGCTCTAAGCTACCCAGACACTGCAGGCGAGTGATAACTCTATTCACACACACACACTCCCAGGTAAGATTCCCATACCCATTACCCTTTCTTGTCTTCTCTCTGCAGCAAGGACATAGTAAGTTCATCTAAACTTAATTCAGGAGCTCTTAGGTCTTTGATGGCACTGGCTAAGAACACAAAGACTGGATCCCCATTACCCACAGTCCCATCACCCACAGTCCCATCCCAACTCTGCTACTTGATAGCTGTGTAATCCTAGACAGGTGACTTGATCTTCCTGAGCCTCAGAGAGGACGTTAACATAAACCTTCCGGGGTTGTTGTGAGGATTAAACCAGTTGGCACACGTGGAGTCCTAGAGCAGCAGTACACCAAGTTCACGGTACAGATAGAAGTGCTAGACATAAAGGCTATTTTGCCAAGTGCTAGTCCATTCTAAATGGATTGTTTATGTTGATGTTACTATTTAATGACTATAATTTTGTTAATGAAGAGATTGCAAATTCTATACATTTAGAGCTGAAAACATATTGGAGGTGATCTAATTTGATATCACATTTTATAAGAAAAAAGCCATTTGGGAACTTTTGCAATGAAAATTACCCACCTGAAGACCTAGAAGTTCAAAAATGTTAGGGAAAAAACTTTTCTACCTGCTTTTCTTTAAAAAAAAAAAAAAAAAACAATAAAGCATTTCCTTTTCCAGTTTTTTTGGCACATTTTCCTTGACTCCTAAAAACTGTAAATGTTCTACAATGTTTAGTGACACACTCCTCCTTTACATTTTCATCTCCATGAGGAGAGGCATCATGACTGTCCCTGGCACAATGCCTGGCACATTTTGGGCTCAATAGAGAACTCGTCACAGTTTATAAAAAGAATAAGGTAAGGAAAAACATGTTGTTTGTCTCAGTACTGCCACCAGGGGGCACTCTTGGGCTTTTGTAATTGTTATTCTTGTCCCATCACTTAAAGAGGGGAATGAAAATCACAAAATCTACTTAGATCTCTAGTCCGTATCTGGTACCTCTTGAAACATAATGTTTGACATCAGAAACAGTTGCTGAGAACTGGTGGGAATGAGTGGTTAAGATGGTGATACAAGTGGAGGAGAGAGCAATCCAAGTGCTGATGACAAAGAACAGGAAAAAAATGTGATTTGTATTTTAAAATTGATGAAATTAGGAAGGTAGAGAAAACTTGCTCATTGACCCTGACCTACCTTCACTTCCCCTCCTAATTCTGTGTTAATCTGTGTTCTCATTCTTTCTCTTCAATTTCTTTCTCTTCCTCTCTCTTGCACCCCCAAGAAAGGCTATCTCGAAAGACTAGTTTGTTCCTCTGTCCTACCTGTTCGTGCTTTGGTCTGAATGAACTACCAGAGCTACCTGCCCAAGGCCAACCTTTGTTGTAAAACTGTGAAAGGAATCTTAAGCACTGACACGGTAGCAGACATGAAGGGCCAGCAGCCCTTCCACCTGCCCTGAAATCACAAGTAAGTGACAAGGAAAGGTCAACCCTGAACTCAAAATTCCACAGGAGAGGCAGTGAAAATAAAATTTTTTTAATCACTGCATACTACAACAGCTCATATATTCTCCTTAGTTTCCATTATTTTTTTCCAGTATAGGTTTTTCAGAAACTGACCTGAAAGGGTAATGTTTTAAAGATTTTTTTAAAATCTTTTCTCTAACCACCTACCTGATGTTAAAGTCATATAGGAGAAGAGACACATCGTAAGACCCCACTAGGCTAGGGGTGGGCAGAGCGGTAGCATTACTTGAGCATGTGTGGGAGACATGGCACCTGAGGCCCGCGTGCTGAATCAGAAGCTGCACAAGAACAGTTGATTCCTGTGCACACAGAAGCTTGAGCAGCACTGCCGTAGGCCGCGGTTTGCTCCCTGCCCCAGTCTTTCTTTTGAGGCATCTCCTCAGAGGCAAACTGCCAGGTGCCCCCTCACTCTTGGTATTACCCTCCCTCCCCACCACTAGAGGAACAGAGCTTGGGCAGCAGAGTCACGTGATCCCAGAAGGGTGCAGCCCCACCCGCACCCCCCTGATGTGGCCACATGGCCTTTCCCTGGGCCTTGCTTTGAACGCAGGCCTGACAAAGCAACTTTGATCCCAAAGGCTCTGTGCAGTGAGTTAGAACCATGCAATTGACCAGAACGCCTGTCAAGTATTGTGCTGTGTGCGCCAGCAGGCTGCGGCAAAGGCTCCGGAAGAATTCCTGAAGCCAAAATCAAGACCCGCCAGCCTCTGGGAATGTCCACTCTGGTCATAGTTCTTATGAGCTCACTAGTACTAGTCAATGTGGTGAGGGGTGCAAGGGCAGTGAGGAACACTCTCTCTCTCCCTGGGGCATCTACAGGCTTCCCAGGAGAGAGCCAGCTCAGCCATCCTCAACCCTGGCTCTTGGCAGAGCCTTTCCCAGGCACCAACGCCTGAGCCTCACCCCCAAGTCTGACTGGTAGGACTGGGTCTTAATATGGGCATGTTTTTAAAGCTCCAGTGACTAAGGACTCTCCCTTGCCGTCAGGGCTGGGAAACACTTAGATTTTTAAAGATGTGATGAAAGGATCCCAGACTGTCTCAGTTACAGGCCCCATCACCAAAAACAAAGACCCTCACCTCCTCTCATCACCTCATTACCCTCAGGCCCAAAGATAATCTGCCAGTGTCTTGGAGGCACCTCCTCTAGATTTCCTCACCCAGCTGTGGGGCTCAAGTCCCCCCAAAAAGATCAAGTACTTTCCTCAATTAAGCCCAGAGAAGGACTTCTTGTCACCTTGGTAGGGGAACTCGAGGTCAATCAAGGCCCGTGAGCCTCAGAAAGAATCCTGCCATTACTTAAAGAATGCAGATGGTTTTGCGGAGAGCAGCAAAGGCATTGAGGGCTGGGAGAAGCTTCTGTTCTTGCCCAAATCCTCAGCTCCACCCTAATCAAAGAGACCAAATGTTCTAAAGTTCTGCCCTTTTCCTAATAGAAACAGCAATCACTGTTCTCCCTTTCATAACCTAGAATAATGTAGTTGGGGGAGTCTCAGGATTTATCAGTAAACACGTACTCTCTAAGAATCTCATCTTTACTCTCAGAGTGAGGCTGAGGTCCACTTCATTGTCATGTGAGTGCTCCCCCTCTCTCCTTGATACCCCAAGCCCCAAAATGTAGGGTAAATATTCCTGGCCTACTCCATCATTCTTAAGAATGTACAAGTATGCGAATTCTTCACACGTTACTGTTTTTCCTTCACTAACCCTCCTGGCGCCAGGGAAGAACGCAGTGCGGTACAGGATGAGTTTGCTCCCTGACACAGCCCTCACCTCCTCAGTGTTCCCACTGTCTGTCACTGGCCTTGCTCAGCATCTCACCTCCTACCAGCCTCCCTATTTCTATACTCTACTCCTGAATCTCTCCTCCAATGCATGCATTTCTAAAACAAGCTGATTCCATCACAATGCCGCCCGAAAACACTTCAGGGCCTGTTGACAGATGCTACATCCCACAGCATGGCTTCTGCTGTTTCTTCTCCGGCTCAGTCCCAAAGCCTGGGTAAGCCCCCACCCACACGCCTGTGTGTCTGCTGTCTCTGTTCTCCACGGAATCCTACTGATCCTTGCACATCAAGCTTAACTATCAGCTCTTCAGCACAGCCTTCCCAGAGCCCTGGCAGTTGATCGCCCCCTTCTCCGGGATCACTGTTGTGTTTGTACATGCCCGAGGAGAGCACGTTTCCACAAGGCGCTCGGTTAGTTACGCCCAAGTCCATCTCGGCTACTAGACAGTTACGTTTCCAGAGGGCTGGGATCACGTTTCTATCTGTCCCTCCCAAGCATCCAGCACTCTCACTTAAGAGGAAATTTAGGAAGGAATGAGTTCATGGGTGAGCCCTCATCTCAAATTCTTGTTGACTGAATCAAATAACCATGCCATTAACTCTGGGAAAATGCAATGTTATAAACAGAATCCATTTCACTGGGAGTTTTCTATTTGCTCCCCATCCAAAATTGGAAGAGAATGATTCGTTCAGGTTCTCAGTCTGATCAGGTCCAGCGGGAGGGCTTCCTTCCTCAGAACCTCCCGAGTGCCTGGACCCCCCAGCCCCACACCCCAAGCCCACCTCAAAAAGCCAGCAGGCTCAAGCCCTTTGTGCTTCTCTCTCAGAGGCGTAATTGTGATTGCAAATCTACACACAAGCTCCGCTTGGCCTTTTGTTCCAGTCCCAGAGGCTGTCTTTAGGGTCACAAAAAACCACAGCTCTCAGGGTATCACCCAGACTTCAAAGGAGTTCTATGGATCCAGGAGATTAAGCAAGGATTCCAGCCCGCTTTCCTCTTTTCCTTTATATTTAGCAAAATAAAAGGCAATAATATTCTGATTTTAATAACCCCTCTAACCTAAAAGTAGCACATGGAAATTTTAGAATAGATCATATGGAACGTTCTACTCAAAACTTGTTTCCCTGAAGGAACATCATCTGGCAAAGGCTTTAACTTTTTTCCTAAGTTATAAAAGAAAACAGGAAATATCGCCTCTGTGGATTATATCATGGAAGATAATCCCATCAGACTACAGATGACCAGGAGGTGGGGCCATCCGTGGGACCGTGCTCTCACCACCTCCTTGCCCTGAGCCTGGCTAGTCCTTGGGGCTAGAACTGTAACTAATGGGAGTCATGAGAACACTAGCAGCAGAACATGGCATTAATGGAGAAGAGTGGGGGAGGGCTCACGAGGGCCACCATGTGTGGGACTTCCCTTCTGCACAGCGGCATGGACTCCTCAGTTCACTGGGCTGTATACTCAGCCTGCTGGACCATCGCCCAAGCTACACCAGGCAACAGATGTTAAGGCAACAAATTGAAGGGACAGACAAGGTGGCCCTGCAGCCTCCAGGGGGAGGCCCACTGGTCACTCTCAAGCCCACTTTGGTCAGCGGCTCGCTCTTTTTGCTCCAGAACATTGCAAGGCCCACAGAACAGTAGCCCTCAACCCTAGCTACACATTAAGTTCATCTGAGGAATTCTCAAAACATACTGATGTTGGAGTCCTTCCCCCAGGGATTCTGATTTAATTGACCGACATGGAATGGATCCTAAACATCAAGATCACCTAAAAGTTCTCAGGCTATTCTAACACCACTTTCAGGTTTGAAAAACACTGCTACGGAGCTAAGTGAACAAAAATGCTTCCTCTGAAGTCCACAGCCTGGAGGGCCTTAAGAAGAGCTTGAATTTCTCTGAAAGACTGGATCGACTTTTTGGAGACCTTGTTTATCTCTATCCCTAGCACCTAATGTGGCTCTTGGTATACAGTAAGTGCTTAATAAAATTTTGGCTAAGTGAATAAATGCATCAACTCAAATCTGTCCCCAACTTAACTCCTTAGCCCAGTGTTCTGCTAGAAATAATGCAACAAAAACAGTGAGTCCTAATTTCAAAATTTGCTTTTTTGCTCTATTACACCCACCGCTAACTGGTCTAAAATAAACGAGGTGTAGGATGAGCTCTTCAAAGTTCTGAATGTCTACATTAATTGTTTTCTTTTCAAAATGTTTGCAAATTAACTGAATTTTAAACACATAGATTATGTCTACCTGATTTGAAACAACTAATAGATATGGTCAAGTTGGTCTATAAAGCCAAATAAATCAATTTGGGTAAAAAAGACAATCTTATTTCAAAGATCAGGGAGTTAAATACTAAGAGGAAGTGGTACTGGCTGAAACTCAAAAAAAAATAAAAGTACTCATGGATAACAGATGCTTAAAGGTTCATTAAGAAATCTAAGCCATGTGAGGAACATTTCTAATATTTGCGGGTGATGGTTGATGCCCAGAAGTTGAACTGCAAATATTCCTTCAGTGCCACCATCCACAACAAAATCTTCGTCTAGGTTGATATTTCTTATATTAAAAATTTCTTAAGTTAAACTTATCTGGTGGAATAGACACAAGTGTTAAAAATAACCCAGGTGTTTGACTAAATGCTCTGTCTCCTACCCAGCGATGGAAACATGGCCAACTGACTGAAGTTATTACCATCTGTCTCAGCCTGTCTCAGCTCAAGGAAGGTGAAAATTCGTAATCTATTTCACGTGAAAGTCAACTTGGGGTGTTGATATTTACTTGAATTTTTATCGGGAAGCCGGTCGATCTTCCACACCACAGCCCGGTAGGCGCTCTCATATTTCACTGACCCCACAGTGACCTGTATGACAGGTTCAGACTCAGGCTCTTGGAAACTCCCCAGACATGCCCGGCGATTCATCTTGGCTTTCAGGGACTTCTGCCTCTGGAGGTTCATGGTCCAGAGAGCCTTAATCCACTGCGAGGGGACGGGGAAATGAATCATTATGTTGTCACAGGACCTCGAGGAACTGGCCTGTGACGGGACCATGTTGACAAAGGCCTGAAGCTCCACATACGCCCCCTGGACCACAACTGTAGACTTCAGGGAAAAGGGAAGATCTTCTCCATGGTACAAAGTCTTAAAACGCATCAGTTCAAACCGGCAGGCATCCAGGGGTACAAACTTAATGATTCTTGACTGCTCAAATTCTTGCACTTTCACGGATTTATGAAAATGATAGTCCAGAATAACAATCCCCTTCTTTTCTGGGTCTTTTTCAAAATAGTGTTCATCTCGCTTCTGCAACTCAAGGTCATTCAAGGTTAAAAAGCATTCCGCATTCCCATTCACAAAACAGAGGCAACAGATCTGAGTTATCACAGCACTTTCCACTAATTTTCCTTCTTCTTTTGTGATTTTTCCCCAAAAGTTGTCCACAATTTCCAGAGAAATTTCTTGTTCCTCATAGTTCTTCTTGGGTTTTGGAACAGCTGGCAGTTTCATCAGCTCCTCCTCCACGGTAGTCAGAAAATCCAGGAAATCGCGGTGATCTGTGGACCCCAACTTCAGCATCTGTTCTATGTCTGGCTCATGAACTAGTTCTGTCTTAGAATGGTATTTCCTTTTTTCTGTGTAAGACACATGTTCAATCTTCACAGTATGGATTTTTCCTGCCACACTAAAGTTCTCAACTTTGGGTTCAGAAAGCCTGCAGTGTGGATCTAGCTGTAACTCTTTAAATGGTTTCTCTAAACCCTTCTCATAATACATTTGCAGAATTCCTCCAGGTAAGACTTTTAGAAAAATGGGTCCCCACTGCCGGGAAGACATCATGTTCTTCTTCTCAGGAATTCTCAGCATAAAAGACCATCCAGTCTTGGGCTGACTTCTGAAGAGAGTATGGGGAACAAAGGAAGAGGCAGTGTCTTCAGCACGCAGACACTGTATGGAAAAACCTCCAAGGGAATCTTGGTACTCGGATGATTGGAGATGTTCAAGCTTCTCACAGATGTAGCTGAGCGAACACTGATTTAGGCTTTTTTGCTCCATAGGTATCTCTTTGTCCCTTGATGGGAATGTCTTTCTGCTTCCTGGAGGATCAACGGTGAACTGGGAAGCACCGCCCTCATCTTTCCAAAATGGACTTGAGAAAGCACAGTCCTCCCGAAAATACTGAAACTGGGAGGTGTCACTTTGGAGTCTTGGGCTTGCAGCCTGGTGAGGGCTAATTTCATCTGCAAGACCTACTTTGGGAGCTGGATGTGTACCTGAGTGGTCACTGGGTGAGGAAGCATGGGACAGACATGGCTTAGCAGGCAAAAAGGAGGAAGCTGCTCCTGGTGTAAGTGGACTGCTTGAAGATGACTCCGGAATAGGATAAAGCACATGAGTTCCTGCCTTGGGGATAACAGGAAAACCTGGGAAGTCTTTGGTGGGTGTAGAAAGAGGTGAGTTACTTGGAGGTCCCGGACTGAAATAAAAGTCTACGATGGGAGAGGACAGAGGGGTACTGCTGGTGGAGGATGAGCCACTGGGAAATTCCTTAGGGCCAGAGAGGTTCAGCTTAAGTCCATTTGGCCTACAGATGCCTTGATTCTCCAGAGGAAAATTCTTCGGCCTTTGAGAAGATTGGAAAGTGGCATCATCATCAAAAGTGACCCAGTTGCCTGGGTTCGTGGAACACATCTTTGCAATCAGACTGTGGTCCTGCCGATGAATTAGATATGTTGTCTCTGTTAAAGGAGAAAGAGAAGAATATAAAATGAAAGATCAAGTTACTAGTCTTTCATTCTGAGAAATATTTGTTTTAAAAGCATTCAGTTTTACAAATTAACTGAGTTAAAAGAAACACTTAAAAACACTAATGTTTTTGATGGCTAAGTTGATTTTTAAAAAAGATCCAACCACATGGTGTTTACAAGAAACTCATTTTAGATTGAAGGACACATACAGACTGAAAGTGAAAGGATGGGAGAAGATGTCCTGTGCAAATAGAATCCAAAGGAGGATAGGAGAAGATCGTAATATCAGACAAAATACATTTTAAGCCAAAAACTGTCACAAAAGACAAAGAAGGGCATAAGAGAATGATAGAAGGGCCAACTCACCAGGAAGCTACAATCGAAAATATATGCCAAAAATGTCAGAACACACAAATATATGAAGCAGATACTTAAAAACTTAAAGGAAAATAGACAACAGACAAAGAGTAGAAAATTTTAATATCCCACTTTGAATAATGGATAGAACATCCAGATAGATCAGTAAGAAGTCAAAGGACTTAAACCACAATATGAACAAATAGACCTAACAGACATGCAGAACTATCCCCCCAACAGCAGCAGAATACAAACTATTTTCAAGCACACACAGAATATTTTCAGCATATGAAAATCAACCAATCTGATATACAGCTTCAACATGGGTGACACTTAAAAACATTATGTCAAGTAAAATAAGCCAGACACAAAAAAGAAAATACTGTGTGATTCCACTTAAAAGAGGTATCTAAAGTAGTCAAATTTATAGAAGCAGAAAATAGAATGGTGGTTTTAAGAGGCTTGGGGAAGAGAGCAATAAGGAATTATTGCTCAACGGACATATGGTTTTAATCAAGTAAGATGAAAATTTTCTGTAGATTTGTTGTAAAAAAAGATGCACAGAATTAACAATACTGTATGCTTAAATATTTGTTAAAAGTAAAAAATGTATAGCTCTTCAAACACAGCTTTTAAAACTACAATATGTTAAGTTAATTCTAAAAAGATTTTATTTGAATGATTATTGTAGTCAGACCTGGTTAGTGCTACAGAAAATACAGATTAAAAACCCAATTTATAATGATCTTATAACCCACTCACAATCTAAATACATGTGAGGTTTAGAGTTCAGAAGCATTTTCAAATTCATGATCTCATTTAACAAAACGACCCTGGGTGGTATATATCATTATTTCCATTTCATGGCTGAGATTACTTGGATTTGGAGTCATTGCCTAAAACCACCCAGCTGGTAAGAGTCAGAATCTGTATTTTTTTTTCTTACACAATAACTTTATTAAAACATAATTCACATACATAAAATTCACCCTTTTTCAAGTGATAATTCAATGGTTTTTAGTATATTCACAGAGCTGTGTAACCATCACCAATCTCTGGTTCTAGAAAAAGGCTTATCACCCCAAAATAAGCCCCATACCTAACAGCTGCCACTCCTCATTCTTCCACTTCCGAAGGCCATAGCAACCACAAATCTACTTTCTTTCTCTGTGAATTTGCCTATTTTGAACATTTTACTGTCAACAGAATCTGCAACATATGGTCTTTTAAGCTGGTATCTCTTGCTCACCGTGTTTACAAGGATCATCCATATGGTAGCACATATCAGAACTTTATTCTTTTTTATGACTAAATAATATTTCATTGTGTGTGTACACATTTTGTTTATCCATTCATCAGCTGATGGTCATGTGGTCTTCTATTTGACTACTATATTATGAATAATACTGATATGAATATTTGTGTATAAACTGTTGTGTAATCATTTTGGGGGTATATAAGTAAACTCGGAAATAAGCAGCATCTGAACACAAGTCACTTCATCCCAATCTAAAACAGCATGAATTACTGAAATTATTCTAATGACACCAGATTGAGCAGTCAGGGCCCCAGCACTAACCTGGGGGTGTTGGGTAATCTGATGCAGAGAACAGCTCTGCCATTCACTAGCTGTTGGCACAGACTCTGTGGACAGTCAGTGGTTTGATTAGAATCATTTCTGAGGTCCTCTCCAACTCTAAAACACTTGTATACTAGTTGACACCTAACTGAAATTTTTTTCGAAAGCAGTCGTGTTACCATCAAGTATATGAGCCGTGGTGCTGGGATTCTTTAACCAAACTTGGAAACTGAAAGAAAGTAAAACTCCTTAAAACCTACTGGTAGGAAAACTCAAAACCTGCTGGAATAAAGCCCAGGAGAGAGGCAGAGCGAGAGTGCGCCTGGGGCGCCACGGTGGACATGGCAGCTCAGTGTAATCATTTGCTAAATCCACACATTCCTGAGGGCACAAAAACACACAGTGGAGCAGCAGGCCAGCCAGCTGGCTCTCTCTGAAGGGCACTTCACTGTCACTGCCCTTAGGCTGGAGTTTCCATAAAGCGCTTTCCCTTCTGAGCAGGAAGCACACAGCATTTCGCTGGTCACGCCGCCAGGTGGCTCAGAGGCAGGACATCGGCATCAGTATTTCTTAACCCATGGGTCCCAGCTGACCCTCCTCAGAAGAATTCAGCCCAAATAATTGTTCATACAGGGTGAGAGGTGGTTCAAATATTTACTTTAGTGGGGCTTATTAAAACAGAAGGAAAAGGAGAAAAAATAATTCAGCTTCAGACTGAATTCTAATCTGATCCATCCAAATGTTTTGCCTCATCTGTTTTCCACTGGTAGTTTCAAAATCTGAAAGAGTGGAAAGAGTGATACTGGTTTCTTCAGAGTGTTTGCTTAGTATGAGAAAAAAAAAGGTGATTTCCACCAACCAGACAAAGAAGTCAATCCCATCGCACACCTGGAACCTATACAATACTTACAAATCAGCATTACTTCAATAAATTTTCTTAAAAAGTCAACCTGGTTACTTGCTAAGTGACCACAGGCTTTGAAAAGCTAAACCTTACCCAAAAAATGTACTCTAAATCCAAAATCTATGCAAAACACACTCCTCCCTTTATGTAGGACTCTCCCAAAGGAGGTGGTCTGCAAACATCAGTGAGCTTCCTTCAACCAAACAGAATTCTGCATTGTGCCCAACAGGAGCCCAAACTTGTGTCCCCATTTAAAAGGCAACAGGTAGATGCTGCTCTGGGGCAAGAGGATAAGCCTTCCAGCTCCCCCAGGATCAAGGGCAGGTTTGTTTCCCACTGTACTCCTCTTTGTCCCCTCTGGAACCCTCTTGCTGTTCATTTTTTTTTAAGATTTATTTATTTATGTATACAAGAACTGGGGTGTAGGCCAGAGGCTAGGAATGGAGAAAGGATTCACCAGAGACAGAGTGGGGAGCAGAACAGACAGATTGACTGAAATACACCACTGAGGGGAGCACTGGGCAAGTCAGGAGAGGTCTGCTGTGCCATGTGGGATGTTCCCTGGCTGGGGATCGAACTCGTGCTGCAGTGGCTGTGGATAGCTTCATAGTGCTGAGACTTAATCCACTGCACCACCAGGAAGGCCCCTCTTGCTGTCAATTCTTAACCAATTCTTTTTACAGTCATCCCATTCTCTCTGCTTTAGCCCTCCCCTCTCTATGACCTCCTCCGCTAGTCAGGTCTCAAGCCCCCAACAGTCAGTTGGCCCAAAATCAACAACTAGAACCAGTTCCTTTCAGAGCTCTCCTTCTTTCTTAACCCATCCCCACCGAAAGCTGGGAAAAGAGGCCACTTCCTGTGCAAAGTCTTGGTCTCTCCAAAGCCCAGCAGATCTCATGAGGGATGAGAAAGTGCAGAGTCTATAAATCTAGAATGTGTCTTCTTTTAGTCACCTGCAACCTTGTCCATCTGCTTTAAGACACTGGACTCCAAAAGCACTCAAGCAGGACCAACTATTTAATCCGAGTATTTTGCCTTCTGCAGTGCAAATGGGGTTGGATCGAGACAGCTCTGCCCCCGAGGGTCCCGAGTACTACACTTACAGAGCCTCTCACAGGCAACACTTCATTTAAACTTCACGGCAATCCAGAGTGAACAGCTTTTCAGTGCCTTCTCCAAGCTGCAGAATCCAGTTAGTGAACTGAGAACCCCAGGGCTCCCAGCACCAAGTTCCCAGCTGCCTTCCTCTGAAGCAAAGATTCCTCTGGCTCAATTCCCTGGCTTTTTCTTCAGTTGTGGATTCCACCCGATCCTGCCTGCCCTAATCCACTTAGAAGGTCTGTTTTCAGTCAATCTGAATTATTCTGCAAACTATTAGAAAATAGACAATTCCAGACAAAATTCAGAGATACAACAAGGGATGAGATTCCAAATGAGGCACAGATAAAGAAAGGGACTGCACTGGGGTGTTGTGAACAAGCTGTCAAATGTTCTGGGAACACCCTACACCCCAGGTCAAGCAAGCAAGGGACCAAAGCCATCTACATAGTCTTGATGCTGTGAACTGAGAAGCAGCTATGCCAAAATATGATGCCTATGGGTCAGCCAGCCTTTCAAGGCCCACTAAAAACCCAGGAGCCAGAAAAAGAAGGTTTAAAGTATGGGTACCCAGCCTTTCCATCTCCACAACACCTTTAGAAATGAGTGATTAGAACGCCAGCATTTACCATCCACAAAGATGGCAACAAAATCTCTAGGTCCAATTAACTTAGCACCAAAAGCTCCCCACCCCATCCCCAACAATTACACTTCTTATATCAAAGATTCGCTGTTCCTCCCCAAATAAACCAAACTCAAACTTGTGAGTGTTCTAATAGTCAGTCCTTGCAGAGTAAATCTGTCAGTCAGCTACCCGAGTTCAAATCCTCACTTTATCATCTAATAAACTCTTTGTGTAACCATCATTGAAGCTTTTATCCCAGTTAACAGTAGACAGTTCTAGTAATCGATCTCTGAAGTTTGAAGATGGCTAGGGTAGTGTTTGCTTCCTTTAAAGACTATTGGATATTCTTTCAGCTAATGATCTTCAAAGCATCATCAGAGCATATTGAACACAAGAACAAATCAAAAGGAGAAGCAACTTGTCTATTTGTTACAGGGCAACCCCGATGTGAAATGGGTTGGCCTGACTGTGGGTCCTCACCCATGCGCTTAAAAGGGACTTATAATGAGAGTCAAATGCAGGCACACACAAAAAGGTTAATTAGGGGTTCATTTACAAAAGAAGGGGAAATGAAGAAATGAGTAAATCAGGGAGAGAGAGAGGGAAATAAATTGATGAATGCATCCTACCAGTTCCGCTGAGCTGGGACCCCACTAGCACACTGAAAGCAGGCGAAAAACCAAGGACCCCCAAGGCCCACATGTCTGGTTATATAGCAAGCCTGGCTGCTTAACTCTACCCTCAGTTCCCAACAATCCTCCCTTCGGTGGTAATGACATTATGGGATTTGTAGTCCTTGGTGTCTTGGATCTCTTTGTCTGGAGTGTGGGTGGAGACCATAAAACTTATTTGTGGAGTTTGTTTCAGGATGTTCTTTCCCCCCTACATACTCACACTGGGAAGAATAAGGGCATAGGCACACAGTGGTTTTCAACCCTTTACACCAGTGACAGGAGCCTAGCACATTCTCTTGGAGGCACCCAGACTTTAACAACCTTACAAAATATCTAGGGAAGCCCTGAAATAATTCATTATCCCCATTCTATAACCATTCTAAATCCAGTTCTGAAAACAGGAGGGCCCAGGCCAAAGCCTGTTAAGGCTGCATAACACACAATTCCTCCTTCTTTCTTCCCACTTTTTTTTCCACTCAGGAAATCATACTTGAGATTATCACAAGTTAACTGTAAGTTGTTCTAAAAAGCAAATCTTTCACAAGTAGCTTTAACTTAAATATTATTAATAATATTGCAAATACTTGCAACAAGTCTTAGGATTAAGAACCATCGGTATGAAAAAATGGGCTCATCAAAAAAAGAATTTGGGGATAAAAATATTCAGGTTTTAGGGAAAATTCATATATTCCTTGAAGGTCAGAAGGGAGGGATCACATATCATTCAACAAAGTCTTTTCCACAGCCTACTGATGACCGACACAGAGATGCAGCTCAATAAATTTTTGGAGTAATTTTGCAGAATAAAGGTGTCAGTTACTTGGTTCAAATCCTCACTTTGAGTAATTTTTGAGTAATTTGAAAGGATCTTCTCAGTTTTCCATAAAGTGAATCTTTACATTGCTCTCCCAGATCAAAGAATCACTGGGTTTTAGAGTTAAACTGGAGATATTCTGCTTGGTTAAGTGCACCAGTAAAAACACAACAAGTACTTGTGAGGCGCCCCCAGCGTGCTAAGGGCTCTGTGTGCGTGACCTCAGTTGACCATCACAACCCTCTGGGGTAATGTTATCATCATTTGGTAGAAGAGGAAAATAAGGTTCAGAGACATTAAGCTACTTGCCTAAAGCCAACCAGACAGCACGAGGCAGACCTGGACTGCAAGCAGGTCGGACCCCAAAGTCCAAGCTGGACACCGTCCCCCACCGCAGAAACATGCGGGTGGCTTGCTGGTGGCAGTGTCCCAACTGCCTCTCCTGAGCTCATCCCATCAGCCCACCTTCACAGAGGAGCCCACACCCAGGCAGGAGTCACCACTCCCTGGAGCGGGCATTGTATAAAGCAGAAGGAGCCTATTTCTGCACAACGCACACCACACCCACGCATGGACCCACTGGCCATCGGGCTGTGGGAAGGGCAAATTCTGAGACAGCTGTCCTCAAGACCGCTCAAGAACAGCACCGGCTCAGGATGCATCTGAGCTCAGCCTGCCTCTTCCCTGGGCCTCCTTGACTCTATCAACTGGCGGTCCCATCCTTAATGATGAACAATTTTTCAGATTTATTGTCCAATAAGCAGATTTTGGTGCCCCTTCTAGTGGACATCTCGGGATACTGCCTAATTCCCCAAACTCTGTGTAACTCCCTGCCTCACCCTTCTCTCCCCAGCCCATTCTCAAGAATCTACATCTGTTGTTCATTGTAGTTTTCATTTCCTTTTCTTCAGAAACCATTTGAACAAAGTATAAATACGAAGCTGTACCTTTTCCTGCAGACCATCAAAATCAGATGAGGAGCAGCCGGCTGCTGAGTACGCACTCCAGGTCCTTTGCAGCTGAAGCCTCTGTCCCCACCTCAGCAGACACCTGAGTTGTTTGCCACCCTCCACAGGGTCCCTGGGATCTGGCTTCTCTCTCTGCCAGGCACTGGGGAGGACTGACGCTGAGGACGTATCAGCAGAGGCCAGGAAGGCACCGCCGTGGAGCAGTTAGAGCCTGGTATCGGCCCCAGCAGAAGTGTCACGGCAAGGCTGCCTCCTACTCAAGCCCCATGCACACATCTGAACCCTCAGCCCCCGCTTTTGCAGAGGGCTGAATTTAGTCTTTTATGCCCGACTTTTTTGCTCTCTCACAATGCTGCATAATCTAGAGAAAGAATGTCTTCGTGTCAGTGTCTGTGAGGTTTCATTGGCTGACCCTCAAACAAGGAACACTCCCGTCGCCCCAGTGCCCTACTCCTCAGCTGCAGCCCTGGAACTGTCATTGTCACTGAAGCGATGAAAATCTGCTAAGCAGTCTCTGAGCCTCAGTTTCTTCATCTATAAAATGGTGCTACTACTTGCCTCTTATGTAAATTGTCTTATAATAGATACTCAATATATATAATTAATTTTCCTTTCTTTTTCTCCCTCCTTATCAGCCTTTCTCTCAGTCTTCTTTCTTGAGTCAGGAGGAAATTAATGAGCCCAAATTCTGAGTTTTCTCCAGCAAGAGATCAACTTGTTACACATCCTCTCCTGGAGCTGTCTTCATCCAGGGTGGCACATGGCCATGCCTCCGACCTGCCCCCAGAGGTGAGCTGTTCCTATCTTCGTCCCTGTGCCTGAATTCCTGCTCAAGGGTTCTCCTTAAAGACAGCACCTCCCAAAGTAGAGAGAAGTTAATAGGCATGGGGAAAAAAGACCCCCAAGTATGTTTGAGAAATAACCCCCAGAGCCTGCAGGATGCTAATGTGCTCATAGGTTCCCAGGAGAAGTAACAGCTTTCCTCAAAGAAAACATGAACAGCATGCCTCAGAATGTTCTGGAATATGCTATTTCAAGACAAAGTGCCTGGGCTCAGCTGCCCATGTCTTGGCTATCCCACATCCCCCTAACCCTCAGCTTCTGGGTTTCTGCAGCTCTAGGGTCAAGCTGTTTCTGGGCAGCTGGGTTTCTGGCAACCCTAGTAACAGCCTACCTACCTTCTGGGCTCAGGAGCAGCACAAAAGGGCCCAGGGTTTCCCACTCTCCAAAAAATCCAGCCCACCCCTGGTCAGGGAAGAAGGCAGACAAGTGAGCCTTCGTGCAGTCAAGGGCCAGCAAACAAGGCCTGCTTTCAAGGCTGCCTTCTGGTATTTATATTCCTGTGGGTTCTTCAGTGGGAAGAGCAAGGCGCTGGAGAGAAATGAGAAAGGGCATTATCTCCACAGGGGCCTCCAGAGCTGGGTTGGGGTGCAGGGCCCTGTGGTTATGAAATAGATTTAAAAATGGATTTTGATGCAAAGGAAACCAATGAAAAAGTCAGTTAAAGGGGGCTTGTTTTAGATCGTGCATCTTAAACATGCCAGTCTCCTCCTTCTCCACAGCAGGCCCCTGGGTCCTCCTTAAGATAAGCAGAATGTCCTGGAAGTTTAAAGAGCTACAAAGATCCTTCTCTGGACTCAAATATTTAGTGGGGAGAAAAACCAAAATCAATCACTCTGCTATTAAAATTGGTCATCTTAATTACTTAATTCATCTTAATTACTATGTAATTGTTTTTAGTGTTTTCAGAGGAGGCAGTAGCTAAATGGCCCTGAAAAGATACATAATGCTGTGAAATGTGATTCCCTCCCACATGCTAATCATGCCCATTTCAGATTGGAAAAGTGTGTGGGAGAAGCTGAGGCGTTCATCTGCTGGGAGCGTCCCCAGATCTCAATCCTTGGATGCTGGGCTTTGGAGAATGTCTGTCATATATTCTGGTCTAAATTCTGGTACCATCCCTCCCTGCTCACTCACCAGCGAATAGTTACAATGCCTTCTAAGTGCTATGTCCTAGGACACCACAGAAATGAGTGAGAGCTGATTCACTCAAAGGAGGAGGTAGAAGTGAGAGACTTATCTGACAAGTGCAAGTAGTGGTGTGACACTGGGGCAAACGACTTTAATCCCTGAGCCTTGGTTTCCCCAGGTGTGAAACAAGGATAAAATAGTTAAATTTTTACAGTGCATTATGGGCTAAACTGTCTGACCATCTCCATCCCCATGCCAATTCAGCCCTAACCTGGTGGCTGAGAATGTGACTGTATTCTGAGACAGGGCCTTTACAAAGTAATGAAGTTAAAATGAGGCTGGTAGGGTGGGTCCTATGCTGCCTTAGCCCTCCTAAAACAAAGAGATTAGAACACCGAGACACACGGGATGTGAACACACAGAGAAAAGACCCTGTGAGGACAGAGAAGATGGCCATGCGCAAGCCAAGGAGAGAAGCTGCAGAAGGAACCAAACCTGCTGACACCTTGATCTTGGACTTGTAGCCTCCAGGCTGAGAGAAGTCACCCAGGCAGTGGTGCTCTGTACAGTGGCTCGAACACACTGAGACAAGGTTATTTTTCTAAATACAGTGACATCTGTAAAATGCAGATGCAAGAAGGAAAGCATAAACAGAGGCTGTTATTACGCTAGATTTCTGCCCCTATGGAGCTTATAATCATGTGGGCAAGACCAGAGAAAACAACAAATGAAAGGCAAAATGTGCTTGCCCTCTTCTGCTCAAGCGCCCTGGTTGATGTGGAAAGGACAAAGAGTTCATGGAGAAGAGGGGGTACCTGGTTGGGTAGAGACATGGGGGGCCTAGAGACAACACTGTCCACCACATTTCTGTGGATGACGTGGCAGTGAATGCCAGCATAAGGGAATTTCTCCCACCCTACTTCAATCACCGCACTAAGCAGACACATTGTTCGGTGCCAGGAGAACTGTCCTCTCTGGCTGCCCAAACTGGGTCACAAGCTATACAGATGAGCTCAGTGGTAATGAGGATTGTGTGCATGCCCCAAAGAAAAGTGCATTTTGCTTTATCCATGGCCAGTCCTAGGCTTCTGCTGACCACTCACCTGGAAATGTCCACCGCACTGCGGACAGCCAGGCAAGAACTCCTGACTTACAGGGAACAGAAGGCCACCAGCTCTCCATGGATCCTGCCCAGCAGAGCAAGCGGCTGGCCAGCCTCTAAGATGCTGGCAGGTCTCCACTGAACTGACTCCACTGAATAAGGACTCTGCTCTCTCATAGACACATCTCTCCACCAGACATCTGTACAACTGCTCATAGCACTCAGAGGTCCTTTAGGGTGAGGTCCCCAAAGTTGTTTGCCAAGGCTGGGAGCCAAAAGACCAATGTTTGGGTGGGATTTTATCCCAGCTCTACTTCTCTCTGGCTCTGTAAGTTAAAACAAGTGGTTCCAAAGGCTCTTCAAACTCTTAACAATCTATTAAGATTAATTCTGCTGAGAAGTATGTGCCTCCCTAATCTCTCTGCCTACACTCTTTAGGACGCTGCAACCATGCTTCAGGCTGGGAACCACAACAGCTCCCATCTCATGCTCTCCTGAAATGTCACCTTGACCCCCACCCCACTGAGAGGGAGGTCTGTTTCCCCTCCCCTTGAATCTGGGTGAGCCTTGTCACTGCTTTGACCAGGACAATGTGGCAAATGTAACACTGTGACAATTATGGGCACAGACCTTTATGACCAAGAGGCTGTTTCCTGTGTGTTGGAGCCTTGAGTCACCACACAAGCAGCCCAAACGATGGATTCTCTGTCCAGCAGGGAAATGGAGGCACACGGAGGAGGCACCATTCGGACAGCCAGCCAGCTGAGGTTCCAGCAATCCCATCCGTCTGACTACAACTCCAAGAGCATCCCTAAGAAGAACCACCCAACTGAGCCCAGTGAACCCACACAGTCAGGAGAGAAAACATTAAATTGCGGTTTTTAAGCCTTTACATTTTGAGGAGAGTAAAATATAATAAACTTAAATTTTATCCTTTTAATCACATTAAGTGTACAGTTCAATGGCATCAATCACTTGGACATTTTTGTGCAGATTATCTCCACCATCCATTTCCAGAATGTTTCTATCTTTCCAAACTGAAACTCTGTACCCATTAAACACTAACTCTCCATACCCTTCTTCCCCATCTCCCAAAAACCACCATTTTAACTTTCTGTCTCTCTGAATTTGTCTATCATATATGTATGTAGCTTATATCAAATTTCACCCATATTGCAGCATGTGTTAGAATTTCCTCTTTTTAAGGCTGAAAAACACTCAAAAATCTTACAACATATCTAGCACATGATCCAGCAATTCTACATCTAGGTATCTATCAAAAAAATATGAAAACACTAATTAAAAAAGATATATACACCCAATGTCATCACAGCACTACTTGCAATAGTCAGGAATGGAAACGATCTAAGAGCTCAACAGATGAGTGGATTGAGAAGGTGTGGTATAAAGACACAATGGAATACCACTCAGCTGTAAAGAAAGATAAAATCTTGCCTTTTCTAAGAACATGGGAATTTTACTAAGTAGAAATAAGTCAAAAGAAGAAAGACAAATACACATAGATATAGAATATAAAGAAACAAAGCAAAGAACAGACCAAATCAACCCCTTGGATTCTGAGTGCAGAACTGAGTCAATGGTGGGAGAGAGGAGGGGAACACAGGGTTAAGGGGGCCCAAGGGACTATGGTACAAGATTACTGGGACTTTGGTGGTGGATGTGATATGCTCACATGTATTTAAAGAGGTGTGAACTTGTACCCTTTAAACATATGCACTATGCTGTAAACCAGCATTACCACAACTAAAAAAAATCCGTTGCATGTACAGAGAACATTCTGTTTCCCCATTCATCCATCCATGCACGTTTCGGACTGGTGGCTCTGCAGCAACAGGTAATCGGAGCAGCGGGCAACGCAGCCCTGGAACAGCACGGCAAGGCTCCACAGACGGACGCAGAACCTGGAGAGCCTGGCAGAACATGGAGCACCGGGGCACTGACCCCGGGGAGGTGCCTGGCCAGCAGCACCTCAGGCTGGTGTCTCCCAGGGCCTCTGTTCTAGGCTGGGAGCAACTCCAGGGCGGGGACTGCAGAGTCTTTTTCATGTTAGGGTCCCCTTGCCCTGGCATAAGCTGATAGGCCTAATAAATCTGCAGTGAATGAGTGTAAAATGTACCTGACAGTGAAGCCAGGTTCTGACTCATCCCAGAGTTTCTCACAGGCACCCTGCAGGGTAACAGCTGTGCCAGGGAAAGCTCCCGCGAGCAGTTGCATCAGAAAAGGAAAGGGGGAGGTGACAGCAGCCGGACACACAGACAGAGGAAGGACTACAGTCAGACACAGGCGTCCCAGGAAGCTCAGGGTCTCCGCGGACCTTAGCATCCGCCAGGGAGCAGGGGCTTCACCCTCTGGGAGTGAGGAGGCCCTGTCAGGAAGGCTGTGCCGGGCATCAGGGTGCACCACAGCATCAGGTCTCAGGGGTCGGCCTCGCTCAGCTTGAGTAAGCGCCAAAGGCATTTTCTCTATTTCCCTTCAGCATATACACCATAAAGGTTAGGAATTGCTTAACACATGGAAAGTACCAGAAAATAATCCATAAAACACAGACTTGGAGTTTAGCTCGGCTTCTAACTGTGGGCCTTTGAGCAAACCAATTACCCTCTTGGGGTCTCAAACGTCTAATTCCTAAATGAAGGGAATACTTTGTAGTCCCCTGGTTTGGTTATGTGCATTTATAAGAATAAATATATGTGAGCTACAGAGAGACACAGATACAGGCAGACACATAGACTTGTGTGCGTGCACACACATACACGCACATACACACCATGTCCTCATAAGAAAATCTGTAACTACACTGGAGATGTATTCATGTTCAGTAGGTGCCTGCTGAATAAATGACCAAATAAGCCAAGATTACATCTGCAGTGAGCAGGTCCCTTCCACAATTCAGACACCTCCTAGAGTCTCTACTGCATCCTAGAAGGCCAGCTCTCTCCCAAGAGGATGTGCACTGCTTGTCCATGTCTTAACCAATTCCCCAGCCAGTACTCTGCCTCCCATCTGGCATTATATTCTGCCAACACTCTTAGTGAGAGCCAGCAACCCCCAGGGTCAGAGCCTGCCCACAGCCACAGCCCTGAGGCCCAGCTCCCATCTCTGACCATGGCACAAGCCTGCTTTTCAGGCCAACGGTCAAACCCAGGACCCAGGACCAGCTCCTCCCAGCCCTCTACCCTTTACTTCCCCTCCTTCCACCCAGAAACCAGAAGGAAACAACTCATTCCTTTATCCTGGTTTTCCTGAAGCAAAGTCACATGGAAGATTTGTAGACCAGGAGCCACTGCATCTGCCCAGGGCCTCCTCCCACCGCCGCACCCCACCCCCCCGCACACCTCAGGCCTAGACTCCACCCTCGCCACTACCTGCACAAGGCGGCTCACAGTCTCTCCTTCAAAGACTCTGGGAGTATCAGAGATGATGGACTGGAAAGTTTCTTTGGAAAATATGAAACATTCCCTAAGTTCCTCTGTTCCTGTCTCTGTTTACTCCAGTGTGGACTCACACCAGGAGTCTCTGCAGGCCTGGGATTGGCCCCTGGGTAAATTCTCTTGGTATAATGACCACATAGAGAGAAAAGCTTGTTGTTCTTTGTGACTCCAGTGCTATTTGCAAATGCAGTGTGATCTCCAGGACAAGGGCTGGGACAGAAGTCAGGAAAACAGATTCCGGCCTCATTGGCTCTGCCAGTAAATAAAGCACATCACTTAACCTCTCAGGGCATTTTTCTTTAAATGCACAATGGATCTGACAAGCCACCCACATTCCTATCCACCAGGATACCAAAGAAATTGAAAAGTAACACACTAGAAGAAATGTTGTATTCAGGGGGCATGGAAAGCTGAGAAAGAAGAGATGAAAAAGGAAAAGAAATGAACAAAAGAGAGAACATTTGGGGTGAAATGTGAGATTCTTGAGAAGGCCAAGTTGGAACAGCATGGAAGTTCCCAGTACAGAGGTATCTCCCAAGCCTGAGAGTCAGTGTCCAGACGAAAAGGTTTACAACAGAGACCCCTGGGGTCCAACCCCAGCAGAGAAGAGTGGAAGAAATGACGTCTGCCCATCACCTGGGACGCACCAGCAGAAGCCAAGACTCAGCTGTTTGCTGTCACAGCTCAGAGAGAGAAGACAGAAGAGCATTAATGGGTCTACTACCCGTAAATATTGTGTGGCCCTAAGTTGGCCCTGGCCAGGCCACAATAATGTCCAGCCCAGGGTGCCCCACATTAGGGGGGACATTCAAGGACTTAAAAAGTTCCTAAAGGCTAGGTAAGCTGAGATCCTATTACAAAAGGAAGAACTATAAAATCTGAAAGTGTTTTCCTAAACAAGATTTGGGGAGAATATGAGAAGCAAAGGCTTGCTTAGCATCCGGGAAAAAAAAAAACTTTAAGCAGCATTTTTCCAACTGTCATCATTGAGGAATCGCTAATACATCTCCAATGAGGAATTATCCAGCTGCTGTATAAACCCTTCCAGGAATGAAGACTTCATTACTTTGTAAGTGAGCTCATCTTAAGATCATTTGGAGAGGATTAAACGCTTCTTCCTCCCATTAACCCCAAATTAACCTCCTCTTGGCTGCCATCTATGGTCAAAAGGAACACAGACTATCCTACCTGTCCTTCAGTTGACAGAGACGGCAGGTCTTGGTGCCGTGCACTGGGTCTTCTCATAGACTGCAGGAGAGGGGGGCGCACTTTCGCACCGCCCTGCAAGCACACTGCCCAGCCCCTTGCATGTGCGTCTGCCCAGCCAGCGCTGACCTCTGGCTTCTGTGATGCGGACTGTCACCCCTGCCGTGATCAGGGCATCTCATCCTGGCTGCCCCCTTACCCTGGGCCTGTTGCAGAATGAGATATTGATGTTCCTGCCTCATGGGGACCAACACTGGTCCACCTTGTGGTCTTGGCTTTGTTGCTCTGCCTACAGCTGAGGAACATGCTCCCAATGAAGCCCAAAAAGTAACAGCTGGAAAGCAGCTGTCGTTTGGTTCCACACCCTCTAATAAAGATTGAATCTAAAATGTTCATTAAATAGCTTTTTTAACACTCCACCTGACAGATGAGGGAACAGAAGTCCAAAGAGGTAAAATGATTCTCTGAAGGTAACACAGACAAGAAGATGAGCATGAATTCTAATCTTTGGTTTCCCCCGCTGGCATTCTTTTGACTGCAGTTAAGCAAGGTGGCTTTGTGGTTCTCTTTTCAGTACATATGGGAGCAAATTTTCCAAAATGTTCATGTATGTGCTTTCATGCTTTCTTAACTCTACAGATATTTATCAAGTAACTACTAATATTCTCAGTAAGCTGTGAAGTAGCTTCCCACAGGTATCTACACGTGGGTGGGTGTGTGCATACAGGAAGTGGGAAGTGACTATTCCTTCATCACACACACATTCACACACACATTCACTCAACGTAAACACTGGCGCTGCGAACACTAGAGCAAGTAAAACACCAGAGCAAGTAAAAATAGTGCTGTACTCCAGGGCATCCCCTGTCTAGCGAGGAACACTCTCAAAGTCTTTACTAATGTGATAAAGCCAAATGCAGGGTACCGTGGGGATGGAAAGCCAGATGCTTAATTAAGATTGGTGAGAGTGATGGCTGTCGTATTCATAATTGTGGTGGAGGGAAGGAAACTGCAGGTCTTGATGGTTTGAAAAGGCCTCCGGAAGAAAGGCATGGAGAGAGGTGAGTATATGTCCAAAGGTAGGGAGGCAGAGGAGAGCCCAATTCTGCAGGTAAATGGGCTTGGCTAGAGTCAGGAGTTAACCCGGGTGATGCAGAGGAAAAGGCAGATGGGTTCAGACGTCCATCTGCAGCATGCTAAGGAGTTTGATTTTATCCCAAGGCAACAGGAGTCAGTGAGAGCATTTAGAGAGAGAGTAAACAGGAGCAGATCAGAATTTTAGAAAGACAGTTCTGACAGTGGAGAATGGACCAGAAGATGGTGATGCCAGAGGCAGAGGAACCAAATACGGCAAGAAGGCAAGACAAAAAACAGAGTCGAACTTGATGGCGCCTGCTCAGGCACACTTAATATCACAGTCTGAAATATAAGAAGAGGGAAGAGGTTGTTTTTCACATTTTGGCATGTGGCAAGTTCCCCAGAGCTTTGCAGATCACTCTCCACAGTGACTTGGTGGCACAAGAAAACTAAAGGCAGCTATAGAATCTCTCCCAGTCATGAGGTGTAGGCGCCTCAAATGGAGCAGCCGCTGGGTAAGTCGTGGCTGCACGTATGGGTCACAACTATTGAAAGGGGAGGAGGTGACAAGTCTTAAAAAAGGTAAGGTCAAGGTCCCAGAACCATGGATAAGTCAAGTCTCAGCAAGGTAACAAGTCAGAAACAAAATGTTCTAAGAGGGAAGAGTTAAAGAAAGCTTTCCAAGGGAATGGGGGCTTAAGAGCACAGACTAGGAAATCAATAAAAGAGCAGGCACCTGTCTCCGGTGGTGAGATCCTGGCTCTCAGTAGGCAGAGTGCTCCCGAAGGCGGCACAGGGGACGGTACTGCAGAGAGAATCAGAAAAGGGCGCCCCCTCTGGCCAAACAGACAACTAGCAGGCCAAGGTGGTGGCGTTTGCAGACGGGTTTCCGCACTTGGTCGGCCACAGCCATGTGCAAGAGGAGCTAAGCATGTGCAAGCAGTTAAGCAGAGATATCTGGCAGGAGAGGGGAATATGTGGGTAGGGAGAAGGCAGATCCCGACAAGCAGGGGGCTGTTTAAATCTGGGTAAACCCCATCACGTGTGATAGAGTGTCATTCCCACTGGGAGTTCACAGCCAAAGGTGAGTGTTAGAGAGGATGAGGTAGGAAGCCTAAAATAACAATTTCCGTCTTTAGGGGGGAGGGGAGACGCTCATCTCGGCAAGTGTTTTGACTTGATCATCAGTTCCCAGGAAAGCCTGACCACTTTTTTTTTCCTTCGAGATAATTTTTCTGCAAATCTGAAGCACCTGACTGCCAGTATGCTACTCTGCATGCCCTAGGCCAAGCACCTTCCACCGGCCCGACCAGCAGAACCCCCAGGGATTTTCACAAAATTTACAAGGCTCTGGTTTATGCCACAAATGAACAACAGGCCTGGAACTGCACTAGAGAAGGTTCTCGGTTGTAAAGAGGGGAGATTAAAACATGTCTCTATGTTTGTATTAACACTAAACTGAGGCCAAGAAAAGCATGGTTTGCAGCATCAGTGACTGTCTTGTAGGCCCTCCAAATTGGCCCTGAATGTGCGTTACCGTGAGCTAGGAAAAAAATGTTCAAAGACATGAACAGAGGCCAATGTGTCAGCCCTGTCTCTGAATTTCTGGGCATGTCTGTTTTAAATTAGATTCTTAATGCTGCTTCCATGAAACTCTTGGCTTAGCTCTGCAATGGAAAAGTTATTTTTGTGCTTCCAACCACAGATATTTATATGGAGGCACATCCATAATTCCAATTATGTTTTATTTTCGTGATGCTCTTTTCCTCTACTTAAGAACAGTAATCACTAACATTATTAGTATTTCTGATAAAATACTTGCAAAAAGCTCTGTGCCAGGTGGATCTCCCTGGTGATACAGGGCTTTAAGTCTCAGCACTGTGAAGCTATCGCCAACCACTGCAGCATGAGTTCGATCCCCAGCCAGGGAGCTAACCTACTTTTCTCCTGTCAAAATTGCATGTGGTTTTTTTTTTAGGAGTTATTCTTATATTTTTTTTAACACGTGTATCATTTAACAACATCTAAAGTCAATCTCATTCCATTTTCCTTTCAACAATGCAGTGGCCTTAGATGACTTTGAATTTAATCTGCTTCTCTTCCCATCTTCCTGGTTATTGTGGTCTTGTGGCTTATTCCACACTGTGTACAGTCATCCCCCTACCCTTACAATTAGTCATTACTATTATTGTTATTTCTACTTGTAATTTTTAAAACCAAAATTTATTCAACTTTGCCAATTTCTTTTTTCATCATGGCCTCTTGCAAACCATTCCTTACTTCTGTGTTTATTGTCTTCATACTGATTTTTTTTTTTTTTTTAGCAAAAGTCTGCTGTTGTAATACCCTGTCTTGTGGGTATTTTTGTTTTGTTTTGTTTTGAAAATGTCTATTTCATGTAAGTCTTGAAAGATAACTAATTACATTATTTGGAATCTTATATTTCCTATTTATAGTCTTTCTTCAGTCTCAATTTTTTAATCTATTTTACATTATTCTCTTTTATTTACTCAATGCATTTTGGAGGCTGTACTTCAGACCCCATTCCTTCCTTCTGAGTTAACGTAAAGTTAGAAGTTCTTTCATAAAATAAACTTTAGTGTAATTGTATTCCTGAAAATGTCTTTCTTTTGCTCTTACTCAGAAATGAGAGTTCGGGTGCAGTTATCAAAAATACAGGCCAGGAAATTCTATACCTAAGCTAGCAGTGCGCTAGCCACTTCTTTAAGCAGAAGCAGAGGACTTTTACAAGCTACTAAGTTGGTTCTCTGCTTCCTTTTGGTCAAAAGAAATGAAAAATGCCAGTTAAAGGGATTCACAGGATCTGGCACTGAGAACAGTGAGACATTTCTCATGGTCAAATGGGTACACGATCTGGAACACTGGCCCAAATACAATAAATTAAGAAAGAGGTCCTTGATTCTTGTAATTTTTTCAACAAGGAGGTGATTAGAAATATCAGTGTTCCAGAAATATTCCTTGAAGAACAAAAGAGATAAAAAAGCATGTTATTTGAATTACCAGGAGTTTTAGAATTTCTTGGAAGCTTATGAGCCTGACTAGAGTTTCAGAGGCTCCATGGGATCTGGAGCAGCTTGGTATACGGCAGGCTTCTGGGCTTCTGGGGCTTTTTGGGTTTATTCCAGAAAGATAATGGATGGTTGTCTGTGAGGGCTCACAGTGGTATAAGATATGGACATTTCCCCCCACGGCTACCCCCGGAATCACTTACACTGAATATTCCACTTCCACTAAGCTAGTTCATATCGCCAATTCACGAGATAACAGACAGGCTTTCAAGAAACAGTTTACCACTGTGCTTTCACAGTAAAAAGCATTGAGAAGCAGTAAGTGTTTCTCTTTCTTGTTCCATGGTAAATCCTTGACCGACCCAACAACTTTGACATCCCATCGAAGACGTAAGGAAATGGGAGCCTGAGAGATTTCCCTGACAATACCATATAGGCAGAGCTCTGAAGACATAATTTGATTTACTTTAAGAAGGCTGCCTTATACCAAGCTGCTCCAGAATCCCATGGAACCTCTGAAACTCTAGTTAGGCTCATAAGCTTCCAAGAAATTCTGATACTTCTGGTGGGTAGAGCTGGCTTTCAAGGGAAGGTGACTACTGCCTCTTGCCAAGTCTGGAAAAATTCCCAAGGACTTTCAAAGAGGAGTGACAGTAGGAGAGAGGAGAGCTGCAAGACAGAGAGACGTTTTACAATTAATCAAAGTACCTGTTTTTACTAAAAGACAAAATACTTTTCTATTTTTTTCCAGAATTAAAAAAATTAAAATGAGGATGAAGTTAATGACGACAATACATGTATAGGGAAATGGTAGGCTGTAGTCATTCAAAATGCATCAACTTCAGCCACTGACCTAAATTCAAGATTTAAGCCTAGCATTTAATAGCCAGTGGCCTTGGGAACTTAGCACTCTGATTCTAGCTTCTGAAACTTGTATCATGTAAAAAATAGTATTAGTACTTATTTCAAAGAGTTTTAAAGTGAAACACCACATGTAGGTACTTAATAGTCAATAACTGTTAGCTATTACCCTTCAAGAGTTTAGAAATACAGGCAAGTATGGAAAAAATCAAAATCACCTAGAATCCCATCATCCATTCCAATGCACCTAATTCCAGCATTTTTTGGATGTCTTTTCAAAGAATGAGATTACAGGGCTTTTATAACTTGCTTTTAAAGTTTAAAACCATACTCTAGGCTAGTACTATTTAATTTTATATTCTTGTACAACGTGATTTTAAAAGGTCATGTTGTACCCCTTTGGGTTATTTCACTTCTTACCGATCCATGCCCTCCTTCCTCTCTGCATATCCCACACTTTATGTATTTTCTATTCATTTGACCCACCCAAATGTTAATTGGATGCTTTCAGTTGGTTAATTGGGGAGGCAGCCTTCATCTCACCATCCAAACCACCTGCTCCTATGTCTTTTTTTTTTCAGTGTGAAAGACTTTTAAAAGAATTGGTATGCATAAAGAGAGAAGGCTACCCCTTCTTATAGTTTCCCAATAAACACCCCTAAGTTATCCATCCTCTCCCAGGAAAATGCCCAACCACACAGGATCCTCCCAAAGTGGGGCCACTGAGGCCTGAAAGCTTGCCACAACTCTAAGGTGCTTCTGGCAAGGAAACACAAGAAAAGGATTAAGTAGCTTCCAAAGACCTGAGACCATAGAAGAGATTAAGAACTCAAAATGTACCAAATAATCAGGAAGTCAGGACAACTGCTGCTTTTGTCTCAGTCACAGACATTCTCCCTGTGTCTTTTCCAAGTGTCTGCATAAGTCTCTCCTCCACCCTGGATGACATCGAAACCAGAAAAGCAAGAATGCCTGGGACACCTTGCCCACCTTCCTTAGAAACCCAGAGTGGAGCAGCCTATCTGAGCAGCTCAGCAAACCCTGTTTCACAAGATTCTATGAGGTGGTGCAAAAGTTGAACAAGGCAGAGAGGTGATGTCTCTCCAAACAGTATGAGGTTGACTTCTGGGCTATTAAATATATTATTAAAAATTCTCAGGAAGCGGAAGAGACTGAAGATTTTTATCTGAGTGCATTGTTTTTCTAAGCAACAGGGTTAAATAAGTTCAAAACTTAAGGGCTTTCTGTTTGAATGGAAGTCACAACACTTATCAATGATATTTTGAGTCACAGTAAAACCTTACTAATTTATACTGGTCAAACTCACTCAGCAGAGAAAAAGGAATTCCATCTTTTTTAAAATAAACTTCGTTATGTGAAATTCATATTTAAAAAAAATCTTTATGTTCATATAGTTCAACACCTTGACCTGTTTTGATACATTGTTCAGAATCAGATCTAAAACATTGTTTGCCACATTTAGTGTTTGTATAGAAACCAAATGGCTAAAGGTCTTGAGGTGTTTGTTCTGCCTAAAAACAATAAAAGTTCAACTACCCCCAGAGATCCTGTTCACACATCTCACTTCTTAAGAAAGCTTTTTTTCTCAAGTTCACATGGAAACAAACCTCAGCTTCGGCTGCTCGCTTAAAGCAACTAGGCAGTGGTTTGCAATTATCAACTTAGATCAATCCTTTTAAAAACACTCCAGACGCCAGACTTGATCTGTCCAGACCCATCTAAGAATTAACAAGCTCCTTCATAACCCAGAGAAATGAGCCTGTCATGGAAACACTGAATCAACTATAATGAGAACTGACATAAAAACCACACAAATGAAGGAAACATTCTTTCCTCCAATCAGAGTCAAGTTGAAGCAACAGTCTCAGGATTAAAATGAGTGGGGCTGTTTTTTCTTTGTGGTCCTGGTCCTGCTCATTTTAGTCTCTTCCATGGCCTTGTTTTCACAACTCTTGTTAATGAGAAAGTCCAGGGGGGAATGGGGTGTTGCGAGAGAGATGGAGAGCTAGAGGGAGAGGAGAGAAATGGCAGTGAGTATGCTAGGCTGGGGAAGCCAACAAACACTTTCAATTTCTGTCAGGCAAATTAAAACTTGCAGCCTGGGGGAGGCTGTTAATAGTCTGTTTAGTGCAGTCTGAAAAAACAATCTACACTGAACTCCCAGCTCCCACTAAAAAAGTTAAGTGTGGGATGAAGGCTTTACTTGCCAAAGATCAGGTTCTGCAGTCTTTTTCAGTACATATTCTTATCTCTTCTTTTTGTTTTTGATATACTATTTTTTCCTTTCCTTTTTGGAATAGAAGATGTAATTATGTAATGTTATTACTGGAAGAAAGCATGGAGATGTTAAAAAAAAATGTTCAATCAGAACAAACAGTAATAACCTAAATATGCATCTATTTAACCCCCTCGACACACACACACACACACACACACACACACACACACACACACACACACACACACGGTACACAGTTTGTAGATCCATGGGACCCCAACACCAAATCCCAGTGAATGCCGTTCCTGCAGGAAATTCCGTGGCCCTTGGCCAGGGCTGCCCTCTTCTAGGGCTGGAGGGGACATCGAGCTGGGGACACCAGCTGTGGCTGAAGCCTGAGGGACACGAGATTCCCAGAGAAGGGGAAAGGGGGAGTAGCAGCAGCACGAATAACAGGGGTCAGGAAGAAAGAAGGTCAAAGTCCCGGGGGTGAGGGCATCCAGAAGCCTCCAGGGACGGACAGAAGAAAAACAGAGGATGGTGACCCAGGTAGGGAAGGCCGGGAAAGCGAAGGTCTGCAAGAACCCCTGGGAACTGTGTCTGGATTCTTATCTTTGAGGTTTGCGTTTTCTTTTTCTTTAGCGCTGGACCCAGGTCACAGCAGCAGCCACAGAACCAAAGTGCGGAGGGAAGCCCCGTCCCGGGCCCGGGCACCTCCACGGGCATCGAGGGCGGGTGTGGGGAAAGGGGCACCGCGCAGAGCGCAGAGCGAGCCCGGGAAATGCCCGTTTCACTGGATGCCCGCGCTTCCCGCCCGAAAACTTTCCCAGCGACCCGGGAAGGGGGTGCTCTGACCCCACCCTGGGGAGGGGGCGCCCCAGGCCTCCCCGTCTGTCCCCAGGGGCTGGTCACTCACGGGAAACGCGCCTGGGGCTCCGACTCTGGCCGCCGCCATCCACACTGGGAGGAAAACCTGGAGGAGCCGACGGAGAAGGAGGTAAAGAAGGAGGCGGGTGGGGGGCGGGCGGAGGAGGCGAGGAGGGCAGGAGGGGGAGGCCCAGGCCGGCGCCGACTGGAATGGAGGGGCGGGGAGGGGCGGCCCCTCCTCCGAGACTCTCCCGTCCCTGCCCCACCCCTTCCGTCCAGGGCCGCATTCCCCCTTCTCTACACTTCTTTCCCGCCCTGAATCCCCCAAAGTTTTTCTGGTGTCTGACTCTCCACTCTCTCCCCTGCATATTTCTTCCCGAGTCCCCAGCCCCCAGGCCGGAGAGTGGGTACTCCCCCCACACACACAAAAGAGGGATGGGAGTATATGAGTCATGTTTAAATGCCCCTGGAGGCAGATGTCTGGGGCACTTAGCAGGTCTGAAGCCATCCCACACTCCCTGGGGCCTCGTCATCCTCAGGTGGTGAATGATGGAGGCTTTGTGCTGTTTTCCACGTTGCTTTACTGAGTCTGTCTTGCAATTTTAACTAGAGAGTTATATCTGAACCCTCTTTTGAATACCTGCTCTTTTTCCTTCAGGTAGATCTAGGCTGGTGACAGTAAGATAACAGGTAAAGAAGGAATCCCACCTTCCTGGGCAAGTCAGTATCAGGATATGGGATAACTCAGCAAAGGGCTGAGCTGGACGGATGGGGCGGAAGGTAAATATTTACAGGGTGTCCAGAGTGCTGCGTCCAGTGCAGAAGAGAGGGAAGGCGTTTCCCTGTGTGGAGAGAGTGGCTCTTAGTCCTATGCCATCACCTGCTAGCAGGCGACTCTGGACAAGTCACTTAGTATCTCAGCTTCTTCTGCAAGTGCCCTGCATCAAGGGGAAGGAGTCAGAATGAAGGAAGGTCCTCCAAAGCCTTTTATGCTGGCGGAAGACCCAACCCCAGGAGGAGGCTTGAGTTGGATATGACAGACTCAACCAGGGTATTCCAGGCCTAGAAACATAGTGCTTGGAGGCTGGCAGGACTGGAAGGCTTAGGGGAGGCAGGAAATGTTTGCGTGGAAAAATGGAGCTGGGCATGAAGCAGAAAATAGGAAATCCATGCAAGTTTTTAAGTAAAGGAATATTTTGATCCAAGTGGTATCCTACTCACTTTTGCATTTGTACAGCCTGGCATATAGAAGGTACTCTATACATCCTTGTACACCCAAAATGGGAGTTGAGAAATACTGGCTGGACGGTATGAAGGATTAACCATCTGTCAAAAGAAGCTTTGAGCCCAAGAGGAGGAATTAGTAGGCCCTTGTGAACATCTCAACGTCAAGCTCTAGGCATGGATGGTAGAACAGAAATGAGAAGTAGGACTGAACACTTCCTTGGATTGGCAAAGCAATTTGGTTCTGTTTATTTCTTTGGTGATTCTCTTTTAAATGCTCTTTCAGGTTGTAGTATGGTATTTGAATTTGGAGTTCATTGGTGAAATGGTAAAGATATTCAATATCCTACTCAGCCACCAGCCAGTGTTAAAACCTGCACTAAGGGTTGTGAGAGTTACAAGGAAGGAAAGTGACATTCAGAGAAGGCATTGACATTGCCTGACATTACACAGCTGGGATTTAGGATACTGTTACTCTCAGATAAGATTCCTAATTATGAGTAAGACACCCTCAACAAACAGAGAAAGGTACCAGGTCCTCCTCACTTCCCCGTTTCCTCTAGCCACTATCCCAGGATGGTCAAGGATTGAAGAAGGGCAAGTGGGAACATAAAGAATGGGAAATAAACTGACTGGTAACCTTTCATATTCTTCCATGTAACTGGGCTGGAGTCAGCCTTCTGGTAATGAGCTGAGAAAGGTTCAGATCAAGGGCAAGGGAGTCTGAGGGAGGTGGAGGAAGGAAAGGTGGCAACTCTTTTGTTCCTGTGCTGTGACCCCAGGCTTTCTGGCTGAAGCCCCAAACTGAACCTCCTCTGTCCTGTGCCCAACCCACCCTTCTACCAATAGCCCTTGTAGGGAGGGCAGCCCATCTCAAAAATACAGGAAACAGCTGGAGAGAAGACTCCAATAGGAAACAATACACTTGACAAATAGCAATTATCATTGCATTTAAATAGAGTTCTGAGGTACCTTTTAAATTCTATCATCTTTGAAGAAGCAGAATGGCCTTACTTAGTAATAGCCCACCTTGTGAAAGAAATATCTTTTAGAAATTTTGACACTCCTACAAAACAAATAGGTCCATAATTTTCTAAAGACTAGTTATAATTGGTTGAATTATCTTTTGCAAAGGACAGGACAGGCCCTTCTTTCTGTGTGACTCAAGCATTGATCCAAAGTTGCCACTTTTGTGAATTTAAATTTATTTCTTGTTACTCTACCACATTTTATCAAAGGTCTATATCTGGCAATGTCCCTTTTTATCAAAATCTGGTGGTAAACAGATTAATCTGGCCTCAATAGTCAAGTACCACAGCCATCCTCCACTCGTGTAACCTCATTTTACTCCACTTCCTGTTCTTTCTCTTACTCTACAATAAGTGAACCCTCAGACTGTGTCATTCTCTTTTCATTAACAGGTTTCCCATTCTTGGCAGTCTTTTCAAGGAAGCCATTTAGAATTCGCACACTATTTAGCACAGGGTCCTCAAAGTGTCCACAGGTATAACCTAATAGATTAACTTGGAATTCCTCAAAACTCAAGTCATTTGAAATTGTCGGGATCAATTCATGTAAATTCAAGCCAGTTTGCAGAACTGTTCAATTAGAAAGGGGACTTGGTGGGAACAAGTGAGGATTTCAGGGACAAGCTTAGCTCTAAGTGTTTCATAAGAACATTCCTCTCTTTACAACAGTAAGTGCCTGTTTATATTATAGTATTTATTCCATACAGAGCAAGAGTTTTTGTAAACCATATTCAAAAAATATTATTCAGTGCATGTCTTCAACAGTAAAACAGAAATTGGTGGTCCAGTTGGAAGGGAGAATCACCATTTTAGGGCATGATTCATTCTGGAGTGATGTTTGAAAAAGATACTGTTTTTAAACAGTTTTTTGCACAAGGAAACCTGAATTTTTGGATAGTAATTTTCAGAAAGAAAAAAAAAGTACACATTTTCATTGAGAACATCAGTTATAACCAACATCTTGGGGTTGAACATTTAATCAATGCACAGTGGCCCAAGATCAGCTCTCCATTGTCCTTAGAAATGGGACACTATTAGGTGTGACTTGAGCTACACTGACTATAGCTACTGCTGGCCAGTCTCTCAACCTGCTCCCTAAAATGTATAATACTAGCATTTATTGGATACCTACTATATATGACACTGTGCTAGGCACTGTGGGGGAATAAGTATAAGGCATGGCTTCTGCCTCACAGCAGTACTGTTCAGGAAATGATATACATGGAAATAACTACAGGACATATGCTGATGGTCTAACTCTCCAGAAGAGCTGTACTAAAATACAGGAAAGCTGAAGTGACGGAGAAAGTCTTTTTCAGCATCTGAGCAAGATGTGAATGACATTTTGTTCTCTGTTAACTGTTGTTTCTATTCTTGGACCTGTGGGGTGTCCCACTGGGATGTTCCATTGGTGTTTAGGAAGCAGTAGAGTTGAGTTCAGGGATCATTAAAGCTCCTGGTAAAACAAACACAAAGGCTTTAAGTGAGCAGGTGCCTTTTGAGGTCTCTACCCTAGCAAACAGGATCATAGCCTCTAGCATGTTTCCATCCAGGAGTCAATTCTTCTAATACCCTCTTTATAAAAATAATTATTCTGAGTGTCTATAACCTTTTCTTTCAAAGATTTGGAGGAGCTATAATGGGTTTTCCTGCTCTAAGGCTTTGATTGCCAGTTAATTACTAAACTGCTTAAAAACTTAAGGCACAGGGAACCGCTTCCTGACAAGCTGTTTTTTTTTTTTTTTTAAATCACCATGGTGTCTGAGGACATGGCCCTTAGCCTAGAACAGAAGCTTCCTCTTCTATCACAGAACAGACTATCCCTTGTGAGTGTGGCAATGCCAAGTGGCTTCTTAGCCATCATGGACCAAGTTGCTGTCTTCAGTGTTAACATAAAAGAGTTTAAAGCCATTTAAGAGCTGGGAGCAGCTTCCAGGGTTAATGCTGCATAAAACAAAACTATACATGTTTCTGTCTGGAGATTTTATTATTTATTAAAGAAGGTTTTAATTCATGGTCACTTGGAGAGTTTTTACTCCAATTCCTGGTGACTTTCTTAGCTAATTGTGTCCTCATTTTACTTGTTTTTTCTCATATATTTGTTTGAAAATAGTGTAAACAAATTTTTTGGGTTTTAATAAATAATGAACTTGGAAAGTGGTTGTGCTGTTAAAAGTATCTATTAGCATAGCTTATCGTTAATTTCTTATCAAAAGCAATGGAGAACCCAGTTTCATCAACTTTGAAAAGTGAGTAATGTTACTCCTAACAGCATAATGGGGGAGGGGAATGATTTAAAAATATCATAGGACACATGCCATTTATCACAGTTTCTAAGTTGTGCCTGGAGGTTCTTATCCCCTCACAGAGTGACTAGAATAAAATGTAAACAGTGCCCCCTGGAGTTGTGCAGCCAGTTAGTCTATCACCAAAACCCCACCCTTCCTATTAAAAAGCCTTATTTTTTCTTATTTGAAATTTCTTCTAACATAATCCCAATTTTGATTAAAAACATAGTTTATAATATGCATGGAAAAAGCAGGAATAATAGTGACATCTCTACAGAGAGATGTGTGCTTGAGATATCTTTCCTCATTTGTCAAATTTTCAACAATCAACATTTAGTATATAACCAAAAAGGCAATTTCATTAAGTTCTGAAAGTTCCATCTTCTCCAGGAAGGAATGCACAATTAATTTTTTTTTCTTTTGCTTTCACTCCTAAGTTGACTTCAGCCAACTAGCTAAGTCTCTACTTTGTGACCAGACTGAGAATTATCTCTGATTTTTCACTTTCTATGCCATAAGAGGCCTGTATAAAACAGACAACTCTTTTGAGAGATGGGCTGCAGTAACAAGTAGAGGGATGGGGCAATGATATGCAGGGCTCATGGAATGGAAAGGAGTTATTTTAAAAGTTATTTTAAAAGCCCAGGATGATAAGGAAAGGGATCCTAAGGCAGTCACTCTAGGCAAAAACTGCTGGCCTGGTGAGCAACCGAGACAGCCTGGACCAGGTCAAAGGGTTCTATGAGAGGGGGTCTCCAGCCACTGCAGTAATCCCTGGCCAGGGAGCTGACACACATGGCGCAGCAGACCTCTCCTGTCTTGCCTGCTGCTCCCCTTAGCAGTCTATCTCAGTAGATCAGCCTGTTCTGCTCCCCACTCTGTCTCTGGTGAATCCTCTCACCTCCTGCACCTCTGGCCTACACCCCAGTTCTTGTATGCATAAATAAAATAAATAAATATTTTAAAGGGGGGGGGGGTTTCTAGGAGAGACTTCTTTTTTTTTTTTTTTTTTTTCCATTTTTTTTTTTTTTTTTTTTTTTTTTTTTTTTTTTTTTTTTTTTCCTTTTTTTTTTTTTTTTGTTATTTGTGTCTTTTACATTTTGTATTCCCCTTGGGCAGCCCACCACCAATTCACCCGTGATCCATCTCCATGGTCCCCTGTATTCTCTAGGAGAGACTTCTTAAAGAAGGTGAAGTTGGCTGAACACCCCACTGAATTGACCACCCTTTGAGTTATATACCTCGGAAAGAATTTAGGGATAAATTATTGATAAGTACAATAGAAAGAATAATAAAGATTTTAAAGATAATTATTAAGCACAGGGGAAGCAAAAAACTATACAGCAAAGGAAAAGAAATTACAGCATACTTCATGACTCAGCTACCAATAACATTTGAAAAATAATGACATACACTCAGTGCTGATCCAATCAGAATGTTGGAATCCAGGAAAAGAGAAAGTACTTAAGAATATGAATGGTAGGGCAGGTAAGGCAGGTGAAACAGAGGCAAATCCTCATCTCCCAAGTATGAAGTTAAGTGATTATAACTAAGAGAGAAAGCAAAAGTAGCATGCCATTTGGAAATATGGAGATAGATTCCAAAATAAAGAGTAAAAGTGGTTTTCTCTGGGCAGCAGGAAGTGGGGGAAAAGGATCAAGGATTGTTTTTTTAAATTTGTTTTGCCTTTTGTTCCATAATAAGTATTTTAGAACAGCTTGACTCAAACCTAGTTCACAATTTTGATAGACTTAGACACTTTTTAATAAAAAAAATTTACAGCCTCCAGTTATTATCTCTTGCTTGTTGCCCGTGTGAGATAATTCCAGGGCAGGATGGACCCACATCACAGTTTGTAATAGTGCACTCATATGATTGTTTTCTTGTCTAATTAGTGGGCATATAAGCTCTCAAGGGCAGCCAGTATGTCTGTTCTGCTTACCACAGTTTCCTCAGCACTGAACATATAGTAGGCACGTGACACATACTTGTTGAATGAAGAAGGAAATGGATAAGACAGATTAAGAAGTCTGTTCTCACCATCTTTACAAAGATATACATAACTAAAGTACTTAGAGATAAAATGGCCCAGTGTATGGGAATTGCCTTTAAAAACTGCCAGGAGAAAAAGATAAAACATGATTGACAAAATGTTTCTAACAAATGATGGGGAGATAAAGGTATTATACTATTTCTTGACTTTAGTATATGGTTAGAAAATGCCCTCAAAAACAGAGAAACAACAAAACTTATACAGAAAGAGGATTAGAAAGAAACCCTGCATCATGGCATAAATAGATTAAATTTGGATTAGCTAGTTAGGTTTGCATAACACAGAACATGTAAATTAAAATGAAGGATCAGAGAAGAAAAAAATCATGTCAAATGTCAACACTGTGGGAGCACCAATAGCCTAAGAAGCTAACTAAAAACTGAGTGAAAGAAGGGGTAAGGAGTGCTTAATGGAGATGTGGAAAATTGAATTAAGCACTGCAGTTATTGAGAAAATGAACATTTTATCTTCTGTATATACATACATGTATATTAGCGCAACTGCAAGAGCAGAACCGAAAACCCCAGATTGAAAAGTCTCATACTATAGTATTGAATAATCTAGGTTCTCAAATCAGGTTCTGAATCCTGGTTCAACATGTACCAGCTGTGTGACCATGGAAAAGTTGCTGAGCTCCTCTAAGTTTTAGTTTTCTATCTGTTAATGCAGACAGGAAATAAGATACAATTACTGGAGATTGATGTATGTTAAGTCATACCCATTCCTGACTTATAGTGAATGGTTAACAATTGGTGGTTATATTTGCCTTGAGAAGGGTCAACCAAAAGAGCAAAAATCTTAGCAGTTAAAATAGGGTAATTCTGCAAAGGAACCAACTGTACCCTCTACAGTCCTGCCCTGTGCCTCAGCCCTAGGAGAGCCCAGTAAGTACTAACCTTTACATAATAGTCAAGGAGTCCACAAGGATGGCCTGTAGATCTGCAGGACCAGACACCCTACAGGGGAATAGGGGCAGCTGGTCTAGGAGCTGGGCAGCTCACACACTGATGCAATCTCAGCCAGCAAAGTAAAGAGGGAAACAATGCCAAGATTTGCTTTGTCTCTAACACAAAAACAGGCCAACTGCTCAGGAGAACCAAAAATTTCCCTGACCCAGAGGTCTCATCATTTCCACAAAAGCAGAGAGAGTACACTGAGTAAATGGAAGAGAATGAGAGGAAAGTGAGCTAAGGTCACCTATGTACCTCACAGATACACACAGTTAGATAGTGCCCAGCAGGAAAGGAGGAACCAGTGTGAGTGGTTTCCATGAGGACAATGGCTCTGCAGAAATGTTTTAGAAAGACGGTCTGGAAAGAAGTGGGAGGTTTGGAGTGCTGGAAGATGAGTAGTTAGGACAATAGGTAGCCAGGGCTTGATTTAAGGTATCAAGTAAGGCAAGTTAGAATTGAGAGATACTGCAAAGGCAGGAAGATTCAACAGGCTAAGATAACTAATGTGATGTGCCAGATGAGAAATCAAAGGTGATTCCCAGGTCTCCAGCTTAATTTATAACAAGGTAGAAGCCAGTTGCTCTTCCACCAGCCTCTATGTCAAGTTTGTTGAGGCCAAAATTCTTGGCTTCAGGTATGGAAATGACCTAAATGCCCAAGGACTGATGAGTGGATTAGGAGGATGTGGTGTATATACACAATAGAATATTACTCAGCTATTAAAAAACAATAGATGAACTCTTGCCACTTCCAACAACATGGATGGAACTGGAGGGGATAATCCTAGGCAAAATAAGTGAGAAGGAAAAACACAAATAGCACAGATGATTTCACTTATATGTGGAATATTGATAAACAAAACAAAACCAGTAACAAACCCTAGAAATCTGTGCAACTGAGACTACAAGATGGGGGAGGGGACATAGCGAAGAAGAGGGGGCAAGAGGGACAATGGACTATGGTGGAGAACTGTGGGGTTCCTTGGTGGTAGGTGTGATGTGGTGACATACAGCAGAGAAACTGTGATTCTGTGCCTCTGAATCATATAGAGTGTTACCTCAATAAAAATAAATAATAATAATATTTAATACTTTAAATAAAAAATACATAAAAGTACATTGTTTTGGGGGGGAAAAAGTCCTTGGCTTCATCTTTGACTTCTTTCTCTCTCTCACACTCCACATACCATCCAATCAACATTCTTTTCAACAAATATTCACTGAATTACAGGTAGTGTTCTGAGAAGAAGGACCATAGCAGTGACTAAGCCAGACCCAAACACCTGTCTTCGTGGACTTACTACCTTCTACTAAAGGTAGAAATAAATAGGCAATAAATAAATAAACAAAACATATTGTTAAGTATTAAGGAGTGAAATAAAGCAGAGAAATAAAGCAGAGAAGAGTAATGGAAGTGTATGGGGAAGGGGTTGCAATTTTAGATAAAGCTGACAGCAAAGTCTGTTATCTTCAAAGTAAATCCAAAAACAGACTTCACACAACTTCCACTACCAACATCACCTCTCATTAGCATCCCACAATACCCTCCAAGCCAGTGTCTCTCTGGTTACATCCCTGCTCCCCTACTATTACCTCTCAACATAACAGCCAGTAATTCCATTACAACCTAAATCAGATGATAGCACTCCTTTGTTCCAAACCCTCCAAAGAAAGAATAGAAATGGACTAGACTAGAAATTCCAAGTTCGGTGTCAAGGAACACTGAAGGCCTGGCAGGGTGTGGAAACCCCAAATTTATGATGGAGCTAATCAAAATGGTTATTTGACATTTCCCTCCATGGTGTTTGGGAACCTTGGTGTAGGTGCAGTGAAAATGGCTGGCTCAGTTAATAGAGAACTGGAAACAGGCAGGTCACAAAAAATAGAAAGGACAAAAGCACTTGAAGGGCCAGGACGAATGGGACTGAGCTGGCCCATTCAGAGCTCCTCAAGGCAGGGCCCAAACACTTTCATTATTTGAGGAATGGACAGAACAACCTGAGTCTTTCTCTATAGCAGGCAGTTGAGGACTTGGGAAAGAACCAATGAGTTGGCCTTTGTGCTGCACACAGAAGGAAACCAGTAAGGAGTTCTCAGATGAACCAGAATGAAGAATTTCGGAGGGTGATTAGTAACTCTCTAAAAAGAGCTCACAGAGATAGAAATATCAACAGAGGTGGGGAGGAAGGAGTTTCATGAACATCTCAGCTAATGTGGAGACTTGGAAATGGCATGAAATGGGTCTGAACAAGTCACTAAGAAGAAAGCAGCAATATATTTAAGGCCTTGTGACTGGGGGTATGGAGCAAGTACTCCCCTGAGGTACATACTGAAATGAAACGATATTTATGAAATAAACCAAGAAAAGTCAGAAAGTGCTCAGGGTCCTTACTTGAAGCAGGATTACAATTACAATACTTCTCGAGGCAAAACTCAAAGCCTTAATAAAGGATTAACCAGAACTATTCCAATTTAGGGAATTAGATATCCAAATCAATTGAGATTTGGTAAATTTTCTAACATTTTTAATAGGATTTAATATGATTTTAATAGGATTCAGTTGCCCTTATCAAATTTTCAGAGAGACTGAAAGTTTGATGTAAGTATGAATTTATTGACATCAAAATTCTTAAGCTATTATTCCAACACAGAGAGGGTACTGAAGAGCTGAAGACAATGATTATAAACCCACAAGATCTGAAGTTTGCACAGCCCACTCACTGAGAGAGAGACAGAGAGAGAGAGAAAGAATCTGAGTAACTCCTCAAAAAGAATCAGTTTTCAATTATAGCAAGAAGTAATGACAGTTTGACAATTTAAGCATTTTATCCAGAAACATATATCTATTCCATAGATACCAAATCGATTACCATATAATTAAGTTTGAAAATATACAAAATATTTGTTGTTCTTACATACTGAAATTAAAACCTAATTTTAAAAAGTGCACAGTAAAAACAGCATAAGGAAACCTACAATATCCATGGTATATGTACTGTTTTCCATTTTACTGTCAACATCAAATTCTGTATTTGCCTTACTGGTTACAAACGCATTTTAAATGTTTCAAGGCCATTTCCAACACTGACTAGTTTACTAAGTCCGACAACACTCCAGCTTCCTGGGGTCAGCCAGCACTGGACGAGGGGTCTTGGCCCTGCAGCTCTGTGCAGCAGTAGCAGCTCTGGAAAGAAGTCGCCAACCAGCTATGTGTAAACTATCGACTCTTGTTCTTTTTAGAATTTCCCTGTGCAAAGAAAAATACCAACAATAAAAACACACCTCTACAAAAACAATTCACATATCACTTTAGGAAACTTTAGCTTCCAAAAGGGAGCAGCTGATAGCCTTGCATTGCTCATTTTTATTCAGTAATCACAAAGCAGTTTGTTACTTTTAATTCTCCATTTTCTGTTTCCATGGACCCTTATCCCCTCTGGGGCTAAGCACAGGCGATAAAAAAAATAAGAAAGCTATTGTGGCTTTAATCAAACCTCAAATATTCATTTTGTTCCAAAGACAAGGAAGTGTATGACCTCATAAAACTCAATAACATTTTTTTGGCCTATACATGTGTCTTCATTATTTAAATACCTTTAAAGATATGTATAGGTATTGATTATGAATGTGTGCCAACTAATACTTCAATGGTATTGATTATTAAAAAGAAGTAGTTCAGATACTGGTTAAAAACAAGTTAGAGGGACTATGTCTTATACCCAATTCCCTCATATATGGAGATTTGGAATTTCCAGTTCTGTATGCCTTTATTTCTTTCTAGAGATATTCATTTTTTAGGAAAATATACTAATTAAATTCCTATACTTATTATTTGGAAAAAATACATTTTTTTCATGTATGTGAGAAATGCTTGCAGAATACAAACATTAAGAACAAGATAACAGCAAACAAATGGTTTCAGGATGTTTACTTGGTACCCAGGGACACCATGTCAACTCAGCCATAAGATGAAACTAAAGTAATCTAAGTCACTAATAAATGGGAGAGGGGCATGGGGGAGGACAAAATAAAGGGATCACAGAAGATCACAGAAAGGTTAACAACATAAACTACAAAATGAAGAAGGATTTCTAACTCAGGAGTTTTATTTATGCCAGATATCTTAAGGACTAAATTTGAAAGTTCTGAGAAGACGTAAAAGTTCCCTAACTTCTAATGTAGCTGCAATACAATTACCTTTGGGAAAAGAAGTTTTGCTATATTCAACATTAACCCTTCTCTATTTAGAACTAAATTCCTTCTGCAGCTTGAGTATGACGATTTCCGTTGTAATCGCTGTTGCTTGTTTATAAATGTTACCTGCTAAAAGAGATGTCCTCGTACTAATATATGTGCTTTCTACAGGTATTAGGAATATCACCTGTGAATGAGCTGTTGCACTGCTGGAATATCAAGAGGCCAAAAGGGTTAAAGAAGGCATTCTTCAAGAGGACCAGCCCCCCACAGCCCCACCTCCAATCTCAAGTTTCCTGAAGCACAAGTAACTGGAGAACCATAATCAGAACCATATTGTCTGGTTACAATCATCACAAGATGTCCCAGAAAAGCATCACATTCTCCAAAGTAGCCACAGACCAATTAGTATCATGAAACTACACTGAGAAACAAAATTACGTAATGCAGATCCAAATGCTTTAACATGATTTATTTTCCAAGGAGATGCCAACTAAGCAGAATGCCCTGAACCACCAGTATCAGTTGCTAAAATAAAGGTATGGTGTGTCTATTTCCTCCCCAGTGCCAACACATAGCAGGAACTCAATACACGTCTGCTAGATCAGTAAGTGGCAGCAGCAGATTACAGAGAGCACAGGCTAGAGACAGTAAATCCCAGCTGGAGGCAGTGGTTGCCAAGTGGGCTCAGTCTCTGAGATGATGCATCAAAGCACATCCCTGAAGCCTATTTTTCATGGCAAAAGAGTGTGTACATGTGAGAATAATAGAGGCATGACATGCAGATATGCATTTCAATTAAAAATACTACCAATATCCACTGACCTTGGCCTGGACAAGTAGAGGTTTGTGGGAAACAAAACCAAAGGAAATTTTTGGAATTTAAAGGGATAAAATATTTTTAGGCTATATGGATATGTGTGAAAATATATTTGCCAAAGAAGGTTATTCTTTAGCATCATCGTTTTAGATTCCTATGTAAAAGGAGCAATTCCTCTAAAAATCCCCCTAGAGTTCCACTAATTTTCATTATAGTAGCAGAAATGCCAAAAAAGCAAAGATGATAGTATCAGGGCCTCAGAGGTTAGACCTTCTCTCAATTAAAACTCAGACCAAGAAACAATTTTAGTTTTTGGATAACATGACAGTTGGTATTAAGAAAACTGATTTACAAACACTTTAAATTTCTTAACCTTTAGTTCTGGAAATGCACAGCAAAGCATTATCTTATATAAAATACACTAAATATTAAATATTATATTGCAGACCAGCTCCCACCACTTCCCTACCTTATTAGACATCTTTAATGTGTCAATCTCTTCTCTCTGTTTAGATAAAGTCTCGTTCATGCTGCACAGGTGGTCACTCATCATACTTAACTGATCCTCATAACTCCTCTTGGTAGTTGTCAACTCATCCTAAATGGAAAAGGAAAAGTGGCAAATAAGAAAAAAGAAAATTCAAAACGTTACTAGACATACCATTCTAAAGGCTTTTCAATTTATAAAAAATTTTGAAAAAGCAACTTATCAAAATAACCTATCTGATCAATTAACATGAATTAGATTAAGCTACAGGCCTAACAGGAAAACAAAATTACAAGAAACAGAGAAAAAAAAATTCTCAGCCTTCAAAATACATTCTGAAATTTCCTTGCACAAACGAAAGAGTTTCCTTCTATGGCAGGTATAAAACTGCATAAACAATAAACAAAAAAGCAAGAAGGTTCCTGGATCTTTCCAAATCTCCTCAGGTGTTCCCAGTGTGGTGAGGTGAGGAAGTCTGTCTCTGACATATCCCCACAACCCCTAGCCGCCCACCCAGATGACCCAGGCGACCCAGGCAGAAGCCTCCTAGAAGTGCCTTTCTCTTTTCCCAGCTCTCACTCTTCTTAGGCCCTCTTAAATTCTAATCCTGTGCTCCTGGCTATATGATAAATGAAACAAGGAAGAAACAAGGAAGAAATGGCTGTTGCTTTGTTAATGTATGTGGATTTTTTTGTTTGCTTTTTTTGCCCAGTATCATCTTTATATTTATAGGGGATTTCTTGAAGCAAGATTTAAAAAAAAGACAGAATTTGAATTTTTTTTTAAAAAAAAAAGCGAAGCCATACGTAAGGAGGAATCTTCTGTAGCCCTATCTTTCAGTTTAGGTAAGTTTTAGAAAACAAGGAAGAGAAGGAACAAGAGTAACACGGAACAAGAGTAGAAGACTACAGCCGCTTGACAGGGAGGAAGGGGGAAGAGGAAATAAAGGAAGAACTCTAAGGAAATGCTAACTACAAAAGTATATGGATTAAAATCAAGTCAAACAAACAAACAATACAACCATTTTTTTTGCCAGCCCTAAGTAAGATGTTCCTCTAAAATGAGTAAGAAAGTGGTTAGGGAAACATCTATCTAGAGGGTGAATGCCACCATTTTAGAGAGGAAATGCTCACTTTGCTGCACACGAATTTCAATGAAAAGGCACATTAAAACGACACAGGTATCGCTTAAGAACTCACCTGAAGCCTACTGATGCTCTGACTGGCAACTTTCATCTCCTCTGTCAGGGCTTCTTTAGACTTTTCAGCCAAGGCCAGTCTTTTAGAGAGGGCTCGGCACTGTGAAATCGGAAAACATTTCATTATCCCTGGCGGTATTTCCCCAAACCAAATTTACTTCGGGTAGGTTACCGAATACAACCCCACAGCCAAAAGTCCTTCCTTTTTCTTTCCCTTCCTTCCTTCCATAAATATTTGTTAAACATCTACAGGTCATGTGTCACACAGGAGGGCTGATGCAAGGAAGATATGGTCCCCATTCTCATCTTTTTCATAAGGAAAAACAGTCTACTAACCTAAGCTCACAGTGTTTTTCTCCTAGCTCCAGTCTTATGACCACTGGTTACAAAATACCTAAGTCTTTATATTTATTTGCACAGCTGAGAAGGGAGATAGACGGCTGTTTCAAATGTTATTAATGGCTTCTGATCATGCAGTTCACAGCCTAAGATATTGCCCTTGTGTTTTAAATCCTTTATTATAGATTGCATTACAGGAACAATAGCTTTAAAGTCTTAGTCCACACACTATGCTCTGTCTACATGGAATCAAAAGTGCACGCAGTAGTAAAGATACCAGCTGTTTTCTTTAGGGGTTCTACCAAACCTAGACTAGAATCTAGAGACAGAGTAGAGCAAAAAGAAAAAAGAAAAATTCTACTCCACACTACTGTTCACTGAGGATATGCTATTACAAAGATCGCTAAACTTTGTGAGTAAGGCCTTAAGACTGACAAGACCTTAACACTGTTGAGACACATTAGAATGCTGTGTCAACACCAGCTTCTCAGACTAATTGTTCCAGTAAAGTCCTACACAGGGTCACCACTTCCTGTTTACAGAGGAGAAAAAATTAGGACGATTTAAAAATTCTCGTATCACAACTGTGCTGAAAGCATTCTAAGATAAGCAAATCTCTTGGTAATAAAACAGTCCCTAAAATTCCTTACTCATTTTATTCCTCACAAGAGAACTTCAGTAAAATTCAACTGAATCAACTACTCTCTATTAACCAAATAGCTACTGTGTGCTAAAAAAGAGAGAGGGTATTTTGCAAGGCATAGGTCCTCATGAAGACAACAATGAAGTCTGGGACAAGTCCAAAAGGCACCAAACAAGGATACAATCACATGCTGCCCCTAGGGCTCAGCACACAAACTGCAGCAGTTCCCTTTAAGTCATCTTGTTTGCCTGGCTCCCCACTTTCTACAGCCCAACAGCCTTCACTGTGAACATCTTACCAAACAGGTATGCACTGGTTCTTTGAAAATAACCCTGAGCTAGAAATGGAAGTCCCTCTCCACTTCTAGCAAATGGCCTCCTATCAACCTCTCAGTCTCCACAATACAGGAGACTACCACAAAGTCATATCCTGATAAAGGGTGTAGTTCTTTTCCTTATCAATTTCTTTAACAATTTTAAGCATTATCATTCTCTGTCTGCCACCTGTAACTGGCTTCTTAATGTATTTTCAATTCACAGATCTTACGGGTATTCTTCTATTTGAGTAAAATCCATTCAAATTTATTTCTTGCTCCTTGTATTTCCTTGCTTCATTCTCCCCTCTCTAATCTAATGAATTATGTATAATTTTATTGATTGTCTACCATAGTTTCTTTTTCTAATTTTCTTAAGAAAATGAATTATTTGGTGAGGGAAGAAGAAAATAAAATAAAAGCAAGATTTTATGATTTTTAAAGATCGAAAAAGGTTACATTCTTTCATTTTTTTCATTTTGGTAATTTTTTTTAAAATATATATATTTTTATTGTTATTTATGTCTTTTACATTTTGTATTCCCCTTGGGTAGCCCACCACCAATTCACCCCTGATCCATCTCCGTGGTCCCTTGTGTTCTTTTCTATTCCATTTTGTGCCCTTTTCCTTCCCTCCCTCCGCCTCCCCCC
>PVIJ01001577.1:0-192603 GCA_004024925.1 Scalopus aquaticus
CTGTTCACAATAGCAAAGGTATGGAAGCAACCCAGATGTCCAAAAATAGATGACTGGATCAAGAAGATGTGGTACATATACACAATGGAATACTATTCAGCATTCAAAGAAGATAAACACATGCAATTTGCAGCGACATGGATGGAATTAGAGGGGATCATACTCAGCAAAACAAGCCAGAAAGAAAGAGAAAAATATCAAATGGTTTCACTTATAACAGGACTACAGGGAAACCAAATAGGAGAGAGACACTTGGGGGGGGGGGGAGGAGAGGGGGATAAGGGCACAAAATGGAGTAGAAAAGAACACAAGGGACCACAGAGATGGATCACAGGTGAATTGGTGGTGGGTTACCCAAGGGGAATACAAAATGTAAAAGATATAAATAACGATAAAATACATATTTTTTTAAAAAAGGCACACTGGGAAAACTGCTGACACTACCGTGTGAGCCAGGAATGCCCAACTGGAGTTAGAAAGGAATTCTAGGTATCTAAAAAGCAACGGGGGTTCACTGGGTCAGGGGTAGAGCGATTGCAGGGTGAGCAGTTACGTCCCCCTGCAAGATGATTTTAGCTGGGCCCTCCATGCAGCTCAATCCATAAACACTGGGGCCAGTCCTCTTTCGGGTCCGAAGGTCGGGGTTGGCCTTTTGCCCTAGAGGAGCTTGGAGCCCAGTGAGGATGTGGGCATCGAGGCGAATGACAATATTAGGCAGAATAAGACTGGTACCTTGTTCTTATTTAAAGAGCTGGTAGCTGGTAGCTGGAATCAGGGAGGGAGGCCGTCACCCAGGTTGGGAGATGATCAGGAAAAGTTTCCTGAAGGAAGCAACCCTCAGCAAGGCGAAAGCGGAGGCGAAAGCGGAGATGGGAGGACAAGGGGCAGAGGCTGTTATGCCAGCTCCGGGCAGAGCTTGTGCAAAGCATGGATTCAGGAAGCCCAGGCAGATTCAGAGAATGGGGACAGGCCCATGGAGGGAAGTAGGGGCCTCTCAGGGGTGATATTGTGGAACTCCTAATGCATGCGGGGAACAGGGTTTGTCCTCCTAAGCCATCCAGCAGAGACAGGCTGCTTGCACTGGGGAGAGTCCCCAGGTGGCCACCAGGACAGACTCTCAGGAGGTCTCTGGGAAAGCCTATCCTTCCCCACTTACTTTCTAAACACATCTCTGTGTGCTCGCTCTGGCAGCACATATACTAAAATTGGAACGATACAGAGATTAGTCTGGCCATGAGGTGTTCCATATTTTTACAAAAAAATAAAATAAACACCTATCTGTGTCTTTGTTCACGCTGTTCCCTCCTCCTTCCTTCCTCCTCTATCTAGCAAACTCCTACTCATCCTTAAAGTCCCAGCACAAAGCTCACCTCCTCTAGGAAGCCTTCCTTGGATCCCTTGGGTAGTAATTAGCCCCTCCAAGGTGCTCCCATGGGGCTCTTCATTCTTTCTCTGCACAACTTGCAGATGGGTGTTCTGTCCACCACCAGTAATGTCCTGAAGGCTAGAACTCTCTCCTATACTAGGAATAAGACTGTTCCTCATACCAGGAATCTATCTATTCTCTATACCCCAGTACCTAGCACAGGAGAACACCGATTGCCAATGCGTGGGGGAAGGGGAAGGGAGGGAGGAGGGAAAAAGGAAAGGGCGGGAGGGCGTGAATTCTGATCTCGGCCCGGGCAGCTGTGCCCAGCGACCTGGTCTCCTTGCATGATTGTCTCTGCCTCATGTGACTCGTACCTCCCTTCACCCCCGCCCTCCCTACTCTGGGGCAATAAGGACACACCTCACATTAGCTGCCTCCTGTTGCTAGTACCTGCTAGACCTCACTAACCCAGAGGGCCCCACCTCTGCCCTAGAGGGGATGGCTACGGGGTGCAGGACTCCAGCAAGTCTCCCTGGTGAGGGAGGGGAGAAGGGACTTGGGGTGCCCAACGCCAATTCCGGAAAGCTACTCTCGTGCTTTATCATCCAGGCTTTGGATCTGCAGAGCGCCAATCTGGGACAGACACCTTCTCCTGGGCTGTGGGGTAGAGCCGGGGCACTGATAGGGGCATTGGCACTAGCGGAGTAACTGAGGCACTCAGGAGGGATAGGGCTCTAGCGAGAGATATAACGAAACTCTGAGGCAGTCAGGAACGAAGACAAGTGTCGGTGCCTCTCTCTGGGTTGAGGGTCAGATGCTCCCCAAGAGCACCAGGGGTCCCCCCAGTCTCACCAGGTGTCCCCAGGATCACTCAGGCCCAGTCTCCACTCTCCCAAGTCTTCAGGCTTCATTCAGCTCCCAGAGCTGGTTCCCCTCCAGGCCTGGGTGTTGCAAGCGCCTTGTCTCCACAACACAGAGGGGCTAGGCAAAGCGGGGGCCTGGGGGAGCTGTGTTTAGGCCAGAGAGGGCAGATAGAGCACCCAGTCCCCGCCTCCCAGCCCAGAGGCCGCAGTCACGCCTCCAGCTTTCCAACTCCAGCTTTGCCTGGGAACTTCTCCTCCCAGGAGGCTGAAGACTGGCCTAGGGCAGTGGAGGGTGGAGATTGGATCTCTGCCTTGAGGGAAGTGAAAGGGTTAACTCTCCCCCAGGTCCGCTGGGCCAGTCGAGCCTGCTCACCCCAGGGCGCTCTAAGTTCAGGCTTGTCTGTGTTCTCTCCATTTCAATTTCCCTCTTACTCGTCCTTCCACCTCCCCTGGGAGACGCTGGGAGAAGCAGCTAGGGGCCCTGGCACCAGCCCTCTCTGGGGTGTCATGAATGCTGCAGTAATCACCACCTCCTGTTTACGAGCTCTTTGCCCTGGGCTACTCTTGTCACCCCTGGATCTCTCTCCCCTCCTCCCCTCTCCCTGCTTCTCCCACGCTGTGAATAGGGAGAGGGAAGGTTTAGGAACCTAGGAACAACATTGATCCCAGTCAGCTGGAGGCAGAAAGTGGCAGCTTGGATTCAGAGAGCTGCAGGTACAGGTAACTCTTCTGCAGCCTCACATAGCTGCAAGCTCAGAGAGAGAGAACAGGGGCGGAAAACGGGGAGGGCAGGCAAAACTAGAAACCCTCAAATGCTGAAGACTCCTCTCCTCAACAAGCGTGCCCAGCCTGGTGGCGAAGACTAAGCCACCTCAGATCATTTGTGCTTAATACGCTGGGCAGGAAAGGAGAATGGAGTCCTTCCGCCGCGATAGAGATCTCGCCTTTGCAAGTGCTCCTTAAACTTCAGCGCTCTGCAAATACACGGAGTTGTAGCCATCACTGCTGCGGGCGAGCGGGAGGAAGACCCCAGGAGGGGTGGGGGCACCCAGCCACCCTGACGTGCCCCACGACAGGGTCTTCAGCTTCGCTACTGTCAAGCCACACATCTGGAACCCGTGTGCTTTCCCACACGCAGAGATTCCCGTCGGATGCAATGCCCCGACTTGCAGACGTGAAAATGTGGTCCTTTCGTGGCGCGAAAGCCTTCCCTAAACAGCCCAGCGGCCAGCGGAGGTGCGTGCGGGGACTAGCCTTGCGGTGCCTGGAGGACCACTGCTTGCCAGTGGAGAGTGCGGGTGCCGCCTGCGGATTACCGCCACCCCAGCCTCGAGCAATGCGAGCTATGTCGGGCCAAGCCCCAGCGTGGCACCAGATGCCATCCCTGGAGCAAAGTCCAGTCCGGAGATGGCCTGCATCCGATGACCACAGCAGGCCAGCAGAGATAAGGGTCACACTTTGAACTCCAGGGCCCGAGGAGAGCACACGCGCCTCTGGGCCCCAGCCCCCTCTGCCGCTTCTGCTGACAGTCGGGTTGGCGGAGGCATGGTGAGGCCAGGAAGGCGCGGGGAGCCAGCCGCGCGGCCCGCGGAGAGCGAGGTGGACCCGGAGCGGCTCAGATCGCTGGGTCATCACCCCCGCGGCGCCTCCTCCGGCGACGCCCCCAGCGCGGTTATGCCTCATCTCCCTGGCGCCGCGCGAGGGTCCGGCCGGCCCGGGGTGCAGGCGCGCGGGCGACGCACGGCTCCAGCCCTTCCGCCCGGGCCGAGGGTGGTTACTGCAGATGAGAAGGAAAGAGGGGACACGGGGTACGGCGAGCTACGCGCTCCCGGCCGCAGAAGGGCGGCGGCGGCGGCGTCCGGGGCTAGAGCCCCGCCATCCCCCGGCCCGCGGGCGCCCGAGCTGCGCAGCGGGTCCCGGGCGCGCGGCGGGAGGGCGGTGCCAGCCCCGGTCCCCGCCCCTCTCCCGCCACAGTCCCTCCCGGCCCGGCCCAGCGCTGCCCGGTCCCAGGGCCGTCCGGTCCCAGACCCAGGCCTGGCGGTGGGGCTGGCATCGCTGGGGGAGCCGTCGGAGACCGCGCGCCCCGCGGGCGGGGACCGGCAGCGCGGGCTGCGGAGCTTGTCGCCGCAGGTGAGCCACTGAGAGACAGGACCGACAGGGGCGGGGCGACAGGGGCTGAGGGCTGCGGCGGGAGAGGATGGGACGGTCAGCGCTGGAAGAGGACCCCGAGCAGGAAGAGGGAGAAAGAGCCGGAGCCCTTGGAGGGAGGATTGTTGGGGGGCAGGGTTTCTAGGAGACGGTGGAAGATTTCCTCCTGCAAGAATCAGCGGACAGGTAAGGGGGTGGGGCAGGGGCCTCGGTCCTCCTGGAGGGAGACCTGCACCTGCGGAAGCGCCTGCCCTCAGAGGATGGGTCCTTTATTCGGGTTGGGGGGAGGCATGGAGCCCCAGCTTGGCTCCCAGCCGGTGGAGGTGCGCGCAGAGGATGGGGAGGACTCAGCACAGCCCAAGTCCAGGGACCTGCGTGCACTTGGCCCATCTCTGCGGCCAGCGTCTGATGGCGGTCCGAGCGTACCCGCCTCCTGGCCCGTGGCCCCCTTTGTCCAAGTAGGGGTGGGCACGCTTCCCAGCGGGGGTCAGAGTCGCTATCGCAGACTTTGAAGCCTCTAAGTCCTCTGCCGCAAGCAGCAGGAAAGCAGACAGGCCACTGGTCAGTCAGTAAACTTGGCCGTGTCCAGGAAAACTTGCTGGGCACTGAAGTTTGAATTTCATAGAATTTATACAGTTTTCATGTGCTTGAAATCTTATTCTGCGTTTGATTTTTCCCCTCTATTTAAATGGGTACAAAACAGATGACAGCGCAGACACTCTCCAGCTGCCACCCCCTGGGATTCCCTGGCCTCTGTATGGGAAGAGGAGGGAAGAGGAGGGCGTAGTCACAGGAAAGGGGAGTCCCTCCACCTGGGGACACCTGGGAAACCGCGGTCCTGTCTCCTGTCTGACCCTTGCTCTCAGCTTAGGGCTACAACCCCCTTTCCAGCCAGAGTACCCCAAGTGTGCCCCCGGATGAGGGGGTGGGTCTGTCTCCACATAGCTCACACCCCCATGGGGCAGTTGTGCTCCCCCACACATAACAGGCCCTAAACACCCCCTTCCTCCCACTCCTCTTTCCCTCCTTGCAGGTGACACTCAGTGTCCAAGACTGGCCTTTCCATTCCTTGTTTTCCCTTTGCAGCCTCAGGAGATGCCTTTCTCCTGGACATTGGAGCCATGACCCTTTGGAGGTGACCTCGGAGAGTAGGGATGAGGGCTGTTGAGTGTCCGGACGGGGGTCTTCCCCGAGGGCGGGTGGCCTCCCTCATTGAGACCTATGGGGGCAGACCCGGAGACGGCTCCAAGCTGGTGAGTTCCGACTGCCCCTGCAGGTGACCTGGGCGGGGCTTGCTAGTCTGTCCCCTGGAAGTTCATCTGCTCCCTATCCACAGCCCTGACCCCTGCCTTGGGCCGGTGTGAGGGAGAGGCGGCCAGTGCTGGGCCAGTCTCCCAGGAGGCCACACCCATTCCAGACAGCTGGGCCAGCAGGGGAGCCGGACAGGAGGAGCCGGGCCCTCGGACGAGTTGCTGCTGGACGGGTCTTGGCCAGAGCTGGGAGAAGGTCGCCCGCCCTGGACAGGCCCTCCCACACTACTCCCTCTACTGGGGCGGAGCCTGCGGCTCCTGAGACCTGCCTCCCTCTGAGTCAGGGCTGGAGAAAGAGCAAAGGTTCAGGGCGTCCTGATGCAGGGGGTGTAGCCACCTGGCATGACTCCACCCACCCCGCCCTCTGGCCCACCTCCAGTGCTGACCGAGGAGAGGGGTGTGGGCGCCGTGGGCTTCCCCTCCACTGAGAAAACAGTTCTACTTCCGGGTCCTGGCCCTGCTGGAGGACAGCTGGGGACTCTCCCAGGCTGCGGGGGACAGGGAGACTAGGAAGTACATGGGGTAAATCAGGCCACAGGCAGATCAAGGAATGTGACCAGGCCTGATGGGGAGGAGACTCGTGGCCACGACTTCAGCCTCTTGCACGAAGGGCCGCCGCTCCCAAGTGGACAGGACCAGGCGCGAGCCCGGGGCAGGAGGCCCGACGTGTGTGGGCACTCGTCCCCACGTGCCCAGGGGTCTTCACAGACCAGCGAGGCTGAGAGGGACCCCAAGGGCAGTGTGTCCTATGCGCTGCCCGTCTTGCCACAAGCCGGGTACAGAGAGCAGCGTGGGAAGGGCGGGCACTGGGGGGCACGCGCCAGAGCCCAGGCATGTGCCTGCTTGTGCTCCGGCTCCTGAGGAGGCCTCCCATTCTGCCCTGGGCCCACTGGGGCCAGGCTGGCGTGTCCCTGCCCGACTCGGTTCGGCCTCCCTGGCAGCAGCCAGTGACTCAGGACAGGAGTGGCTCGCGCCAAACTGGTCTGGGGGGAAGGTGAGCCCGCCCAGCGTGCAGGCTCCGTGCCACGCTCTGGGCCAAGCCCGACCCTGCTGGGCAGGGAGGCAGCCCCAGGATGCCTCTGTTTCTTCCCCAGAATCTCAGTCTCCTGCACACGCAGAACTTGGCCAAGATTCCTGGCTATTCCCGAGGCCCACCTCCCTCGAGTTTGTGGGAGCCAGAGTCTGAGAAATGGCATGGCCCGCCTCATTCCCCCAAAATCAAGGTAAGGGGTCCCTTCTTCCCACCCCCATGCTCGCCCGAGCCGTGATGTGCCCCACAGACATCAGAGCTGAGAGCACAGGCAGCGCCCCTGTAACAGGATTCGGCTCTGTCCAGAGACCCCTCAGGGATCTGTCTCCAAGTCACGCTGCCTCATTGAAATGTCCACTCTCTGGGCAAATGTCAAAATGTTGCCTTAAGACTGCTGGTTCCCCAAGTTCGGCCTCCACCGAAGTTCCCCCTGAAGGCTCCTGTCTCAGACCTCTGGAAGGAATCTTTCTGGTGAGGTAGCCAACCTGCCTCGAAGGGCCCTTCTGCAGACCCAGGGGCCCCTCTGTCCAAGCTCCAGCACTGCCCCGTCCCCTGTAGTCCAGTCCCAGATTGCCCCTGTCCCCCAGGCCTCGCTCATGTTCAGGGCTGCGTGTCCACTTTCCCATGCACACACACACACACGCACACACACGCGCACACGCACACACACTCATATGCTCTCACATGCAATTCCTCCCTGGGCCAGATGCGCTGGCTGCCCAAGACTGACCCCTGCTTGGCCCCCCAGGATTTCCCCAGGGCGCACGAGCTGGAGAGCAAGCTGCACAATTTCAGCATGTTTGGGATGCCCCGGCTGCCCCCCGAGGACCGGCAGCGCTGGGAGATCGGAGAAGGCGACCGGAGCAGCCTGGCCATTGAGAAGTCTTGGAAGGAGCTGGTGCCAGGGCACAAGGTGGGCCCCAAACAGTGTCTGTCCCCGGGGGGGTCACACACCCACACATGTCCCCTCTCTCCTAGAGGAGGGAAAGGCCTTGGGAAGTAGGGTCATGTGGGGAAAACACTTGACGGCACCATGCTCTAGGTTCAAATCCCAGCTCTGCCCTTACTGGTGAGCTCTTGGTCCAGGCAGTAAACCTTTCTGTGCCTCAGTTGCTTCATCTATAAAATGGGGATAATGCCGCTGGAGGATTAGAGGGTCATCTGGGAAGTAGATCCAGTAGCAGTGGTAGCTGCTCTCCTGGTCTTCTCTTCTCAACTGAAGCAGCTTATGCCCACCCAGGAGATGAGCCGGGATCTCTGCCACCAACAGGAAGCGCTGTGGGAGCTACTGACCACCGAGCTGATCTATGTGCGGAAGCTGAAGATCATGACCGACGTGAGCCTCCCTCGGCCACTTCTGCTTCGCTCTTGCATGACCCCCAGCCCCGGGCCAGAAGGGGCAGGGTCCCTGGGGAGAGGGACAGGATGTCAAGAGAGTCCCCTGAGTTGAGCCTGGGACCTTGGGACAATGGCGACCGTGAGGACGTCGGGTGGGAGGTGCATGGAAGGGCCGGGGCCCTGCGAGGAAGGGGTCAGGCGCTGAGAGCCCCTCTCTCCTGCATCTAGCTCCTCACCAACGGTTTGCTGAACCTGCAGCGCGTGGGACTGTTGACAGAGGTGAGTGGGCGTCCAGGAAGGCAGCGGACACCTCCCAAGCTCTGAGTTTGGGGGCCGGGGGGTGAGAGGCTACAGAGAGCCATCTGGCTGTCCAGTCTGAGCCCCACTGCCTGGCCTCCTTACTCCCTTTCTTGCTCTGTGCCCCAAGCAGGCCTCCGGCCTCTGCTCCTTCCCTGCACTCAGCCCTCAGCCCCATGCGGCCTAAGTGGAAGGGAAGACTGGAGCCCCTCAGATCTTTCAGGCTCACTGTCAAGTTCATCTCTCCCCCTTACCCCCCACCCCCTTGGCAGTCTGGCCCGTTCACAGTCAGTGCTGCCGACGGTGACCTGCTAAGACATGTCACCAAGTTCTACTCCCTTCTCCAGGTGTCAGCTGAGAGCCTTTTTGGACTTGTCCCCAGCTTGATTCGAGCCCACGAGAGCTTTTGGGGGGAGGTGCTGGGGCCTGCCCTGGAGGAGACTCGCGCCTCAGGCCAGCCCCTGGACCCCGTCAGTCTGCAAAACGGCTTCCTGACGGTGAGGCTCAAGGGAAGGCCTCCTCTGGAGCTGGGGGCTACTGGCACCCAGAGGGGTCTTGCCTGTAAGCATGCCCATGAGACTAATCCTTTCCTGATTTGGGGGCCTGAGGGCATATCCCCCACCCGGAAATAGCACCTTAATGCCTGCCCTTTATTCCTTGAGTACAGAAGTGAAGCGCTCTGATCTTCTGGAGACCTTGTGAATTAAAAGGCAGTTTAATTATGAATTGAGAAGGGTTAAGCCTAAGCTCTTATCAGCTACAAAATAGTCTTGCTCAGAGGACCATTTACACACAGCTGGGAATCAGAATGGGGTTCAAGGGAGGTGTCCCCCAAGGATGGGGGTGGGGGTAAAAAAAGGCACAGGGCACCGGAGAAGAGTACTAAGAGCGAGCAAGAGGCCTAGGGTGAGACTTTCTTCCACAGTTTACCCAGACAAGAAAATGTGGGCCCTGGGGAGAGAGTAGAAAGGGGGGTGGGGGGACACGCACCGGGAGCCCAAAGAGGCCACGTCCAGAGGAGCAAGGCCCAGGGTGAAAGGGGAGCTTCAGTGTCCTGAAAACATTCCAGTTGAATTATTGATGGTGGGGAGGACGTGCCAGGCCTAGGGCACAGCGGGCCACTTGGGGGCTCCCACAGCAGCAGCAGGCTCACTCTCTGGGGGTATCCGCTCCTGTGGAATCCAGAGCCAGGGCGCTGCAGTGTGGGAGGGAGCAGCCCAGCAGGAGCCGACTAATGATCTGCCAGGGCCCTCTCCCCACCCTGCTCCCCACATTCCGTCAGAGCCTGTATCTCATCCCCTTCTCCCCCTCCCACCCCGCCACTCTGCCCAGTTCCAGCAGCGGTTCAAGCCCTATGTCAAGTACTGCATGCAGGTGAGGCAGACCATGGCGTACGCCCGGCAGCTGCAAGATAATAACCGCCTCTTCCGCGCCTTCGTGCAGGTGGGGAAGGGGCTGTGTGGGGCGGGCCCTGCTCTGCCAGCCGCCTCCATCTCCATTGCCACCGGAGGGGGGGCCGGCAGGAGCCTGCAGCGCCTGAGCCCCCCCCCCCCCCCCGCAGTGGTGCGAGAAGCACAAGCGCTCGGGGAGGCAGCAGCTGGGGGACCTGCTCATCAAGCCGCACCAGCGCATCACCAAGTACCCGCTGCTGCTCCAGGCCGCGCTCAAGAGGAGCCCAGAGGCCCCGGCCCAGGAGGCCCTGAGAGCTATGGTAGGCAGCCGGCGGCCGGGCCGGGGGGGGGGGGTGCAGACCCACACTGGTCTCCGGGAACGCTGAGGGCCTCCTGTTTTTATTATTATATGTATATGTGTATTATTACACGAGCGCGTGACAGTGCAGCTGTTCCTCCGCCACCCCGCCCCGTGCAGATTTCAGCCGTGGAGGCCTTCCTGTGCTACATCAACAAGCAGGTCCGCCACGGGGAGGAGCAGGAGAGCCTGGTGGCCGCCTCCCAGCGCATCGGGCCCTACGAGGTGCTGGAGCCCTCCAGTGAGGAGGTGGAGAAGGTGAGCGAGGGCAGAGAAGGGAGGCCTGAGGCCCCACGGGAAGGGGCGCCCAGCAGGCCTTGGGGGGGGGGCAGGCCAGGGCGCAAGGGCTAGAGTTCAGAAGCGTGGAAAGAAGGCACCGGATGCTCTTCCTCCAAGATGAGAGGTTAGAAGGAGGAGACGCTGGGGATGGATGAAGAGCTCCTCGGTGGGGAGGAAGACACGGCCTGACCCTCTCCCTGCTGTGCCCCGCAGAGGCTGCGGCCATTCTCCACCCTGAACCTGATGATCCCCATAATGGGGGTTAATTCCGAGCACACCAGGCAGCTGCTGCATGAGGGACCAGCCAGACTGAAGGAGGGCCGGGAAGGGAAGGTGAGGCCCATAAAGAGGGTCCGGGGACAGGCAGACGCCCCCTCGGGCCCCAGCATCCTGCTCTGCACGGCTCCCCGTGCCCTTGGGCACCCCCAGCCCAGGCAGCCCCTCGCTGCTCCGGCTCACCCTGCTTTCTCCCACATGCCCCAGCTGGATGTGTACCTGTTCCTCTTCTCCGACGTGCTCCTGGTGACCAAGCCCCGGCGCAAAGCAGACAAAGTGAAGGTCATCCGCGCCCCGCTCATGCTGGAGAAGCTCGTGTGCCAACCACTCCGAGACCCTAGTACGCCTCCTGCGGGCCTTTTCCTGCTCTCTTTCTTTCTTTTCTTTTTTATATATATATATATTTTTTTATGATTTATTTATTTTTGCATACAAGCCGGGATGCAGGCCAGAGGTGTGGGGGCTGAGAGGATTCACCAGAGACAGAGTGGGGAGCAGAACAGGCGGATCCACCAAAATACACTGCTGAGGGGAGCAGCGGGGAGACAGGAGAGGTCTGCTGCGCCCTGTGGGAATCTCCCCGGCCGGGCATCGAACTCGCACAGCAGCTGCTGACAGCTCCACAGGGCTGCGCTTAATCCATTGTGCCACCAGGGAGGCCCTCTCTTTCTTTTTTTTTAACATTTATTTATTTATGCATACAAGAGCTGGAGTGCAGGCCAGAGGTGTGGGTGGTGAGAGGAGTCACCAGAGACAGAGTGGGGAGCAGAACAGGCGGATCCACCAAAATACACCGCTGAGGGGAGCAGCGGGCGAAGCAGGAGAGGTCTGCTGCGCCATGTGGGAAGCTCCCTGGCCAGGGATCGAACTCGTGCTGCAGTGGCTGTGGACAGCTCCATAGGCTGAGACTCAACCCCTTGCGCGCCCAGGGAGGCCCTTGCTCCCTTTCTGCAGCGAGGGGAAGGAGGAGTTGGGGTGAGGAGCACATAAGGCCCTGCCCTTGAGCAGAGCTTCTCCCCCACCCAGACAGTTTCCTCCTGATCCAACTCACTGAGTTCCAGTGCGTCTCCAGCGCCTTCGTCGTGCACTGCCCCAGTGCTGCGGACCGAAGCCGGTGGCTGGAAAAAACCCGGCAGGCCCAGGTATGTGAACGCTGGGATGGGGAGGCATGGTAGGGGCACCCCCAAATCAGGAGATGAGAACACAGGAGAAGAGGAGGAGGAGAGAGAGGCTGGGTGGATGCAGGTTCAGACTGGACCATTGGTCCTCAGAGGGAGAGGCACCTTGACCTAGCGAAGCTGGGGAGAAGCCTTCAGTCAGCCCTGTGCAGTCCACGGGAAGAGCCAAGACAGCATCCCCTCAGGGTTCCTACGCCCTAAAACAATTCTCTTCTAGACTTCATCTGCAGTTCAAAGACATTAATGGAGCAATAACTGACATGTCTAGAGAATGGAACTGGGGCCAAGAAGGGAGTAATGCATCTGTCTCGCGGGCTGGTTGGGAAGGGAGTGTAGGTAAGCCAAGATGCCTTTGCACAGGAGCTACTGTGTGAGCACATTTTGGGGGGCATTTCTAGGAGTATGTCAGGGGGACAAGGGTGAGTGGGAAGGATATCCCAAATGTTTAAAGTGTGCAAGAATTGGAAATATGACATGCTTGTGTAGAACCTCTAATCTCCGCCTCCGTCTTAACGTGACCGGCCTTTCTGTATGTCTCTCTGTCTAAATCCCTCTCCGTGTCTCTTACAAAGACATCAGGCCCAGAGCCCACCCTAAATCCTGAGATCCCTGGCTTAGGATCTTTTCACATCTGCAGAGACCCCTTTTCCAGATCGGGTCCTATTCACAGCTTCTGCAGTTTAGGACCTAGGAGTATCTTTCTGGGGGGCAATATTCAGCCCACTCCAGGAGCAGAATGGCCAAGGCGGGGCAAAGATTTGAGTTGAACTTTTAAAAATGGGGAAACCACAAGTAGAAGACTCAAGGGAGCTATAGGCCGGATTTATTTTGGGGACGGTGACCCACGTCTGTCTGAGTCTGGGCAACAGGGTGTGTGTGAGCAGGTGGTAAGAGGCCGGGTTCCACGGGACCCCAAAAGCTGCAGCAGAGTGTGGACGGGAGGACCTGAACTCAGTGGGCTTGGGAATGCCACAGCAAAATCAGTGTCTTGTCTTGAATTGTCTGGTTACAGTGCCCTAGGTGGGCTGGTAGCGGGAGATTTAATATGCTAGTTTGGTGTGAAACACTGGGGTTTACTGCCAAGACCTTCTAGACACAGTACAAAAAGCAAGGGCACAGGGAGGGAGGAAAAAAAGCTAAAGAAAGAAGGGCTGGGTAAGCCTTGGGGAATGCATGAAAATCTAGGTTCGGACACCAGACACCAATCTTATTCTTCCAAGCTGTGTGATCTGGGGTGAATAATGTGAGCTCTTCTTTCTTCACCTGAAAGAGATAGAAATAATAACAGCCGCTGCTTCCTAGGGAAGATTCGAGAAGGTATTCAGACCGAGTACCTGGAAATACTCGCAGCTCAGTTCACCAGGACAAAGGGGGATTTGCCCCCGAGGTGCCCACTGGAAAAACTGCTTTGCCAGTGGTCTCCCTGGCAGGCATGGAATGGCTAGAAAGGGAAACCTGTTTGTTTAGTTGTGCCTTCCCGGGTGGGGCAGGGCAGGGCATTAATATCTAGCTTTAAACAGAAGCCTTTGAAATGGAGCTAGAGGGAGATGGCCAAGTGGAGATACCTTAGGGGCTTTTGGCACACATTCCCAGAGCCTGGGTGAGAAATAAGGATGAGAGATGGAACCCTAAGATCAGTGTCCTAAGTCCCTGTAGGGCCCCCACTTCCTAACACTTAAATAAGAGGGTGAAGACCCCCAGGAAGCCAGAGGGACAGGGTAGGGGCGGCCTTTGTGGTGAGTGTGGTCCCTCATGTGCCCTGACCCCTGTTTCAGGCCCCTTTTTGTCGGTGACAGTGCTGTTCTCTCGATACCACGCTCGCCCCCAGCCCAAGCCCAGTGTCCACGAGGGTGGGCGTGGCGTCTGAGAGCGCCATCAGGTCTTGCTGCAGGCTGGGTTTGAGGGAAGCAGAGCACTAAACCAGAAGCAAACCTCGGGGTTCCCCAGGACCAGGCAGGGGACCCTTATTAGGTGGCAACCTTTTTTTTTTTTTTTCTAAACCACCCCTAAGCATCAACACTTTTTCCTCTTCTTTCGGTTCCCAGCCCCCGAGGACACCCACCTCCACTTTTGCCCCTTAAAGTCCCCGGGGAACCCTTTCACATTGCTGGTATGTGGTTATTGCAAAAGCAACTGGCTCCCAGCAGTTTTGCTTTCGGCTAATGGAAGAGAGGAGGTAGCTTCTGAGTCCAGTTCGTGGGGTTGTCAGCCCCCCTCCGCAGGACAAAGAGCCTGCAGCAGCTTTGAAGTTCATTTTTTCTTGCTATTGTCTCAGATCAGATCCATGGGGACTCCGCTGCCCACGTCTTTTGTTTGCAAACAGCAGAGGGCAGCAGAGCGGCCTCCTAACCCGAGGACACTGTTTCTGCTCCTCACAGAACCGTCGACTTATTCCCCGTGGAGCTGCATGTGGCAGCTTAAGCCTTTAGAGCAAATGTGCTTTTCCCAGCAGAAGAGACTGCACTTGCGAAATACCCACATTTGGGGGCTGGGAAGAGGAAAGGACCAGTGATGGGAACAGAAAGCTGTCAAAGAGGAAGGCCGAGAAATGGAGGAGGGAGGCTGGAAAGGCAGGGGGGAGCCGGAGCCTGCTCAGAGCGGGCTTCTCCCTGGTCATCTGCGGCTGCACCTCTGGGAGCTGCGTCCGGGTCTGGGGAATCGCACTGATTATGGAGCAAACTGCAGGACGGGGGTAGAACTGGGTTTGAAAGCTGCTTGGCAGGAGGTCTGGCATTTAGTTGGCATTTAGTTGCTTATTATTGTCATCATTAAAACAAAAGGGGTAGTGATGTTGCCTGGGCAGGGCCAAAGCTGACTGTCCATGGGCACCTTCAAGAGATGGGCACTAGTCCTTGTTGGGGGCCTCTGGGGGAACTGGCAAGGCAGCACAGAGGGGAGGTCTTCCCTCTTGGGGCTCTAGTTCCCCAGCAGGTCACCGGAAGGGAAGAATCATGCTGGGGAAGGCACCCTTTTCCTGGCTTTGTGGGGGTGTCACCTTCCGGCACAGACACCAATTTCCTCTTCCTTTCCCACCCTGTCTCCAACTGTTCTTACCCAGCTGAGAAAGCCCTCCAAGGATTGCTGGGGAGGCTTTGGGGTGGCTGGAGACACGTCAAACAGCCCTGTCCCTCAGTACTGATTTCGCCCCAACTTCCCTGCTTCTTGCCAGGGCAAGTTTAGTGGAGATGCAGCTATTGGGGTTCCTGGCTGAACTGCACTCTTCCTTCAATTCTTTTCCTCCACACACCATCTGTCCTGGACATCCCAAACAAAATTGCTGAGTCACAGGTGGCCGAGGGCACAGCTTCCAGCAGGACAGACAGCCTCAGCCCTTCTGCCCCACACTGCAAGCAGATGGGAGATGAGATATGGGGCTAGGTGAGGAGACTATGGGGTTGCCCCTGGTGTGCTAGTTCCCTGCTCCCAGGCACCATTGTCCCTTGCTCTGGCCACAGACCAAGTCTTTTGAGATGGCTGAGAATCCGTGCTCGGCTTTGTCTCAGGAGACGAGTGGCTGGCGGGCCAGGAGAAGGAAAGCTGGAAACATACACCTGATGTCATTTTTCGCTCTCCATTCTTCCATTTCTCTGATATGTCTCTTATTCTGCCCAGCTACCTCCGTCTTTCTGGAGAGACTCTGGGAAGGCCCAGGTGCCCAGAGTTGCCGGTTCATATACCTAAAGCTCGGGAAAGATTCGAACTCTCTAACCACCAGTATGGCGTGGACAGGGTGGAGCATTTGGTCCCAGAGGTCCCCTGCTGTCTGAGATGCTCTCCCTCTAGCTGCTGGATCTTGGGGAAGAGAGGGGGAGGGGAGGGGCGTTCGGACAGCAGTCCTTTGCTTATCAGCTTGGAAGCTCTCCAGCATTTTGGCAATGATAGAGCCATACCAGTGAGCCTTGAGATCAGGGCTGCCCACAGCAGCCAGCACTACCTCCCCTTGGCCAAACCTCCTCCTCCAATCTCTCCTCAGGATCTGCTACCTCTCCCACTTTCTCCTCCCCCCAAGTAAACATTGCCCTTTAATAATTATGTACCCTTTCAGCTGTCCTTGAAAACAATGCAGTTATAGAACTAGGACTAAAAGAGAAAGACCCAGTACCAGTGTGCCTTGCTGCCTATGCAGCCTTAAGCAAGTCCCTTCATCTCTGTTTTCTCATCTGTCAAATGGGCCAGTGTCCCTGCTGTCCGCCCTGCAGGTTGATGGTGTGTGTCAAATGATGGTGTCCACGTGGAAGTGCTTTGTAAACCACTTCTCAATGTGATTAATTTATTCTGTTGGTACCTGTGTGAAAATGTTGAGGAGGAAAAAGAGAGAAAATGTAATGTATACTCTCTCCATTCCCCTTGGGATGGTCTTTCTTTCCTCCCCGAGGAAAGCAGAGTCCAAAGTCCAGGGCAGAGCCTGTCCCTGTTGACCCTGTGGTAGGAAAGAATAATTTGAGGGCCCAGCACCACTCAGAGCATTTATACCACTGCCATCATCAATCAGGGAGGGCTTCCTGAAGGAGGAGGCCTGATAAAGGGCTTGCCAGCCAAGAGAACGTGCAAAGTGGGAAGAACAGTAGAGGTAGGAAAATGGGCCTTCTGTTCTTGCCACCCACCTCCAGAACAAGCTCCATCTACTTTCTTAGTGCATGACCTTGCCCTGTTACTTAACCTCAGCGTTTCCATTTCTCAGTAGTAGCATAGGAGTCAAAAATTATATCTGCCTGATATCTGCTGTTGATGTTAAACAAGATAATGCACATAAAGCACTTGCCAAGTTGCTTGGCATACAGCAAGTCCTCAATAAATGAGAGCTCTGCTGACTATCCCCACCCCAGATGACCCTGCAAAAGCTGAAGGAAGAAGAGTACATCCAACAGAAGAGGGGGCTCCTGGCCCTCTATCGGGACCCAGAGCAAGAGTCCCCAGGCACCAGGCCCTCCACACCCTCCACCGTCTCCCTGGAGGACTCTCAGAGCAGCACAGAGGGGAGGTAAGACCCATCGATCATGAGGTCTCCCACAATGAAGTGGGGGCAGCCCAGGCAGGGAGGGAGAGAAGAGGATCCCACAAGGGTGAGCAATAACCCCACAGCTTTGGAGAGAAAGGGATGGAGGAGCCCAGATCGGAGAGCAGGTTGGCACCAGCCTTTCGAAAGACTGCATGGGGCAGCCGAAGGAGTTAGCCCACCTAGGGCTGGCACAGGGCAAGGAAACAGACATGAGGGTCGTGAACCCCCGAGAGGAACAGGCTGTCCCACCAGGAATGGAGAGTGGAGCACAGATTGGATTTGCAGACTGTGGAAGCTGCAACGACCTGACTGGTCCAGATCACCAAAGAAAGTGAGAGACTGGTCAGGATAACACAGATGTCCCGAGGCCTGGTTAAGGAGGGAGAAAAGAATGCACCCCTGCGGGGGGTCCTCAGGGGAGCTAGATGCACACAGGAAATACTTGATAAAAGATCCTAGACCAGTTCATGGCTAAAATGCCTTAGAGGCAGCTCCAGGAGCTCCCAATGAGCCAGCAAGTTGAGACAAACAGTCAGTGCAGAGCAAAGGTGGCAGAGAAGCAAGTCTGGAGGGGCAGCATCTGGGTGGTGTGAGGGCAGGCGACTCCCTGGACTTCACCTGGTCCCTCAGCACCTGACTGCCCGTTCATTCTTCCCTGCAGGGCTCCTGAGTTCTCCACCGTCATCCCCCACCTGGTGGTGACAGAAGACACAGAGGAAGAGGCTCCCTCGGGACAGGACGACACCTCAGACTCGGGCTACGGCACGCTGGTATCAGACTCCCCCAAAGCGTCCCGCTCCCCGCTGAACCGTCTCCGCTCACGAGCCTTCCGGCGGGACCCTCGCCTGACCGTCTCCACCCTGGACCTCCGAGACGTTTCTTTGCGCCCCCAGCCTCCTGACCCCCAAGCTCTCCAACGCCGAAGTGCCCCTGAGCTGCCAGAGGGGGGTATCCGACAAGGCGGCAGTCTTCCCCGGGGGCCCGCGCCGGCCTGGTCTGAGGAAGAAGGCAGGACTCCGCTGGGGGACAGCGTGGTGGTGGAGAGCTTGCACAGGGCCCGGCTCCGGGCGCAGGCCCCCCTCTCCCCGGCCCACACTGACTCTGCCGGGGAAAGCCCGCGGGAGTCGTCAGGGGACGAGGAGGAAGAGCGGCCGTTGCCCCGCCATGTCGAGGATATGCTCAGTGAGATTCGCGAGGAACTGGCCTGCCAGAGGATTGAGGGCGTTCCGGAGCCCCGGGGCAGCAGGCCGCCCAAGCTGACTCGGGCCCAGCTGCGCAGGATGCGGGGACACCACGTCGCACAGCATGTCATCGAGCTGGACAGCACCCTGTCTGCATCGTGAGTGCGGACGCGAGGGCCCGCGTAGTGGGAGGGGCACCGGCGTGAGGGGAGGGGCGGCTGGTGGGAGGGGGGGCCCTCGCACCCTGACTTTACCTGACTCTGACTTCCTTTATTTTCAGGGAGGCCTGAGGAGCACTAAGGACGTCTGTCATTAGAGACCCCTCCCCAAGAGTGCTGGTCACCCCCCACCCCTGGATTCTACCTCAAGGACCACACTCCCCACTAAGGCGCCCGGGACAGGCCCCCCATGCTTCTTGCTCGAGGACTTAGGGGATCGGGAGCTGTACATTAATGTGCCATCCACACAACAGACACCCACCCCATAAAGCCGTGCATAGAAATGACTGCCTGGTCGGTGCTAGATGGGGGGCGGGCTGGGGGTCACGGGCACAAGCTGCTCCTGTCGGTTGGCATGTAGCCTGGCCCCACCCCACCCATCAGGGCCTCGGTCTCAGTTACCGACCCCACACCCACCAAAAAAGACACTCCCTCCAGGAGCAGAGCTTTAATTTCAGAGTTTTAGTGTATTTACAAGAGTCCGCAAGTCCAGTCGGAGGCCCGCTGTTCTGTGCTTGCCCCGCCCTGGACAGGTGAGCCGCCTCTGGGCTTGTCCAGGCAGGGGCAGAGGGGTGCCAAGTTTCTATTAGTGTAATATAATTGATACAAAGATTGCTTAAGTACTGTGAAAAAGGCTTAGAGGGCCCCTAAGCAGCCTGGCTGGGCTCTGCAAACCCCACGTGGGTAATGAGGCCTGAAGTCTCTTATGCCCCAGCTTGGGCTCCTGGCACATTCAGCCTCTCAGGAGCTCACAGGTACACACACACGCACACACACACACATACACACACGCCCCCCCCTCCAGCAGTGCGAAAAGCTATGTACACTGAGGGAGTAGCACCAAGTGGCTGCTGGCTCGCGCCTGCCCCTCCAAGACCCTTCCTCTCCACGGGAAAGGGGGTCCGGAGGGCACCCGGCAAGTCCTTCCAGGCTGCCCCAAGGCAGAAAGCAACTGTCCTCGGCGCGGCTACTCCCAGGAGGCGGGGGCGTGGCCTCACCGGGGAAGGCGGGGCGTGGCCGGCGAGGGGGCGGGGCCCCGCAGGGTGTCCTCGATGTCCTCCAGGCAGCCGAGCAAGTCCATTTCGCGGAGCACGCGGCCCAGCAGGTCCAGCGTGGCCTGGCGGCGGGGCGTGTGCTGGAGCCAGGCCGCCAGCATGCTGTAGTGCGCCTCGCGCAGGCAGCGCCCGTTCTGCATCTCCAGCAGCTCGATCTCGTGCTCGCTCAGCCCCAGCCGCCGCACGAACTCCTTCCAGCGCGACGGGGGCACGCCGTCCACCACAGCGTACAGGGTCGCCGGATCTGGGGGGCAGGGCAGCGGGGCAGTGAGTCTGGCGCGGCCGGCCGGCGGTCCAGGGGACCCCTGCCCGGCTCTGCCACCGCCACCCGCACAGGCGGCCTCTGCAGGGGAGGCCGCCCACCTGCTCTCCCGCCCCATTCCCTGGGAGAAACTCACCGTCTGGGCGCTGCGAGGGGACACAGTCCTCCCCCTTCGCAGGAGAAACGGGGTTGGGGCTGAGGGGGGAGACTGAGGGAGAGAGAGGAAAGGGGGCAGCCCCCTGGTGGGGTGCAGCCATCTCCATAAGGTGTGGTCCAGACCAGGGGCTGGGCCAGGCACCAGGGCTGAAGGTGGCGCTGGAGGTGAAGGTGGGGATGGCACTGAAGCCCGGGGTGAAAATGAACCCTGGCGCTGGGGCCAGGGGCTCGGGCTCTCCCTGAAAGAGAGAAGGCACGGCATGAGTGGGGAAGAGAAAAAACAGCCCAGCCCTTTCTATTCTAGGTGGGAGATGGGCTAGAGGGAATTCTGGGAGCCCCAGGGCGGAAGGGTGATTCCAGATGCCTTGGGAATTCCAGGATTATAATGGAAAGGCAGAGAAGATTGGGGTAGTGTCTGCTTTCCTCTTACCTCTTTCACAAGTGTCGATTTCCCATAAACTGAGAAAAAAGAAAAAAGAGTCATAATAAGTCCACTTCCCCCTCCGGGGCTCATACTGGGGCTGTCAGGTGGGACTTGTGGTGACATTCGCTGACATGCTTCGGGGCCAGGCCAACCCAGGGGTAGAGACCCACCCATGCAGAACCACAGCCATTTCTGCCAAGGGAGTCCTTAGCAGCAAGCTAAGGGGCACCCCTTCGCTTGTTTCTCTCCATGCTTGTCCATGGTACCCACTCAACCTCCCCCCACATCCCCTCGGGCACCCTTTCCCCGCAAAGGCCCCGCTCACCAATGGAGTAGAGCTTGGGCTTCCAGCGTTGGTAGCGGCATCCTATGCTGATGACGAGGAGGGTCAAAAGACAGACGCCCAGAATGATGACCAGGGGCAACAGCACCTCAGTGCCTTGGGGACAAAACAGATTGGTCCGAGGAAGGGGCGGCAGGAGGTAGCTCAAGGGGTGGGTAGAAAGAGAGGCTGAGGGTCAAGGTTTAGCGGGGCAGGTTAGCAAGAGCACCGGGTTATTTCTCACCTGGGTCCCTAGGGTGCTGAGATGGTTCTGTGAAGAGCTTACAATCCTTCTCACAGTCTCCTTTAATACAGCTAAAAAGGAGAGAGAGCAGTGGGTAAATAAGAGGAACACGGAAAAAGAAGAAAAGATGCGGGTTGTTGGAAATTCTTTGCTTTACAAATATTTTAGCTGTCTAAATTAAACCCATTCTTAGGAACTGACACCGAGGGATGAAACATAAGTTAATCACAGAAAATTTAATTTTAGAACCGAAATTGATCTTGAAGAGGCTGTATAAAAATGTTAAAATACTCAGGGTCAGGGTGTAAATTCTAGTCCATTCATTGGTTACAGTGCAAGTCTAAGTAACTCATTTATTTAACCCTTCAACTTCAATTTCTCCCAGTAAGAAAACAGGGCTTCTACCCACCCTTCAGGACTGAGGGTTAAGTGAATTAATATGCCTGCTGTAGAGTAAGTATGGTAATTGGATAAATTGTAGAAGCCATTGGATTTTTTCTAAGACATACTTTTTCCCTCTTTTTAATATTTATTTTTATTTATTTATGCATCCAAGAATTGGGTGTAGGCCAGAGGTGCAGGGGGTGAGAGGATTCACCAAAGATAAAGTGGGGAGCAGAAAAGGCAGATTGACTGAAATACACTGCTGAGGGGAGCAGTGGGGAGACAGGGGAGGTCTGCTGTGCCCTGTGGGAAGCTCCCTGGCCGGGGATCAAACTCAGGCCATAGCAGTGATAATGCTAAGACTTAAGCCCTAGGCCACCAGAGAGGCCCCTGAATTGTGGTGTTTTGGTTTTTTTGGTTTTTTATCACTGTTTTACTGATAATCCCATGGCAAGGAGAGGCTCAAGAGGTTTTTCTGGAGATGTCAGTGCTAGTGACAGTAGTGACTTTGAGAAGGGGTCAAACACGCATATGAAAAACTTAGATTAAACACATCACTAGGGGCAGCCCAGGAACAGGTTACAAACAGCACATCTTCCCCTGTTGGGATCTGTCACTCAAGTAGGAGTGATGAGATGTGGGGGAGGGGCGGGGGGGCCATCCTAACCGGAACTTGAGGAGGTGAGTTCTCAGCAGGAATCTGAAAGCAGAAGCAGCACTTCTGTCCACCCGGAGACCTCACGGTGAGAATCACACGGAGCGGGTGGGAAAGTTCTTTCATGGAGAAAAGACAAAACTTAGTGGGAAAAATAGTTTTGTGCCAGACACTTGGTAACTAATTTTTGTGGCTCTTACAACTTTGCCAATTGGGTGTCATTCTTACTTTAAAGGTAAGGAAACTGAGCCCTTGTCCAAGGTCACACAGCCAGTACCTGGCGAGGCTGAGGTGGACACCCAGGTCAGTGCAACTTTAGAAGGAATGAGGAGCCTGGTCAAAGGAACTGGGGAGAAGGGCCTCCCTGGTGGCACCACAGGTTAAGTGTCAGCACTGTGAAACTATTGGCAGCCATTGCAGCACAAGTTCGATCCCCGGCCAGGGAGCTTCCCACATGGTGCAGCAGACCTCTCCTGTCTCCCCGCTGCTCCCCTCAGCAGTGGATTTCAGTAGATCCGCCTGTCCTGCTCCCCACTTTGTCACTGATGAATCCTCTCACTACCTCTGGCCTGAACCCCAGTTCTTGTATGCATAAATAAATAAATCTTTAAAACAAATAAAAAGGAACAGGGTAGGAAATGCCAGATGGTTCTGAACCCAAGATGCCATCAGGCACGCTGTTTTCATGCTACGCACACCCAAGCTGCCAGTCTAGCCAGGACACGTCATCACTTGCTGTAAGATGTAATCTGATTCCAGACATAAATATGCATGTCCCGGGAGCAACGAAGCACAGCGTTGCCCAGGAGTGTGATTGCCTAAAGAGAGCTGCAAGTCTTGGGCTAGATCCCCAGACTTCTTAAGATTTGGGAACAAGTCTTTATCATGCCATACCTCAAGCACTCAGAAGGCCTGGTCAGCCTGGGATCAGGCGTCACCTGGGTCAGCTTCAATAAACTGGGTTAGTCTGGGAAAGCTGGGGTGAGGCATTACCCTTAAAGCGGATTCAGAGCCTCTGCCCAGCGGTCAGCCTTGATAAACTGTGGACCTTGTCAGTGAGCAGACTCTGATAAACACGGCGAAAAACAGGACCAGGCCTCCCTGGTGGCGCAGTGGTTAGGTGCTGCACTGTGGAGCTGTTAGCAGCAGCAAACGGAGTTCGACGCCCGGCCGGCGAGATTCCCTCATGGCGCAGCAGACCTGCCTCGCCCGCTGCTCCCCTCAGCAGTGTATTTCCGTCCATCTGCCTATTCTGCTCCCCACTCTGTCTCTGGTAAACCCTCTCGCCACCCCACACCTCTGGCCTGTACCCCAGCTTGTATGCAAAAAATTTAAAAATCTTTAAAAAAAAAAAAAAAGAAAGAAAAACAGGACCAGCTGCTATCACCAATGTGGGGTGGTCAGGCTACCCCGAAGTCCTGGGGAAGGGCGAGCTCCCAAAGTAGCCCGGGCAGGCAAAGGCCAAAATCTTCAGGGGAAGAGCTGTTAAGATTGGGGGAGCACAGAGAGGGACGGGGCTGCATTCTTGAACCCTGGTAGTGAAGCCACAAGGTTCATTAAATGCTACAAATGCTTAAAAAAAAAAAAAAAAAAACCTGGGCCTCCCTGGTGGCATAGGGGGTTAAGTCTCAGCCTATGAAGCTATCGGCAGCCACAGCAGCATGAGTTCGATCCCTGGCCAGGGAGCTGGCCCACAGGGCACAGCGGACCTCTCCTGTCTCCCCGCTGCTCCCCTCAACAGTGGATTTCAGTAGATCCGCCTGTTCTGCTCCCCACTCTGTCTCTGGTGAGTCCTCTCACCACCCTATACCTCTGGCCTACACCCCAGTTCTTGCATGCATAAATAAATAAAAATAAATCTTTTAAAAATTTTAGGAAAAGTTCAGAGGGAGGGATGGGACTGTCTAGTGTCTTCACAGAGCGTCTCCCTTCAGACAACCAACAGGAGCACCCTGCAGTGTGTCCCTGCCCAGCTAGTGGCTCTTACCCCACCTCCCCTCCCGACCCGGCACCCGGCCGCTAACTGATACTCACTGAACGCAGGAGACACATTTCTTCTCTTTTAAAAAGAACCCAGCATAGCAGTTGCAAATGGTGTCTTGTTTCTCCTGGCCTATGGGAAGAGATGCAACTCAGCTCAAGAATCCATCCTGCACCCCGAGACCGCAGAGCGAGGGGGTGCGTGGACCTTGGAAGTGGGGAGCCAAGGGAGAGCTGTTTGGGGGCAGAAAAGTCAAGGCAAGCACCAAGCCTGCTTGGGGAAGAGGGGTAGAGAGGAGGGGTGCTGGGGGACCCACACTCACAAGAGAGCTGGACCGTGCCGTTGAGGCAGGGGCTGCAGTCCACGCACTGGAAGAGCCCCTCATTCACGTAACTGCGGTACTGGTTCTCCCTGCAGCCACACACGATGTCCTGCTCCTTTGTGCAGGGGAAAATCTCCACCTGCGACATTTCTGGGGCGGGGCAGGGAGGGAGCGTGAGGCTGACTGTCCCACGCAGAGTTCCTATTCACCCCGTTATTCTCCCCCCACTCCCCTCTTGCACACCCCCACCACAGAATGTGTGTGCCTCTATCACACGTGTTCACACCCATGCACCCTCACTCACACACCTGCTTACAAGCTCCTAGTATGCAGAGACAGCACGCACACCCCTCCCTACAACCGCCTGTGTCCCCAAGCCGCGAACATTCTGTCTCAAGCCTGTCCCTCTGCCGAGACTCACCCTTCCGGCACTTGGAGCAGCTGAGGCATTGTGGGAGGTAGTTCTTGAACGCACTATAGGTGCCGTTTTGACACTCGTCACATTCCGTGTCCAGCCCCGGGCCTTGACAGTGTTTGCGCAGGTAGGTCCCTGTGATTGGGGTGTCAGGGTTAAGCTGCAGCCCAGAGCTCAGGGGAGGAGCCCCAATGCCAGGCAGAGCAGCGACAGCCATCTCCCTGAAGTCCCCAAGAGGTAAAGGAGAGAGAAAAGCCCAGGAGAAGAAATAAGGTCCTCAGGCTTGGGGTCGGGGCCCCAGGTTCTAGAATTTCTGAAAAAGCAAAGGAAGAAACAGGCCCACAGCAAGGGATTCACTGTTGCTACTTCCTCCCACCTTGGTGGCAATATGTACAGCAAATGGAGTTGTTCTCTGGGTGGGCGTATTTCCCCTGGGGGCACAGGCTGTCTCTCTTCTCCAGGTCCCTGAGGTGAGTGACCAGTCCAGTCACACCAGAGGGGACGGCGGCCTCTAGGACAACCAGGAGTACCTGGGGAGGAATAAGAAGAAGAGACCCCATCAGGAAAGGTGAGCAGGTACAGGAAAGCAAGTCTCACCTCCCCAGCTCAAGTCCTCCCTGGGAACATTCTCCCAGGCCACTCCCACTGAGACGTCACCCGTAGGCCACCAGGGAGGCCCCCCCAGACTTTGCTCTTCGGCCTACCAGCTTTTTGTTGGCTTTTCCTGGGCCATACTTTTTCTGTTATAAGAGCACTTTATGAAGACAGGAGGATGTTCTCAAAGTATGTTAAAGTTACTTCAGAGAGTTTTCTCTACACTGAATTGTTAGTTCCGAGTGACTCAGTTGTCCTGTGTGCCCATTGCTGTCCTTCCAACCCAAGGCTAGTAGGTCCCAGGCCTGCATTGTATTTTACCCTTTCAGGCCCATAGCAGCTAATAGTGCTGGACGCAGGACAGATATCCAAGGGATGTCTTTCGATGACGGACTGGCCAGCGACCTGCTTCACGGCCTGCCTGCCTTACCACAAGCAGCCCTGAAGCTTGGGGTGGTGTTTCTGCATGATGGTGCTGTTTGCAAGCCTAGGCACTTTCCTCTATGGTGTGATCCCAATAAAAGGGTTTTGGAAATAACCAAACTGGAGTGGAGGGGAATGATGTTTTTGTGGGCACCCTTTCTGGGGAGCAGGCAAAAGCAAGAAAACAAGAGTTTCTTTATAAATCACGTCAAACTGTATCAGTTGTATCAAAACCTCACTTGGGGTGTACCTCTGGATTCCCTGACGCTTCTCTTTCCATCACTAAATCCACATCAAGACCCCAGGTTGGTCAGGGCAAATGTGAGAAGAGTAAAAGGGAAATTTCAAGGTCGGGGTGGAATGTGAGGAGTGGGGTCCGGCATGGGCAGAGGTCTGCAATGCAGGTTGCATGCAGCTGGAGCTAATCAGAGGCTGGCGAGTGACCCAAGTGACACCAGGTGTGTCAGAGGTCCTACAGCCCCTCGCACATCGGGCATTCTGATCACTCAGCCTCAGGCCGAGTCTGCAGCAGCTGATCCAAAGGCCCAGCTCTGCTTTCAGTGCCTGGAAAACAAAGTCCTTGTGTAGCTCAGGCCCAGACTTTGCTTTTTTTTAACTCTGGGGTGTAGGCCAGAGGTACAGGGCAGGGGTGAGAGGATTCCCCAGAGACAGAGTGGGGAGCAGAACACGCAGATTGACTGAAATACACTGCTGAGGGGGAGCAGTGGGAGATTGCCAGGTGGGTCAGCTCCCTGGCTGGGGATGACCTCAGGCCATAGCAGTGATAGCTGAGACTTAATCCTCAGGCCTCCAGGGAGACCCCCCCAAGGGTTTGTACTTCCATCTACCAGCTTCTTACTGTTTTTTCCTGGGCCGTGATAATTTTTTCTGCCTAAGGGCCACTTTATGTAAAGACAAGAGGATGTTCTCAGAGTACTTTAAACATACTTTGGGGAATAACAAAAACCCCTGACCAGGGACAGCCCTTCTGCCTCAGCAGCTCCCCATTTTGGACCACGCAAGCAGATAGGCAGGTCTACCCTGAGTCACGGGCTGGGAGACCCCGAAGCAGCCAGGCCTCAACCACAACAGGGCGAGCCACACTCAGAAGCATGACAGCATGCCCCCCCACGGGGACACTCCCCAACTCAGAAAGCAGCCCCCTTCTCTGACCCTCTCCAGCGTGGTCCATCTCCCCTGAGAATGGGACTAGGACATCCAGGACAACAGGAAGTGTTTGGGGTGCTTATTTGAAATGTGGCTTCTTTCCCCGAAGAAGCGCTCCCTGCATGTAAGGTCACGGGCTCTGGAATTCCATCCAGCGGGCTTGGGAGCAAGGCCAATCAGCGGAGACAGAGACAGGAAGAAGAACTGAGGGGCTTCAGTTCCGGGACAGCCTAGGGGAGGAGGAGATTTTCAGGGACCGCTGGCCTGGGAGCGCTAGCCTCCCAGGGGGAGACAGAGGCTTTCTTCAGCCACGTGCCCCCACCTCCAGCACACTGAGAGTTAAGTCAGATCCGGGAAAGGAAAATCTTTTCCCAGCAGCTCCGCCCAGTGACTCAGGCCAGAGGTAGGGAGGGGAGAGGGAACCAGCAGCTTCCCCAAGGCCTCAAGGGCCATGAGTCAGCAGAAATTCTGAAGGGAACAGCCAGAGATGGGGACCCCAAGCTATTCCTTCCTCCTGGGGGCTGGCCTCTCTTGGTTTCCACTCAGAACCCCCTTTCCTTCCCCTCCTCCTCAAAAGAGCCAGGCCATGGACCCCTGTCCCATTTGGCCCACATGTGTCAGGAAATGACTCCCTCATCTATTCTATCCCAAAAGGAAGTCTCAGCCGACCCCTGGCTTCCTCCCACAGATCAGCCCCCACCTCTCCCCAAGGAGCGCTCAGCTCCTTCCCTGCCCTCAGCAGCCTTTCAGCCCAGGCCCCTCCCAGGCTCCTCCTCCTGGTTCAACCAGTTGCCAGCAGATAAACCCGTTCCCTGGTTCGCCCTCTAGCCCCCCGACACTCCCCAGTTCCAGAAGGAAACAAACCAAGGCCGCCCTCCCACCCGGGGTTCACTGCGTTCCCACAGCCTGGCCACTTCTGGCCAGTGGGGTTGAGTTTGGGGACCTCCCTGGGGTCCCCACACAATCCTGAAGAAATAAGGCCAGTTCTGAGAGTCCCTCTCTCAAGCCCAATGGCAGACAGGAAAAACTTCAGCACCTGAACACCCACTTCCAGGAAAGAGGGTGCAAGTGAGAATGGAGGGGATGCAGCCAGCACTGGTTCCCAGGTCTCTCTCAGCCCAGCAGTGCCCCACAGCGAGGTCTGACCCCTGAGAACCAGAGGCCTCAAGCTCCTCCCAGCGGGTACCACTGTGGGCTCCAGCTGGCTCTGGGGAGCAGGGTCCTTAGAAGCAGAAAGGGGTGAACTCAGAGCACCTAGACCCCAGTACCTGCAGCCAGGGGAGGCAGGAAGGGAGTGGGTGCGGTAGAGACACAGTGAGGGGGTGGCCCAGCATCCCTCCAACTCCCCCACAACTTCCGCCTGGGGGAGGCTTTGAAGTGTGACTTCCTGTGCTGCGCAGCCAGCGTGGAGCTAAGATAGCCCCTGCGGTCTGACTCTCACCCAGCCGCCCGGTCCCCCGCAGCGCAGCGTGTGCTCACTAAACTAAGAGGTGTCTATTCACTGAATGTCAAGATCTTTGGGGGCCCACGTCAGCATCTCCTCAAAGGGCCCCGTCTCCCTCCCCTGCAGGCTTCCACTGGTGTAGCTTCCCCCACTCAAGCTCATTAGGCGCTCGGCCCCTGTGAACTTTAATAACACGAATTAACTATATCTATTTTGGGTTCTTATCGTCACTTAATTATCTGGGGTTAGCAGATACGATCTCACCCGAGAGACCATAAGCTCTGTGAGATGAGAGATCAGAGAAAGCATTTTGGTCAGAGATAGTGTCTTACCCTCCCGGGGAAACTCTCAGCACCTAGAACTGGAGGAGCAAATTAAACACGGATTTATGGGTTGACATAGCGCCTTCCACCCCAGTTGAAGCCCGTGATTCCCAAAGACAGAGTAGACAGTGGGTGCCCCCCCTCCGCCGTAGAAACATAGTTATCTCTAGGGAAGAGTTCTCAAACTCCCTCACTCCTTCCATCTCCCACGTGCACATGCGCGCCCACACACTCCCCGCTAAGGGGCCTTCTGGAGGCAGATAAGAGCTTGAGAAACTCTCCAGCCTGTGAGATGCTATTCCCTGGACCTTGAACATGCCCCAAATAAAATTCATCCATAAAAATAAAATAAAATAAAATTCACAGCACTATCTCAGCACCAGTGGCCAAATGTCCAATGCCCAATGCCAGGGCCACCCTCCGCTCCTCCTGCCCCATCCTTAAGCCCGCTGCCATCCCAGCTATCACTCTATTTGGCCACGCCTTCCTGTCACCTCTCAGCCCTCTCCACATCCATGGGGTTGCCTCACACCTGCACTATGGTCACTGTCTCCCAAAGGGGTGCCCCGCCGCCAGCTCTTTCCTGCTCCGGTCCGTCCTACACACTCTCCTATCTGCATGCAGATTTCAGCTCGCACCCACAAGTGTGGGAACCTTCCTCGCCAGGGTCTGAGCTTGAACACCACCTCTATTCTGTCACTCCTTCCCTGAATGTGTTCTTGCACAGGTGCCTCACTGCTGTTCCGAGCACACCACTGGCACAGTGGGCTTCAGAGAATTGTTTCTGAATGAATGAAGAATGAATGAATGAATTCCTCCATCTGGGACCACAGTCAAGATTCCTCCTTCATTCCTTTTCCTGCTGTCCCACTCCCTCCAATTTTCTCTTTCTCATAACTCCTCAAAATCTTTCCCCTCCAGTCAAAGCCTTTGGCTTCCTGTTGCCACAACCTCCACCCCACACCCCATCCTACCATCGCTCTGTTCTCCCTCAAAACAGCCTCCTGACTTTTCTGCCTCCCTTCTGCCTGCCCACTCTTTCTGGGGAAACTGACGCCACCTGTCAGCGCCAAATCACGGTCCTGTAATGTCTTCCCATCTTCATCGCATCCAACCAAGCCCTTGTTCCTTTACTCATTGCATAGATAAGAAACCCAGTCTAGGGGCCAGGTCTCCTATGGGTGCCAGGTATAGAGATGAAAGTGCGGCTCACACTCCCAGGAGCTCTCAGCTGGGTCAGAGGCCATCAGTGATAGACTCAGTGACCTAGAAAGGAACAGGAACTCGGGCATGCCCTGAATCAGCCTGGGGAGCTCGTGGGTTTTCTGGGGCTAAGCTGCTGGGCCAGAAAAGGCAACTGCCTGTGCTCACTCCACTCCCTGGCTCTGCCTCCATCCACTCTCCAGGTGCCACATCACAATGCTCCTGTGGGTATTTTCTTCCAGAATGTTCTGAAATCATTTTTATTGTAAGATCTTTAAAACTGTAAGCTCTTTGAGAGCAGCGAAATCCTGCTTGCTTTGTCACATGGTCTCCTACATTCAACTCCATCCCTGCAATGCACACACGCGCGCGCGCGCGCACGCACGCGCGCGCGCACACACACACACACACACGCAGTATGCTCTGTGTTGCCCTTTTTTCAGAAACTGAAAAGCTCCTGACCAGCCTTACCCAGGCCCCTGTTTCTCCTCCAGGCCCAGGCTGAGCTTGTGGCCCTTTTGCAGTCACACCCCCTCCTGGGCTAGATCACCCCCAGGCCCCTGGGCAGCTTCCTTTACCCTGTTTTCCAAACCCAAGTAGCCACTGAGTAATCACTGCTAATACTCCTAATTCCAACAACATAAACACCATTTCTAGAGTGCTTTCTATCTGCTGCACCTTATTCCCCTGCTAGAATGCAAACTCCATAGCACAGAGATCTCACTCGCAGTTGCAAGAATCCCAGCACCTAAAACGGCCTTGCACGGAGCTGGCACTTAATAAATGGAATACTTAATGTATATCAATCTATTTCATCTTCAAAACAACATTAAGAGGTAGTGACTATTATGTCCATTTTGAAGACAAAGAAAATCTATGGAGAAGTTACGTAACCTGCTCAAGTTCAGGCAGCTAGCACGAGGGAGCCAGGATTGGATCTAGGCATGTTACCCCCTAAAGAGAGAACAAGGTAGCTGAATGGGGTGGGGGAGGGGCTGGGAGAAGGACAACCTTGAGAGAAGGGGAAAGAAAACTGGGGCTGCAGAGACAGGAGGTGGGAGAGAGCAGAGCAGCGAGTTCACAACAGAGAGGTGTGTGCATGTGTGTGCAAGAGGAACTAAGTTCTAGGAGCTTGAGGCAGAGCAGAGGCAAAGGGAGGAAAATATAGAAGGGTTCCAAAAGGGCATTCTGGGAAGTCTGAGGAAATTTCTGGGAAGACTGACAGAGAAAAGAAGGAACGAATGACTGGGAGAGAAAATATATTAATAAGATAATGAGCAGAAGAGATTAGCCACGGGGAGAGGTAGACGGAGCTATGGGGATCCAAAGGAACACCCCAAATGGTGGGAGAAAGGGGCACAGGGTGTCTGTGGGGTGGCTCCAGGATGTGGGGGAGATCAAGGACGCACTGAAGGGCCTGAGGTTAGAGAAAGGGACATTTTCCAGTGACGACAGCTACTTTCTACCTACTTCCCCAAACCGAGGAGGAAAACAAGGGATTGTTGTTTCGGTCAGGGGTGGGGGTGGGGGGCACAGGGGCACCTAGAGAGGGTCAGCCCACAGAGGTCACCGGCCTGGAAGCCGACCAGAAGAAGGAGGCAAAGAATGCTCACAGGTGAGAGACCTGGGCCTGGGGGCTGGGGGTGCACGGGGGACACGTCCACTTAGTTGCCCTGCCCTTACCCAGCTCCCCACTCCACTCCCAAATGCCCTCACACCGTACCCCAAGCCGAGTCCACTGACCCATCTCCTACCGGGACTCAGTTTACCCTCTTCACCAGCATCCAGCCCCTGCCCTCCAGCAGGGCTTCCTCAGACCTCTCGGAGTGTCCACCAGCCGTCCACACAGCCCAGCACATCCGAGCCTGCCAGCTGGCCAGAGGCACAGGCGGACTCTGAATCACCTGGACTCTGGGAGGGCTAGCCTCCTTTCCCCAGCTCCTTCCCCTGGCAAATCCACCGCCCTGGCTGATCACCTGCAAGCACATTCCTGGACACCCAGCGCCAGGAAACTTCCTTGAGCATCAGGCTGGGTTGTCTTTTACTCCCTGCTTCTCAGACCTGTCCTTGGCCCCGACTCGACTCCACTCGGGTGAATGAATGGGAAAATGAAACCTCTGGCTTAGGTCCTGCAGGCCTGAGAGGGCCCAGGCCCTGGCCCTCGCGGCTAGGCCCACTCTGGTCCACAGCGCCCTTTACCCACCATCCCACTCCCCCTCTGTCCCGCCTCTCACCAGTGGCAGCAGCAGGCCAGGCCCGGCAGGGAGGCCCATGTCAGGCCAGCGGTGGCCTCTCACTCCCCCATTAGGGCTCTGGCAGTGGTGGTGGCAGCGGGGAGGCGGCAGCGACCTGTGGCCAGACAGCACCGGAGTCCCAGAATGTGCAGGTTCCAGATGGACCCCAGGACATAGGTTGGGTGTTAAGGGTTGAGACTAGGGGTTAGATCACCACCTGGTCCCCGGAACCTTAGACGCTGAAGGCCAGAACAGGCGCCGGAGCCAGAGTACTCGGAGAAAATTACGCCGAAGAGGAGAGAGGAGGTGGGAGGGGAAGGGAGCGCGCAGCTGGGGTGTCGCAAGGCAGGGCAGGAAGAGCTCGGGGGTGGAGGTGGGAGGAGTAACAAGGAAGGGAGGCAAAGTTTCTTTAACCCTCAGCAGCCCAGTCAGACATACCAGAGGCCCAGAGCCAACTGCCTTGTGTGCCTAACCCACCAATCTGCCCACTCCCAACCAAAGTGCCTGGAGCCCCCCCCCTCCCGCTTACCCCCATCTGCTGCCCTTTGCCAAAAGAACAGCAATAGAAAGACCCACAGCTTGGGAGGCACTGAGTTCCAGATCAGAGTCCTCTACTTTTTAGCTGGGAGGTCTTGGGGCAACTCTGAGCCAGTTTTCCAATTGGAAAGAACATTCCTCATAGGTTCCTTAGATTTATGTAGTTAGAAAAATAAGTACTTGATACCTGATAGCTACTCCTTGTTCCTTGTAACTCTTCCCAACTGACACCCTTCGCTCCCCCTTTCTTGGGCAATGACCCCTCCCAACTAAACCTGAGTGAATCCGAACCCCAGTCCTGCTCTGAGTGGGTGGTGCCCCCTGACATCACCTCTGCCATCACCCCTCTGCCTTTGCCTGGCTGGGTCCTCCAGCAGCTGCCAAACAGCAAGAATCGAACCTCTCTCGCCCCAGATCTCACTGAGCCTCTGTTCCTCATCTATTAAATGCACCTACCTGGGGAAAGTGATGGTGTGAGAATAACTGAGATCACATCTGCGAAAATGCTTTAGAAAGGACAGCTCTCCAGCCGCTCTTGCTAGTGTGTTCCCAGTGCCCTTCCCCACATATTCTAATATGTCAATCTCAATGGATCCCAGAGCTGTTAACTAAACAGTTTGTGTTAAAGTTAATACCACCCTAGTGTCACTCTGCTGGTCCCACTTGTAGGCAAGTTGAAAGATAGGGCATAGCTGATGTGGCCCCATGAAGAAGGTGCCCCCTGGGGAAAGCGTGCCATCTCTCCAGTATGTCAAGAATTTCAAAGGAATGGTGACTCCATGATTTAGGGACTCAATCACCCCTCAATGTTCCCAGAAGATGCCTTTTCCAAAAAAGATAGGATATGCTTTAACTGCACTGCTTGTCCTCAATGCATAAATAACATCAGACAGAAAACATAAACTCGACCCCTACCCTAATCTTTCCTGAAAAATTCACTGTAACCTTACTGCGCAAATATCACTAAGACTGAAATCGGAGAGACTTCTGGAGCTTTCCCGGACTCCTCACTGTGGTGCTTTAATAAACTCACTCAGATTTACTCATCTCAACCCACTTTATTCTTTTTTTTTTAAGATTTATTTATTTATGTATACAAGCTGGGGTGCAGGCCAGAGGTGTGGGGGGGGGGGAAGTGAGAGGATTCACCAGAGACAGTGTGGGGAGAAGAACAGGCGGATCCACTGAAATCCACTGCTGAGGGGAGCAGCGGGGAGACAGGAGAGGTCTGCTGCGCCCTGTGGGAAGCTCCCTGGCCGGGGATTGAACTCATGCTGCAGTGGCTCTGGATAGCTTCATAGGCTGAGACTTAACCGTAGTGTCACAGGGAGGCCTTCAATCCACTTTGTCACAGCTAATCTACGACAGCCCCTTGTTTTTACAGATGAAAAAACTGAGGTCCAGACACGCACCCACGCAGCATTTTTCCTACAGAGCAAGCCAAGATCCCAGACTCCTAACTTCAGTCCAAGGGCCGATTCTGGACTCCATTTTTGCATCTGTCCCCTTGAGTCAGACCCCACACCCTGAACCTTTGGGCATTTTTGACACTGCCACTTGTACAGGGCATCTCCCCAATGAACCCCCATAGTGACCTTGACTCAGGCACAATAACCTTCCTTAGTCCCAGCTTGGGGCTAAGAGCCTCCAGGTACTAAGGTTGCCTAGAAATCTGGGGAGACTAGCGAGGAGTAAGGTCCTAGAATGTTCCATTCCTCTGTCCTTCTCCCCTATCCTCCAGCTGACCCCTCACTCTGGAGTCCATGCTCCCTGGCCTCTCCTCTGCGGCCCCACGCAGACGCCTGGAGGTGCGAGGGGAGCACGTATGGCCCCCGCCTCTCACTCACTCCACTCCAGCCTCCGGCTTGCAAAGAACCTGAGGGTTGATGCCAGACACGCAGAGGAAGGCGCTCTCTCCACAACACTCAGGGAGGCCAAGAATAGCAAGAGGGGGTCCGGAGCAGAGCTGATGAAGAAGCAAGCTCGCTAGCAAGAGTCAGATTGCCCAGTTTCCAATGTAAAGAAGCCAGGAGAGTCACATCTCATATGCACTGATGATGAAATGCAGAGAATTTAGTGGGGGCTAAATGCCATAGACTACGCATTCCGTGAGGAATCCTTTGTATCCATAATTGATAACTACAGCAAAGCCCCATTTTTCATGTCATCAGGGATTTGTAATTGTCTGACACAAAAGGAGAACTTCTTTCATGGGGGTTTCAAGTAAAGATTATTCAATCAGTTTAAAGTCTGGAGAAATATTAAGTCGTTCAATAAAATTCTGTTTTTAAAAAAGGTGGTGAAAGGTGCGTAAAGCAGGAATATGAAGAGCTAACTAGTCTCAGAGGAGGTGAGAATACAACTAGCATCCCTCAGGAGGAAGAGAAATATGCTGAGGGGGAGATGGAGAAACAGGAGGTGGGCAAACTAGGGGCTGACAGAACAGGTGATCAGAGTTTGTGGAGCAAAGAATGAAGGGCAAAGAGCTTCTGAGATAAATCCCCAGCCCCCATCACATGACACACAGTCACACAGACACACAGACACACACACACCACAGCTGCACGGAGAGGTCTTGGGCACTGGACTCCAAGTCAGAGAGGAGGGCTCTGGTTCCAGCCCCAGGCATGTAAGGAGTCACGTCGCAGGTATGGTGAGCCAGGAGGGTCATAACACGAGACCTGGGTTCTAGGCTGGTTTTGTAAGAATTATGAACTTGGGCAAGTCACCGTCACCCGCTAACATCAAGGAGGAAAGTGAAGCAACTGAAAAGCATTTCCTCTAACAGCCTCACTCCTAACCCTGGGGCTAATGTATCTGTGGGTCAGGAAAAGACAATTCCTCAGGGTCAAAATCACAGGCCAGGAGCTGGGGGGTCGTGGGGTATACTGTGACTGGCTGTGTCACAAGGGGTCATCCACAAGGGGTCCAGCTTTGTCCCTCAGGTCCTGCCCACCCCAGCCAGAGGGGTGGGGGCTGGGGAGGAGGTGAGCAAGGCCGAAGCTGGGCTGTGGTGGCGAGCAGAGGGACAGGCTGAACCTTAAGGCCCTGTGAGGGGACTGTTGTGACATCATTTTCCCTTCATCAGCTCGTGTCTAAGAAAGGGAAGTCAGAAGTTATCACGCCAGTTCCTGGCTGTGACCTTTTCTACCTCGCTACCTTCACCATCTCCCTTTTTCACCCAGTTCCTCATGGGGGGCGGGGAGGGTGCTGTAATTAAGGGGAGTAGGTGGAGGCAGCAGGGGAAGCCTCCTGAAAGATGATAAAGGGTAACTTCTGAGTTTCAGGTCTGATGCTGGCTTGGAAGGAGCTGGGGATCAGAAAACTGGGCTTCCACTTGGACACCCCTCAACTTCTCCTTCATTAAACTTGGGGGGATTCCCTCTGCCTCTCTCTGATGATGATGATGATGGAGAATGAGAATATACTTAAAATTCTGAGGTTCCAATAGAAACTGACCTGAGGGTCCCCTCCCCCACCACTATGGGCCATTGGTGGGGAGGTAGGTGGGCAGATGGAGAAGTTAGGGTGCGGTTGGGTGGTGAGTGGTCTCCAATGTGGAGTGGAGGGTCACTGAGGATGGTAACTCGAGTTGGGAAGGAAAAGGAGGTTCAGACACTGGACAGGGGAGAGTCCCCCCACGCACTGCGCAGCAAGTCTCCTGAGGGAAACCGCACCTTCTCTTTATGCCTCCCCTAACACGGTGACGTCAGGGCACATGGCGAAGGGTCAGCAGCACCAGCAGGAAGGAGCTAGCAACACAGCTGTCTCTCCTGAAGCCCCTGAGGAATGTCAATTCCATAGTGAAGTCAGGGGATATGGGAGTCTGCCCCTTGTCCTATCCCAGAACCTCCCAGAAGCTTGGGTAGTGACTTGCATTCACCCCCACCCCCTCATCGTGCCCCCATTCAGCTCTCCAGACACTCCTCTACGCGACAAACATTTATTGAGCAACTGCCTACTTGCTCCACGTGGGGCCCTGGGCTAGACCCTGAGGATACAAAAATGAACATGATTCAGTCCCTCACCACAAGGAGCTCACAGTCTAGTTGGGGAGATGGACACAAATGAGCAAGAAAACAGACTACAACCTCAGCACTCCAACGAGTGTTATCGCCTGCTGAAAGAATCCAGGGGAGGGGGAGTGGTCAATTCGGCAGAAAACAGGGCATAAACCCTCACATAAGTAGTGGTGCCTGAATAGGGTTCTAAGGGATGCATAGGAGTTTGCCAGTAGACGGGAGGGGAGGCTTTCAGGCTAAGAAAATAGGTTGAGAAAATAAGCTTGGCAGAGGCCAATGTGTGGCATGAAGGACAAAGGGCAGAGGTGTCAGGGTGTGGCTCTGAGGTCATGGGGCAGGTGACCTGGGTGAGTCCTAGGGCTGAGAATGGTCAAGCCTTTCCTGCATTTTCTGCTCCAGCCCCTGCCCTGGGGAGTCAGGGAAGGGGAATTGCCATAAACTAAACAAAAGGGGGCTTTTGCGTGGGGTTCCCCACCCCAGTTCAAGAAGAGGAAATGTTGGTGTCGCTGGAAATAGTGTGACCAGGCCAGTGTGGGGCTGGCTGCGATCACAGCTGGCCGGGAAACCTGTCCCTGCCTTTGTGTGGTTGTGTTTTGTGCTATCTCTTGTCTCCTAGGAAAGTTCCTTGTCACGGCTCCAAGTCTGGCTTGGCTGATCCGAGGGAAAAGGAGGGCTGTCTGCACTTGGGTAAGGAAACCAGAGTGTTCAAGAGGCAGGACCAGGCTGCAGAGGGGAGAAGCCAGGGCTGTCTGGGCCGCTTCCCTGGCCCTGTCCTCCTGGCCATTTCAGCAGTCTCTTGTCCACCCTGCTCCCTTCCCCACACCAAAGGCAGCTGGACTCTGAGAGAAGCCCAGAACATCCTTTAATCCTGCCAAGGCTGGCCCGCCCTCCAGGGAGAATGCCTGCGTCCGGCGGGGGACACTCTGTCCCCTCAGAGCTCCTCTCCAGCGAGGGCTGAAGAGTTGGCGTCCGCCGAGCCCGATGGCGCCGGGCGGGGCCCCAGGGTGGCGTAGGCAGGTGGAGGGGCTGTCAAGGCCAGGGTTGCAGCAGGGCCTGGTGGCACGGAGGAGGGTGATGAGGGATGGGGGCAGAAACGGGAGGGGAGGGAAGAAGTTGGGGTGGAGGCCACCTCCCGGGCACCCCTGCCCCCTCGGCCAGGAGACCAGTAGCGGCTGCGGAACCTCCGGAGCAGCATGAGGAACGTGATGGCCAGAAGGTCAAGGACAAGCTCAGCCATCTCCACCACGGACAGCACGGAGGAGCCGAACCACAGGCTCCACTGGCTGCCCAGGTTGGACAGGAGGGTGACCATCTGTGGGGGGAAAGCGCACTGAACACTCCGGCAGAGGGCTCAGGGGCTCCAGCGGGGGAGCCCGTTCCTATGTGCTGGGAGCCTCATTCATGAGCTCAGCCTCGCGGTGGCCCCCCAACTCTTTCATCCGAGGCATACCCACCTGGCACACCCTTCCCTGTGCCCCCAAACTTCGTTCCCCAGCAGAGCATCCTTCTTCCAACCCTCTCAAGCTCCCCTTTGCTCCTGGCTCTTTTCCTGGGTCTCCTACATTCCAGGGGCAGACACCTCTGGCCCGTACTCTCCCTGGCAGCCGCTGCTAGGACCCTCCAAGAGAACCACAGGCTGGGGAGCCGGACATACCGTGACCGATGGCGACTCAGAATTGGTTTTGTAGTTCAGCTCCTTGAAGAAGATGTTGAGTTTGGCAACTCCATTTCTTTGGGGCGTGGGCAGCAGTGGGGAGAAAGGACAGAGGCTGATCTCTGGGCCCCTCGCAAATACCTGCCAATCAGCCGGGGCGACTCCTCTTTCCCTCCCCATCCTTTCCCGGGGCGGGGCAGGGCTGACCTTTTGTTGTTGATGGTGTAATTGTTCTGTCGGGAGAGCATCTCGAAGACCCAGTCCTGGGAGGAGTGGGGGCATTAATGGGGCCACCCCCATACTCCTCAGGCTTACAGGGTTTGGGAAGGTGTCGTGACCCCCACCATCCCCTCCCTCGCTTTACCTGGGACGACACTGAGGGCCATCGCGAGTACCCCGCAGAGAGCTGGTAGCTGGTCACGCTGGGGGTGCAGAAAGGTGCTCAGTGACAGGGTGAGGCTCTCCCACTCAAGGCTCAGCTGAGTACCCTGTTTTCTACCCAACCAGGCAGTCAGCAGCCCCACCTGCGCCCCAGGAAGAGGATACTCACCTGCAAGGCTTCCGGCACTTGGTAAAACAGCCCAGGCGGTCAGAGGAGAAGGCTTCTTGGAGCCTGTAGTAGCAGTGGCCTGCGGGGAGGGAAGCAGATTCCCTAGGACCCCTCAACCTTCGCCACCCCACACCTAAGAGGTTCCCTGAGCACCCACTTTCTGAGAGCATCGTGTGCATTATAGCAATGTCTCATGAGTGACAGCCCCCAAAAAATGCTTAAGAAATTCAGCTAAGGGCCTCCCTGGTGGCGCAAGCGGTTGTCTCAGCACTGTGAAGCTATCCACAGCCACGGCAGCACGAGTTCGATCCCCGGCCAGGGAGCTTCCCACAGGGTGCAGCAGACCTCTCCTGCCTCCCCACTGCTCCCCTCAGCAGTGTATTTCAGTGCATCTGCCTGTTCTGCTCCCCACTCTGTCTCTGGTGAATCCTCACCCCATGCACTTCTGGCCTGCACCCCAGTTCTTCTACAAATAAATAAACCTTAAAAAAAAGGGGGGGCAAGAAAATATAGGCCAAGTAAAGGAAGGCAATCCTAAAGGATCCCAGATTGTGTGATTCTGTTTATATGCAATGCTCAGAATAGGCAAGTGTATAGCAACAGACAGTAGAGAATGCCAGGTGAGGGGCAAGCCAGGGAGAGGCCCATGGGGACAGGGGACAGGAAGTTTGGATGAGTTCATAGGTACAAAGTTTCTCTTTAGAGTGATAAAAAAATTTCTAAAATCGATTGTGGTGATGGTTGCGTAATTCTATGTCTACTAAAAACTGCACTAAACTAAATTGAAGGGTGAACTCTAAGTGGGGGCATCTAGGGGGTAGTAATTATCTGTATAAAGTTTAAAAAAGAGAGAGCGAGGGAATGGGTTTATGGAGCCCCCTTCCCAAGTTCTGAGGTTATTTTGTCACTCCTGCTCTTCTAGTCACCCATTCCAGAAGTCTTTCATCTGCTGAGCAGCAAGCCGTTCTAAGACACAAGGCGGACTGTTTATCGTTCCTCTCCCTCATCCTACAGCTTCCCAGCAATCAGTATTGTTATTCTCCTTTCACGGATCTTCTTCACACACAACCACTTAGAAATCATTGTCGTGGGGAGCAGTGAGCCAGAGCCCCTGCTGGGCTTGGGGAAGGACATCTTCTGGCCAAGCCTCCACTTGTCCATCCCAGAAAGTCATCCCCGACCTTCCCTCCAGCTCTGATGCACCAGCATCCTCCAAGGTAGAGACGGAGGATGTGGGCAGGCCAGGGAGGAAAGCGAGCAGATCAGCGCAGCCGGAGCGGGGTGGGGGGACACTGAATTCCGGGGGCCGCAGTGACCCCAGCCTGGTCTTCCAGCAAAGGCCAGCCCAGCGCCTACCAGTAGAGAGCTGGCCCCAGGGCACCAGGCAAAAGCATATGCACCCCAAATGCCAACCCTTTATTTTCTCTAGCTCCTCGTTTGGGATTTTCTTCCTCTCCCAGCTTCCTAGGGCACAGTCTTCCTGCTGAATAACTCAGCTGTGCTGAAAAGGAAAAGGGGTTTGCCTACTGCTAGACCAGGCCAGGGAAGAATCCAGGGCTCTTCAGTGTTTTCTGACTGCGCCCTCCGCTAGGGAAACAATTCTTAAATAAACAATTCCAGAACAAATGACAAGCCTACGACCTTGGAGGGAAATAGTACCTGGACTATAAAACGCACATAAAATGGAAGATGTTAGGGAATGAAACAGACACACAAAACTTCTAGTATTTTCTTCCTACACCCAGCGCCTCAGGAGGAAGCTGGGACAGGCCCCGGCAGAGCCTCTGAAGGCTCAGCAGGCCAGTGCGGAACCAGGGACTCTCCTCATGTGCTCTTCCTTCCTTAACTGAAGTGTTCAAGGGCCATTCCCTTATAAACACACAGGAGCCAAAACAGAGAGAGAAACAGTGAGGGAGGGGCAGAGAGAGAGGAGAGAGACAGGCAGTGAGAGGGAAACTGAGGCAGAGTCTAAGATAGGTAAACAAGAGAGAGGAAGGGTCAGGCCGGGGAGCTAGCCACGCCCCCACAGCCCCAGACAGAGGCCGCAAGAGCTTGGAGGGCTTGGCAAAGTCCCAGCTCAGACAGGAGCCTGGGGGGGCAGGAGGCCCAGGAGCCGCACCCCAGGAGTCGTGCCTCCTGTAGTCACAGTACTCCACACCGTCAGGCAGGGGGTAGAAGATGTAAGCGCAGCCACACTTCTTGATCATGCTCTCCTGGAAGCAGGAGTGAATGCACACCTGGGGGGGAGGGCGAAGGGCAAAGAGGGTCAGGCCGCCTCCCCCAGCAGCCCCGAGGGGCAGAGGAGGGCAGGAAGGCAGACAGCTCACAGCCCACCTCCACGCCTCCCTGCAATACCCCCCTACACACCTCTGAGTCTGCCTGACCCAGGTGCAGGCCTGCGAGGCGGCGCCCAGTGAAACGGCCTGGGCCTCACCTGCTGCGTGTACTTGGAAGTCTTGTAAAGGTTCTTCACGGGGACGTCGCTGCCGTCCTTGGTGCAGTCACCATAGTCTCCCCCGAGTCTGTCCAGGGCTTCCTGCGAGCCAGACACGAGGAAGCCAGAGTTCAGAGCAAGCAGCCCGGCCTCTCCCTGAGTCCTGTCTTCTGGCTGGGCCCAGGCTGTGTCTCTCACCAGCCAGGCGCTCCTATCTGCCTCCATTTCAAACCAAGCTCCCAGAGCCCCCCAGGGCCCATCCAGTGGCCCCAGGGCTACTCCCGAGGCCCCAAGTGCTCCTCTGGACACAGAGCTTGCCCTGGGTGCTTGTCTGACTCCATTCTCAGCCTTCTCACTCCGGGCCCATGCCTCGGGGCCTGCCTCCGGGTGCACATGTGGCCCAAGCCTGCTCCTGAAGACCTCTCACACTCAAGGCCCCGCGGCTTCCTCCACAGGCTTTCGGTGGTCACGTCCACCTCCTGCCCCTCCCCGCCTGAGGGGCTCCTCCCAGCCTTGCAGCCAGCCCTTGCCTTCCTCATGCTGATGGAGGTCTCCACGCCAGGCCGCAAGTTGAAGCCGCCGTCGTCCATGAAGGCGGGCTCGTCCTGCCCGTGCACCCTGACCCTGGCGCCGGTCACCGTGGACAGCAGCGGGATGAAGTCGTTCTGCTCCGTGCGCAGCGTCAGGGACAGGCCTGAGGGCACAGGGGGAGCGGAGGAGGAGAAGCCTTGGGGACTGGGAAGGAAACCCACCGCCAACAGACCGATCGGCACCCCCTGAGCTGGATTCTTGGGGGGGAGGGGCAGGAAGAACTGGGACAGGATTCCTATCACACCTGGAATGGACTCGAGGGTGCCCTCGGGGGAGAGAAAACCTTTCTGGGCCAGAAATAGGCGTGAAGGGGTGCACACAGCGGGCAGAGCATCTCCGGAATGCGAGGTCAAGGCGGGCACATGCGGGTGGACAGGGCAGGCAGGGACAGAGGGACGGCTCGCTTACCATTGTTGACCCCAGGCATGGACGACATCCAGAGATTGGAGTTGTTTTTGTCATTGAACGTGTAGCAGTTGCCATACATCGGGTGGTGGAACTGAGAGTAGTTCCTTCGCAGAGAGAGAGAGTGGGGTCAGAGGGGAGTGCAAGGGCGCAGGAGAACAAAACTTGCAGAATAGTTCATCTCCTGACCACCAGGGGCTCTACCCACGCTCCACACAACTGCCCGTGTGGGCGTTGTCCCCACATCACAGAAGAGGAAGCCAGGGCGCAGAGGTCAAACAGCTGCCCAAGGGCACACAAACATCGATGATGATGACACAATTAGGACTCAAGCCCACGTCATCCAGCTCCTGGCTGGGCTCCTCCCAGCAGGCCACGGGACCTCACTGGCCTGCTGGCCTCTCTCCTGGCTCTGTTGAGTTATGAAGACTCCTGCAATGTCCCCGGCTACTCATGTGTCTAGGTCTTAGTTCTCCATTTAGATTCTGATCTCCTTATGGACAGGCCACATCTCATGTACCTCTGCATCATCTGGGTAAATGGCAGAGTTCTTGGCATATGGCCGATATAGGAGGTTGTTATAAATGGTTCATGAATGAATTAAACAAATGCAGACATGGAAGGGAAAGGGCTGGAGGAGAGAGTGAGTTGGTGCTGAGATGGAGCTAAGAGGAGGAAGGTCAGGCGCCTCCCTGGTGGCGCAGGGGTTAAGTCTCAGCACTATGAAGCTGTCCGCAGTCACTGCAGCATGAGTTCGATCCCCGGGCAGGGAGCTTCCCACAGGGCACAGCAGACCTCTCCTGCCTCCCCGCTGCTCCCCCAGCAGTGTACTTCAATCAAATCTGCCTGTTCTGCTCCCCACTGTGTCTCTGGTGAATCCTCACACCTCTTGCCTACACCCCAGTTCTTATATGCATAAATAAATAAATCTAAAAAAAAAAAAAGCAGAGACTCCAGACTAAACTCCTATCTGAACCCTAGCTCTAACAAGTGTCAGCAGGGGAATCAGTCAATTTTTTTAATCTCTCTGGGCTATAGTTTCCTTACCTTTAAATGGGGATAACAGTGAGGACTCGTCCCTCATTAATGGGGTGCTGTGAGGACTCAATTAAACTCAGGACAGAACTTAGCACTTAATACGAGCAATGTATGTTTACTATTATGATTATAGGGATTCATTAAGATGACTAAGATCAAAAAGACAGTAAGGAGTAGAGGTTGTGGTGAGTTTGCAACTCTCATACACTGCTTTTGGGAATAGAGATTGTGCAGTCACTTGGAAAACAGCAGAGCAGTTCCTCAAAATGTTAAATATAGAATTACCATGTGACGTAGGAATTCCACTTCTAGGTACATACTCAAGAGAAATGAAAACCTATATCCGAACAAAAACCTGCAGAGGAATGTTCACAGCAGCTTTGTGCATGCCTGCCAAAAAGTGGAAACAATCCAAATTTCCATCAAAGAAGGAAAAGATGGCACAACAAGATGTGGCATGGCTATACGGTGGAACAGTATTTAGCCATAAAAAAGAAGCACCGACACACAATGCGACCCAGATAAATCTTGAAAACATGCTAAGTGAAAGACCCAGACACAAAAGACCACATACTGAATGATTCCATTTCTATGAAATGTCCACAACAGGTAATCCACAGAGGCAGAAAGTGATGAGTGGAGATGGGGAAGGAAGAGGGAGTGAGTGCTAGGGAGCACAGGGTTTCTTTGGGGAATGAAGAACATTTTCTAAAGTTAGACAGTGGTGATAGTTGCACAGTTCTGTGTATATAAAAACCACTGAATTGTATATATTAAAAGGATGACTTTTCTGGTTGTGAGTTATAGCACAATAAAGTTGTTATTGGAATTTCTAGAGAGAAGGGGAAAGGACTTGGAGAGGGCGAGGAAAAGGGTGGAGCCGTAATATAGAACTTGAACTTGATTCTGAAGGTGACAAGAACATTGAGGGACAGTGAACAGGACAAACTTCCAAAAAGTGAAGTAAGCAGAGTGAAGCATTAAGAGTCCAGGTTTGGTGGTTGCAGAATGGAAGGATTTGGGGGTGGAGGGGGTTATAATAACCCAGACAAGAAATGATAAGGCTCTGAGCTAAGGAAGTGACCTAAGTGTCGAGATGAACTCTGGACTTTCCGTTGATGGGGAGGGAGGAGAGGGAGGCACAATGAGCGAGGGAATGGGTGGGAAGGTGCCAGTAAGACAGACTCGGTGGCAGGTGTGGGCAGACCCAGGCTCGGGAGCTGCTGCGTCTCACTTCCCAGCTGGCATCCTCTGTCCTCAAACAAACAAATTCCAGAGACAAGAACAAAACTGTGGGCTGGGCAGGGGATGTGTACCAGGTGAGGGTGGGGGCAGCAGCAGGTGACACCTGGCACTGCTGTCATTCTGCAGCGACATCGGAGGGAAGGGCGCTCTGCAGAATGGAGGGGCAGGCCCCTGCAGCCCTCCTCAGCCAGGCAGAGGCAGGCCAGCAGCGCCTGAAAACGGAGGCACTGAGGCAGGGAGGAGAGGGCAGCATCAGAGGCTGCAGAAGGGGAACCCCACTTACTCCTGACTTCCTAGCGCTCAGACACCTCAGAGCCATTATGCCCCAAATGCATGGACCGATGGCAGAAAGGGTGACTGGTGGGAGCTGCAGAGGTGAGGCGGGTCCTTGCGAGGGTTGCCCAGTGCCCTGGGACAATCGTTCCACCCGTCTGAATGACAGAGTCAGAGCCCTGTTATTCAAGGGTAGTTGACAAGCTGCTCATACTTGTTATCTCATGCACCGCATAAAACTCTTGAGGTGGATGCTATCATCATTCTTAGGACTTGAGTAAAAGTGCCAAAGGGCAAGGATTATATATATCTATATATAGATATCATAGATAACATAGATAAATTTTACACATTTTCATATATATATATATATATCGCAAACTGTGACGGGAAAAGTCTTGAGAGTCAAAAATATTTGTTGAATGAATCTCATTTTTTTACACTGTTTTACACAGAAATAGCCTGGCAGAGTGAAATGCCCAGGAAGGGACCGAGCAGAGCCAGAGCAGGAACTCAGGCTTCATCCCTCACTTAATCCAAGCTCTTTCCACCGCCTCTGCCCACCTGTCCTCCAAGGTGGACTGTGGAACAGACAACCTTCCAGGCACTTCTGTACTAGAGGACAGTGAGAAAGCGGCAGCGCAGCCTTCTCCGTACGTGTGACCAGCTGCTCCCGCAGGCTGATTCCTGGGGCAGAGGCCTGAACCCAGACCCATGCTTCCCCCTCCTACCCACAAGCATTTCCGAGGTGCAGGCTGGCCCAGGGAAAGAGATGCCCCAGTGAGCACAAAGTCGGGCAGGATGGACTCACCCCTGGTTGCAGGATTCCTGGTTGAAGCGGCAGGCGTAGATGAAGTTGCCCGGCGCGTCCTTCTCCAGGGCCGGAGAGTCACGGGACAGCCGCGATAGGATGTTGATGTAGTGGAAGCGGTACCACTCCCTCACCGCGTCCACCCCTGACGAGTAGGTCTGGTAGAAGCAGTCCGATTTGTTCTGGTTGCACTGGACACAGAGACCAGAGACTCAGAGGGCCAGCGGCAGGAAGCGGCAACAGGGCAGAGCAGAGGAATGAATGGTCTGAGGTCCCGGGGATTGATGGACAGGGATGGGAGCCAGAAGTGGGGGAGATCAGAAGGCAGAAAGAAGCAGACATCCCAAGCAAGAGAGAGGACCAGGAGAGCAGACCAGAGAGTAAGGAATTAAGGGAGCAGCAGGGGAGGAAGCCAGAGCTGTAAACAGTTATTTCGGCTGGAGGGCAAGGGTTCTTCGCTCCCCTCCACTGATGGAAGACACGCCATCAAGCCTTGTCCCAGCAACAGAGCTGGAACTAGAATCCCTGTCTCCAAGTAGCACGGCCTCCTCTCACTAAAGGGGGCTTTTTCTTTTGGGGGGGGGGGCGGGGAGGGGGACTACTTTGTATGAATCGTTATAAAGGGGAACAGTTCTTCCCTCCGATTCTTTCCCATTTCCTCTTATCTCTCTTTTATTTCTATAAAACATTTTTTTTAATTCTCCTTTTTACTGTCTCCTTATTCTCTGTCTTTGGGAGGCAGAGTCCCGGTTCCCCATTACACAGGAGCGTCCCATCTGAGCCCCACCAGCGAGAGACTGGAATTCAGAAAGGTGCATTTTCCACTGGAGACCTGACTCCGCTTCGCTTAGACGCACCCACAGAGCGGAGCCCCCAAGCCGGAGCTGCTGTTTAGTTTGAGGCCCCAAGCCCAGCCTCGAATCACCAGACAACTGGCCGGGCCGGGGTGGGGAGAGAGAGCCCCGCCCGAGTGTGGGCGGCACCAGGCCGAGCGAGGGGCGCGCCCGGTTGCGGGGTGGCGGGCGGGGCCTACCAGCTTGAAGCCGATCTTCCAGTCCTTCCTGTTCACTTGCGGGCTGTTGTCGCGCACGCTGGAGGCGGCGCTGCGGGCTCTGCGGGCCTGGCGGGGCGGGGGCGGGTCCCGCAGGCGCTGCAGGGGGTGCGGCAGGGTCGCCCGGAGAGCCCGCCGGCCGCGCGGGCGGGCCCCCAGGATGCTGGAGGAGTTGTATTTGTAGAGGTCGAAGAGCGTCTGCTCCGTGATGCGGTCCAGCTCCTCCAGCTCCTCTTTAACCTTCGTGTACCTGGGAGGGCGGCCGGGAGAAGGGTCGGGCTAGGGGATGTCCTCGCGCGAATCCTTGGCCCCCTCACCCCCGGCCCAGCTCCCTCACGGCCACTGGTGGGAACAGCTCTGGGGTCCCCGGGCCCTCTGGGGAACGACAGGTGTGCCCGCGGAGCACGTGGAGGAGATGGTGAGCCCGGGGCGGTGGTGCCATTCATTGCCGCCTGTTAGGGAGAGGCGAGGCTCCCAGCCAGTGAGACTCTCCTCTCTCCCACTCGGCAAAAGGCCGGAGTTGGGGGGAGAGGGAGGCCATCTGGCGCCTTCTCAGAGTTTCTCAATGCGGCCCCCTTCTCACCCCACTTTCCCTCCTGCAGACTCAGTTTTAATGAGTTTTGGGTGGGACTCAAACACGTAAGTTAAACACTGCCCAGTATAATTTATTACATTCCTTCTCAATGTAGGCCCTGCTGCAGACCCATTGTGAGAGTTCAAAAAGGCCTTCGGGACAAAATCCATCAAAGCAAACTTGCCTGAAACTAATAAATTCAACAAGATTGTAGAGCACAAAACGTATGCAAAAATGAATCGTTTTTTTAAATACGAGCAGCGAAATACTGGAAATTGGGTTTTGTGGTCTACAAAAACAAAACCCTACTAAAGACCACATCAAATACTAGGAATAAATCTAATGAAAGACGTGCAAGACCTTTACACTGCAAACCCCGCTGGCCCTAAGGCCAAAGTAAGAAGTTATGTATGTTCATGGATCAGAAGCTCAAATAGTTTAGATCTCTCCCAAATTAATCTTTAGGTTCAATCCCTACAAGAATTTCAGCAGGCATTTTTAAAGAAATTGACAGGTTGACTCTAATATTTATGTGAAGATGGGGGTTTAAAAAAAACCCTAAAATGGCCAAAACAAGCTTGGAATAGAACAAAACTGGAGTACTTATTTTACCAGACATTAAGACTTTCTGTAAAGCCACAGGAATCACAACAGTGTAGCATAGCGTAAGGACAGACTATGTATTAATGGAACAGACTAGAATCCAGAAATAAATTCATCCATATATGGTCAACTGATTTTTGGCCAAAGTACCAATTCCATTCAGTGGGGAAAATATATATTTTTTTAAACATGATGCTCAAATATCTAGATAGTGAATGGAGGGAAAAAAGAACCTCAACCCCTACCTTAGACCACATACAAAAATTATATCAACATGGATCATAAACCTAAATATAAAATTCATAGCCATTAAGATGCCAGATCTTCATGATCTTTGGGGTAAGCCAAATTTCTTGGAATAAAAATATATCTAAGGGACCCCACACACACACACGGTGGTGCAAGGGGTTAAGTCTCAGCACTATGAAGCTATCCTCAGCACGAGTTCGATCCCCAGCCAGGGAGCTGACCCACATGGCACAGCAGACCTCTCCTGTCTTACCCACTGCTCCCCTCAGCAGTGGATTTCAGTCAGTTTGCCTCTTCTGCTCCCCACTCTGTCTCTGGTGAATCCTCTCATCCTCCCACACCTCTGGCCTACACCCCAGCTCCTGAATGCATAAATAAATAAATCTTTAAAAAAAAATCTAAGGAACAACACATCCTAAAATATAAAGATTTCACACAAAACAAAAAAAAGATAAGCTATTTCAAAAATGAACCCAAAAATATACTAAAGGAGCCCAACATAATTAGTCCTCAGGGAAATGCAAATTAAAACTATAATGAGGTACCATTTAAACAACCATTAAACTAAAAGACTGAGATAGTCAAATGTGGGGGTGGGGGACTGAGGAGAAACTGAAATTGCTGCTGGAATGAATGCAACTAATTTGGAGGACCAGTTGGTAATTAAATACATACCTACATTATAGCCCAGCAATTTAACTGCTGACTATTTCACCCAATTCCGCTTCTAACTACTTACCTAAGCACAAGGAAAACGTAAAGGCTTGTACATGAAAGTTCCATAGTAGTTCTCGTCACAAGACCCAAAAGGTTGGAGGCAACCCAAATATCCATCAATACCACCCAGCAGCAAAAAGTAACTAAGACAAGCTTAAAATAGGGGAGAATTTCAGAGACATTAGGTTGAGCAAAATAAGTTAGACACACTTATTGAACAAGTTGAATTATCAGAAAATTCAACTTGCTTGATCCCATTTATATGAAATCCAAGAACAGATAAAATTAATCAATGCTGATAGAAATCAGAAAATGTTCATGGGAAGGGGACAGGAAGTGGGAATTCGAAGAGGTATCAGGAAATGGAAATGTTCAGTGTCTTGAATTCAAACCTCAATAAGCACCTAAGATTTCTGCATTTCATTACATGCAAATTATATCTCACTTAAAGAAAAAGTTGGGGGGCCTTCCCGGTGGCGCAGCGGTTGGGCGCTGCGCTGTGGAGCTGTCAGCAGCGGCGACGCGAGTTCGACGCCCAGCCGGGGAGAGTCCCACTTGGCGCGGCAGACCTCTCCTGCCTCGCCTGCTGCTCCCCTCAGCAGTGTATTTCTGATCTGCCTGTTCTGCTCCCCACTCCGTCTCTGGTGAACCCTCTCGCCACCCCACACCTCTGGCCTATACCCCAGCTTGTATGTATAAATAAAAAATAAATCTTTAAAAAAAAAAAGAAAAAGAAAAAGTTGGGGCCTCCCTGGTGGCGCAACTGGTTAAGCGCAGCACTATGAAGCTATCGAGAGCCACTGCAGCACGAGTTCAATCCCTGGCCAGGGAGCTTCCCACAGGGGGCAGCAGACCTCTCCTGTCTCGCCTACTGCTCCCCTCAGCAGTGGATTTCAGTCAATCTGCCTGTTCTGCTCCCCACTCTGTCTCTGGTGAATCCTCTTGCAGGCGGACTGAGTCCAAGTCCGCCCCCTACAGGGGTTTACTGTTAAAGGTAAATTGTAGCTAAGTGGTCTGGAGCCCCAGGTGGGCCTAGGTAAACCAAGAGACAAAGCGGGAATCTTGTGGTGAAGGCGGGGTCTAGGAGATATATAGGACCCCCAAAGGAAGAGAGAGACAGACGCCATTATGTAGAACTAGAGGAAGGAGATGCCACGATGTGGAAAAGAAGACTTAGGACCAGAGACTTTGAAGGCTTTGTAAGTAGACGAAGGAAAAGGCAGAGGCCTCGCCTTTTTAAGATGTGAATGCAGTCTGGTAGGCCGTCCGGCCTTTGTAGCTGCTATGTGCAGTTTTGTTAGCCTGATGCTGTGTTGGAGCATCACAGAAGTTTTAAAAGTACTTTTAGTTGCGTACTGTGTCATCCTTGGAAGTTGGAACCTGGTCTACAGTCTGATGGGTACATATTGGAAAAGAAGCGTCCTTGTGAAGTTGGGGCCCACACCAGCAGTGGCGGGAAACCTTCATCAACATAAAAAGACGCCATCTTGGGATCATGGCCTGTTGTTTGGAAGAGGAGGTACACCCGCAATCTTTGTTACTTTACTGGGACTTAAAAGACTAAATATTATTATTACCTTTTGGGGACTTAAAAAGGACTGGACATTGTTTTAAGTAAGGTAAATGGCCATATGTTAACTTTAACAACTTTTGTTTTTACCTCTGTTAATTGTAGTAATCTTTTGTCTTTCCCTGTTTGTTAAATAAATCCCAATGTTGTTTTCCCCTAAACCTGAGTAGTTTTATAAATGTTCGCGCAGGCACAGAACTAAGATAGTGATGGGTAGCAACTGAGGCACTGCCTTTTGTCTACGTTTAAAAAGGCCTCATTTCCCAGGTATCACTCTCACCCCCTATACCTCTGACCTACACCCCAGCTCTTGTATGCATAGATAAATTTTTTTAAAAAGAGAGTGCGTGTTTGACATTTGGGGAGACTAGCTTTTTACTGGTAATTAAAAGAACAGCAATAGGGCCTCCCTGGTGGCGCAGTGGTTGAGCATTGCGCTGTGGAGCTGTCGGCAGCACGCCCACAATGCGAGTTCGACACCCGGCCGGGGAGAATCCCACATGGTGCGGCAGACCTCTCCTGCCTCACCCGCTGCTCCCCTCAGCAGTGTATTTCTGATCTGCCTGTTCTGCTCCCCACTCTGTCTCTGGTGAACCCTCTCGCCACCCCACGCCTCTGGCCTGTACCCCAGCTTGTATGTATAAATAAATAAATCTTTAAAAAAAAAAATAAAAGAACAGCAATAATAGCCAGCATTTATTGAGCACTTATTATGAGCCAGGCATGGTGATATTAGAATGTCCATCATTTGATTTCACCTCCGGGGTAACTCAGCACGCTACTAAGCCACTGTCCTATTAGACACTAACAACACTGTCATTCCCTCTTCTAGGTGAAAAACCTGAGATAAGGTGACTTATCAAGGTCGCAGATTAGGGAACAGCTCAGAAAGCACTGTGACTTTGACACTCCCTTCCATTCTGTGCCCACTACCTCCAACTATTTTAGGAGGTTGCCGTGGCTCCCTAGAAAGAGCACCATAGCCAGAGTCAGCTGGATGAGGGTCCTGAGGTTCTGGCCTCATACATTCCAGCCATGTAACGTTAGTAAGTAACCCATCCTCAGTTTCCTCATCTTTAAAATGGACATAACACCAGATCGGCCCACCCCATGAAGTTCTTCAAGAGTTAAATGAGAAAATACTCAGGGACACAAAGCATCGAATTTCAGGGCGACACAGATAAGAACCTGCAGCCCAGGAAACTGAAGTGACTTCCTCATGGTCACACAGGAAGAATCTAAGTCTCCCACCGTGGCTGGAGTTTTTTCCACAACGTGAGCTTCCAGATCTGCGGTTGGGCCTCCCATCACCTCCCCCAACCAGCCTCAAGTGCCCCTCTGCCCTCTTCTGCTTTCTACGCCGCCCTCATTCTCAAGCCAATTCCAAGCTAAACCACTTCTCCAGCACATCACCCTTCCTGTGCTGGCCCCAAAGGCCAGGCTCTCCCTCAGGGGTCCTCATCACCCCCTCCTGCCTCTTCCTGAGAGGTTCAGGTAAGTCCCCCATCACTGCCCTTCCGTGCCAAGGTCCCACGAGAGGCCAGACTTCAGACTGCCTCACTCTTCGCCAGTTTCTGGCTTACGGCAGGAAGAAGCGCTCCCTTTCAGTTTCCCTTTCCCTCCCTTTCAGCTGACACCTACAGGAAGAGAAATGACCGCCAGTAAAACACACCAATGATACCAGATCTTGTCCTGGAAGGAGAAGGGCCCTGGCAAGAGGGTCTGGCCAGGGGAAAGAAGGCTTCAGCAAGACAGTCCAGCCCTTCTAGCCCAGACCACCTGCCCCACTCTCCTCTGCTCTGCCCTGCGTCGGGGGTGGGGGACACGTGTACAATTCGCTCAGACAGTACTATCTCCACTTTACATTTGAGGAACCTAAGGTCCACCAACTAGCAACTTCTGCCAAGGGCACTCAGCTAAGACAGAGTAGAACCAAGATTTGAACCCAGGCCTGTCCAACACCATCGTCCCTGCTTTTTCTACTACTGCCTTCAAGCGCCAAAGCGCTGTCATCAAGCAGTAAATCCTTTCCTAGAAGCTGGTCCTCCCCCCTCCATTCTCTCTTCTCTGTTCAGGACTGACTGGCAGGGGCAGGAACATGGGGAGAGTAGGAGCTAATCCTCTGGCAGCTTCCTGTCATGTCTACTCATCCTCCCTCCCTCTGCCCTCTTGGTAGCTTCTTCCAGAAGAGCCCATGCTCACCAGGGGGCCTTGTAGCATGCACAGGCTCCAGCCCACCTACTCAGAAGACCCTCGGAGAGTATTCTGGAAGAACTAGGCAGAGCTGGGCACCAGAAACTCATCAGCTTCCTCCCCTGCCGGTGTGCCTCAAGGGACCTAGCCAGCTCCCTCCTTCTGCAGGGACCGCTTAGAAGCCTGATTTCCCTTCCTTTGGCTTCAATCCCAGCCCTGTCTCTCCACATCCCAAGCACACCCACCCTGTGCTCACACTGTCCCAGTGGAGGGACCCCCCACCCACCCTATATGCTCAGCCCGCGCCATAATGTGTCCCCAGTCAGGTTTCTTGCCAGCACCCCCACGTGTGAGCTCCCCTCAAGGAGCCAGCCCCTCTATAGTCAGTAGTTCTGATCTCTCAGCTCACTTGTGGAGTTCTGTCCTGGCAGTGACGTTTAAAGAGCTATGGAGGTTCGCAAACAAATGGCTGATCCAAAGACAGGGTGGGAAGAGCTCTAGAAATCATTTCATCCATGGAAAAGTTACAGGAACTAAGTCCTAGTCCACTTTGCAGGTCATATCCTAGCCGCCACTTTTCACATAGTTAACCTTGGAGACACACTCGCCTTCTCTGCCTGTTTCACCGTCTGTAAAATGGGAGTATTCGTAGCACTGCCGCACAGGGTGGTGACAAGCAGTCACTGTGTCACTATATGACAAGCACTGAGAAAAGTGCCTGGCAGAGCAGGGACTGCATAACTGCCACTGCTTGTATCACTATTACTACTGTTATCGGAAAAGAAAGTGAAGATGACACCGATAACACAGCCAGCTATTTCTCTCCATGAAACTCTGTGGTCTTAACCAAAAGTGGTGCCTTGACCCCAGATTTCAACTCCACTGAACAGCTGAGTGAACTTTCAACCTCTATACTCCATTTTCTCATCTGTCACTGGGTGAAACATCCCCCCCTTACCTAAACTGCTTGTTAGAGGATCAAAGTGTCAGAGTGGACTTTGCAAACTACCCCAGTTACTGTGTCATAGGTACATCCTAGTCTGCCCTTGGGCAAAGGAGAGATAGCTCCAGGGTGGTTTCAGAGACACAGAAGCCAGCCCAGAGCCCAGGCTTTAAGAGGTAACCTTTACCTCAGGAAGCAGTGCCAGAGAGGGAGGGGATTCCTGACTGGAGAAGGAGCCCATCACCAGGAGGGGTAAGCCATCCTAAGGACCTGGGTTTTCTGTCCTTGCCAGGCCACCCACAGAGCCTTTTTCCGGTTCCTGAAGGAAGTGGGTCTCCCTGCCAGCCTTACGGATGGACAGCCGGACTCAGAATCCCCTCTTGGGGACTTACTTCTTTCCTCCTCCCATTCCTGCTGCCAGGTCCCCTGCTCTGCCAGGAAGGAAGAATCCACAACCTGCTTCATTGTTCAAGAATTTAGAGCTGTTTTCTGTGGATATGGAGATGACAGGCCCTCTCCCTTGGACGCAAAAGCCCTTTGTTGCCCAGAAAGAAAGCCCGACCTTCACAACGGGTTCCTGGCACCTCCCTGCTGAGTGTGGACGGTCTTCAGCCCTTGTCCCCTTCCTGAAATTTACAAAACAACCCCCAGGCCCCACCTCCACCTCCTCCTTGTCGTCCCTCCCCCTCTGCGGGGCCTGTCAGCAGGTAGGCGGCCCTGGTCTGACCCCATCACTTCAGATATCTCAACAGTTCCTGTCTGTCCACTGAGTCCCCCCTTCCTTGCTCCCCCTGCAGGGGGCAGGGGTGCCTCATCTCACCTCTGTTTCCTGTACTGGCCGGTGGTCTTCAGCGGTTACTCACACTAGTCACTCCCCACCCCTGCCTCTGCCCTTGAACAGGAATCACCAGCCCTGCCCGCCCCTGCACTCTGGACAAGTACCCCCTTCACTTCCTGCTTCTCTTCCTCACAGGCTCCCACCAGCCCCCTCCTGCCCCCACCCCCATGCCTTTACCTGGCCCCTTATGGCAGCTTAAGGAAGAACAAGTTTTGGGATCAAACACACTTGCTTTGTGACTCAGCTGCTAACCTGGGTAAACTTGGGCAAGTCACTTAACCTCTCTGAGCCTCAGTTTCCTCACCTCTAAAATGGAAGCGATACTGGGAGCAGCCACAGTGCTCTTCAGTGAGGATTAAGAAACTTAATACGAAAATTTCATTGATATTTATGATAATTTGTAAAAAGGTTGGACACGTATTAAATATTAAGTACCTACAGTGATTATAATTTTTATATTTGCTATGTGATCTTGCTTTAATTATTTCACCTCAGTTTCCTCTTCTGCACAATGGAAATAATAATCCCCATCTCCATGGACTTGTCTGGATTAAATGGAGCCTGTTTATAATGCACCCAGGACAGAGTCAGGCACATCATAGATGTTCAAGATGTTTCCCCTGTGCTGGGGAGCCCCCTTGGCTCCTGTCCCTTCTGGGACCTCTCCCCACCACCCCCAAATCCTGCTGCAGCCTCACACAGGAGGGCTGATTTCTCTGTGGACACCTGTCTCCCAAGCTGTGGACCCATTGAGACAGGAGCTCTAGTTTCCATTGCAGCGGCTTTTTTCCAGAACTGTCTAGCGCCCTCCATCCAGCAGAGTCTTAGAAACTATGCACGTCCCAACCAATTCACCCCTGCCCTCTCCATCTCTCACCCACATCTTCCAGCCACAAATATTTACTGAGCCTGCTCTCCTGCCTATGGTCCCTCCCACCTGCCTGCTCTCCCCTCCCTGCCCCGCAGGACACCCAGCCAGCACCTCTCCCTAGCCACTGCCCCTGGGGGAAAGCCTAGGGCAGGGCAGCGGGGAGGTCGGCAGGAAGAAGAGGAACAAAGCCCACAAGGACCAGGGAAACAGAGATGAGCAGGGATCAAAGAGAGCCCAGGGACAGATATAAACATCTGATTAGAAACTTCATTTATTTCCTGTCCCACATCTCAGGTAGTCAGTGGAGGGAGGAGTGTGTGATCAGGCAAACAGGGTGAGTCACAGTTCAGTCACTATCTCTGTGAACTTGTGACTTGCCTCTCTTTGCCTCAGTTTCCTCAAGTGCAAAATTGGGATAATGGTCCGGCCTGGCAGGGGTGTTGGGAGAACTCTTGGAGATGCCTGCAGCATACTTAGCAGGGACCAGTGCAGAAAGCAGCTTCTGGTAAATGGCCCCATGCCTTGTACATTATATTAGTCTTTTCTCTCCAAGGCAGACTGTCCCAAACCCTGGTTTGTCCACAACACACCTCTGAACCCAATAGGAAATGTGTCCTCCACCCCTGCCAGTATTTGACCAATCCCAACTATCTGTAGTCACAAAGATACACACTAGGTTTGCTCACACACACTCAATCACACATGTGATAGGCAGTGATAAATCTCACACTCCTTGAAGCAGACTATAACCCACACAATTTTTATTCTAATTATCAGAGGACTGCAATTGTTTGTTTATAGGCCTATCTCTTCCATCTCATTTTCTATTTTATCTTTCATTCCCTAGTAGAGTGCCTGGCCTTCAAGAGCGGTGGTGTGAAGGATGAATGAGCCCACTTGCCAGGTGCCTAGCACTGTGTCTCGCTCGCGCAGGTGTTCTGGGCTGGAGTGAACACACATAAAAGTTACACATACACACCCAGCCTGCCTCCCTTTCATCTCCATGGTTACCACCCTCTCTGGCTTCTGGATCACAAACTGGCAAAGAGCAGTGATGAAACCCAAAACTTCAGGACACACCCAAGCACTTAAAAGTCAAGCACCTGGGCAAGTCAACTGCACAGCCTGGCAGGGGTCCCCTGCTTTGTATTCCATCCGTCTCACCTTCTGGCTCTGTAACTCCACCCCCAGCTTGAGGCTCAGGGATTGCTTTGTCAACCCCCACTTTGCTTTTTCCAAAAGAGCCCCTGAGTTCCCACCACCCACTGCCCCTGGCACCTGCCCACACCTCACCTGGCAGCCAGATTCTTCTCTCCAGTGCAGGGGCTATTCTTTGCTCTCCTCTGGCCCCAGGGAAGGGGACGGGAGGGTTTCAACCCTGCCCTTTTGGAAGTCATCAGCATCTCACCTCCCAGGCACTCCGGCGCACACCCTCCCATTCCGGAGGAAGAAGGGGAGAGCAGAGGAGGGCGCTACCGGTCCACAACCACACTCTGGATAAGCCTGGGGCACCGGAAGCCTCTGCCAGGCAGAGCCCAGTCCCTCAAGTCTGGGCTCTCCGTCTTGCCCGAAGGGGGGTCAGCCCGGGTCTTTAGGGGAACACCTCACATCACCTCCGACCCCTGGGTCTGAGGGTCTGCCCTCGCCGTGGACACCTCTTGAGCTGCAGAGGGGCCACCTACCTGTAGGGGTTGAGGGTGCAGACCGTTACCGCTGGGAAGACGAGCTTGTCGGAGTTGAGGTTGATGTTGAGGCTCACGGGGTAGCTGAAGTACTCTCCGAAGAGCAGGCCGAACTGCCAGTACATCATGCCGAAGGTGCAGAGCCAGAGCACGGCCCAGAAGGCCGTCTTCATGCGGTTGTGCTGGGAGCACACCAGGCGGATGGCGCCGTGGATCGTGGTGTTGCTGCAGAAGAACTGGAAGAGCTCGCGGTAGGAGCGGTAGAACTCGATCAGGGCCTCGTCCTCCTCCGTGGGCGGCCGGGGGGCCTCCGGCTCGGGGCCCAGCCCCTGCTCCTCTCGCTTGTCTCCCTTCATGGGCCCTGGGGGCAGTGGTGGAGGCGGAGGGTCAGGGCTGAGGCTCTGGGGACCCTTCTCCATCATCCCCCGACCCCAGAACAAGGCTGCTCCCAGCGGTGCCCACATCCAGCCCCAGCCCACTGGGTCCGCCCCTCCCTCCTTGCCCTCCTGGCAGCCGGCTGAACTGCCCCCTCAAGGTTAGAAGAGCCGGCCGGGCCAGCCTGGAGTGCCCTCTCTGCTTCTCTGGTAAGTTCACCTCTTCGTTCCCAGGACCGCCCTGTCTGTCTCGGCAGGCAGGTGCTTTCTGCCTGGCTTAGTCAGTGTCTCTCCTGGGCTCCCTTCCTCCGGGATGTCAGTGTCTTAGTCTCTCCCCTTTTCTCTCTCCGCTCAGCCCTCTCCTTCCCTGCCTGTCTCCTCTCAGATCTGCCTCTCTTCCTCCTCCTTCCCACCGCCCCCTCAGCCGGGGCTCTCGCCAGCCTCTGCCCCTGGCTTGGGCTGTGTGGCGACTCCCTCACCGTCCCAGGGACTGCAGGGCTCCAGGAGACCTGGGCTCCGCCCGCGCCTGCTCCCGGCTCCCGGGCTGTGCTGGACTGGGACTGGTTCCTTTCCAGTTGAATCTGGCAGCCCAGCCTCTCCTCCCCCTCACCTGACAGGTGCAGGGAGCCCGCCCGCCCTGCGGCCAGGGATGGAAGCTGCAGAAGCCTCATTAGCATCTCAATTAAAGGTGAGCAGGGCAGGGGGAGGGGCCGAGGAGGAGTCTGCGCTGGAAGGTCTCCGCGGGGAGGAGGGCTGCTGGGGCAAGTGACTGGAAGCCGGGCTGGAAGAGCAGGGCCAGGGGCCCACGCGGAGCTGAGGGCGCGGAGGCTGAGACGGACGCCAGGTGAGGGCCGGAGATGACGAGCAAGGCGGAGAGCTGGAGGGCAGAGCGAGGAAGAAGGACAAGCCAGGATGCGTGCAGGCGGGTGGGGAGAGCAGGACAAGAGAGGCAGAGAAGGGGAGGGGGTGGAGGACTGCCTGAAGAGCTGGGAGGAGGGTGGAGAGAGGAGGATGGAGAGTAGGGAGCCAGCCCCCGTGGAATCTCCCTCCCGGGCAGGTGAGCAAGGGAGTAGCTCCATGTGAACTTCCAGGGCTTAGGTCTCCTCCTGAGGAACCACTGCAAGGGCACCCCAGGTCACCCTCACCCTCAGGTATTGAGGGGGTACCAGTTGGGCTCCTCCCTGCCCGCCAAAGAGGGAACACCAGCACTGAGGGTCTAAGCACCCCCTCTGCCTCTCCTTCCTCTTCCATCCTTCTCCCCCCTGACTCCACAACACCAACCCTACCTTGTCCCAGCCAGGAAGAGGCCCAGGTGAAACTGGGGGTTAGGCGGGGCCCCGGGACATTCTGTTCCTTTTTGCACCATTGGCTGCCAGGCCAGGAATGTGTAATGTGCCCTGTGTGGTCACGGGGTTGCAGGAATGTGGGCACCGAGAGGCAGCACAGGACCCGGCAGGGCACTTGGGCACAGACCCGGAGCTCTAGGGCAGGTAGTACTGAAAGGGCAGGGTGGGATATGGGTGGCACTGGGTGCCCAGGGCAAAGAGGTGGGCATAGCAAGTCTGTCCTTGGAAAGTGGAAGAAATCACCATGAGAGGCTGGACTTTCATTCCAAAGCCTGTACCCCAAATACAATCCAGCAAGAGGGTACAGAGAGAAGCCCGGGCACCGTGTGAACTTGTGGGAGAAGACAGGCCTGAGATCATGTAAGATAAGGATTCCAGTGGTGGAGATAGGAGCCAAAGGCGCTGGGGGAGGCTGAGGCGGGGCGGGGGAGAGGCCAGGCCCTGAGAGGCTCAGGAAGATTCCCAGGGAAGTGGCATGTCAGCTTGAGGAACAAGGAGGTTAGCAGGAAAGGAGGTTCTTCAGGCTTGGGGTGCACCCCCTCTGTGGCTTTTTCACTCTCTGCTGCCTCCTGTAATTCTGGGGTCCCTTAGGATTACAAAACCCAGCCACTGGTCCTGGACCCCTGCAGGGGACACCCCCTTGGGAAGGGAAAGGCTAACTTTTCTTCATTTTCCAGCAAAGAAACAGATCCCTCCCAAGGAAAAGCCAGTTTTCTGAGGACACAAAACAAAGGAACAGCGCAGTTAAAAACAGGATTGGGAATTCTTCTCCTCTGGGGTTATCTATTTAGGGCTTTTGCTGTTTGCTTCCCCAGACAAATCAGCCACAGCTTCCTCGGGAATCTGAGCTCCCCTGGGCCAGGGTCTTAAAAATCAGGAAGATTCACACCCCGAGTCTTCGGGTTCGTCAGCAATTGGGGTTCTGGATTATATCCCTGGCGCTGCACCATCCCAGTGGACCCCGACTCCCTACAGCTCCATTTCCTCCTTAAACTGGGGACTCTCCAGCCTGCAAATGGGGTATCCCCCCACCCCCTCAAAGCCCCCCCTTCTGTCTGTTTGATCTCAAAGGTTCTGAGGCACCTCCCTGCCCTTTCTGTTAGCTGGTGCCTGAGTCCCCACTGGGGGCAGAGTGGCACACACTTGCCCTCTCCAGGACTCCGTGTGAGCTGGAGACCCAGGCTGGGCCAGAGCCCTGCAGCCGAGTGGACGCAGAGACTGAGGGCCGGAGCAATCTGGCAGTGTGAGAAAAACAGAAATCTGAGACCTACACTTTTGTCATAGCTCCATTTAAAAATATTATCTTTTAAAGTGCAGAAATACATTTTTGTCACACGCAATATAATTTCTCAACAATACAGAGGGATACAGAACAAGAACAGCCCCTTTGTCCCATTCCCACCCCTCAGCATGGGGGGGAGAGGACTGTGATCTGTGTGTCCATAGATCTTTTTGTGTGCTTTTATAGATGATAGACTACATGTATTTTTTTAAAAACATGTCTTTTTTTTTTTTTTTTTTACATAAATGGGACCATGTTATTCTATGCCTTCTATTTTGGCTTTTAAATTGTAAGACTTTAAATAAATAAATACATAAATAAATAAAGAGTAAGACTTTTTTTTTTTTAAGGACTTATTTATTTATGCATACAAGAGCTGAGGCGTAGGCCAGAGGTGGGGGGTGAGGGGGGAGAGAGGATTCACCAGAGACAGAGTGGGGAGCAGAACAGGCAGATCGACTGAAGTACACTGCTGAGGGGAGCAGCGGGGAGATAGGAGAGGTCTGCTGCGCCATGTGGGTCAACTGCCTCGCCGGGGATCGAACTTGTGCTGCAGTGGCTGCAGACAGCTTCATAGGCTGAGACTTAACCCCTTGTGCCATCAGGGAGGCCCAATAAATTATAAGACTTTAAGTAAATAAATTGTAAGACTTTGAAAAGGGCACTTTCCGTCTGTTATAAGTCAATGTTATTTCAATTAATTTTTTTAATATCTAAATTAAAAAACTGACCCCAAAAAGAATATTGGCCCTCTCTGGGTCCAGTGGGCTTTTACCCATCTGAAAAAAAAAATGGAGGAGGTGACAGGGAAGGCAGCCCCGATGGGCCCATGAACCTCTCCTGCCCACTCAGCATCCAGTCCCTCATCTCAGGGCTGGCCTCAGGGGGCACCTGAGGCCCCAGGAGCACAGTGACCGCCCACAGTCACCAGGAGTTCAGGCAGGGCCTGACTAAGAACCGAGCTTCCGCTGTCCAAGCTCAGGGCCTCTCTCTGACTTCCAGAGAAATGGAGTCTTGTCACGTGGGGATCTGGCTTGGTAGCTCCCCCCAGCCTCCCCCAGAGCCCCAGCCCTTCCTCCCCACCCAGACTGCTCTCCCCGTCCACCCCAACCTTCCTCTAGCCTGTGGTGTGACTGAAAATACGCTAAGGCTACAAAGAGAGAAGTGGAACTAGAGGGCCTGCCGTGGCTGTGGGTGATGAGTTCAACAGGACCTTCTGTCTCTTGTTCTCTGGGGAGCAGGAGGTGATGGAGCCGTCCACTCTCTCCTCCACACTTCCAGTGAGCCGTGCTTAGAAGTTGATTGCAGCATTCACTGCTGTGTATGATTGCTATCCTGGGTGTGTGTGTGTCGGGGTGTGTGTGTGTGTGTACATAGTCACGCATCATATTGTCACTTCTCTGGGGATAGCTCATTCATCATGCTGGCCCCTGTGTCTAAGGAACACTATTTGTTCACCCATCCCACCGAAGACAGCAGAATTACCATCTGGGTAAAAACCAAGATTTTTCCTTGACAGAGATGACATAGTCTGAGAAAACATCCCCCTCTTGTCAGTTTCTATCTGATTTCCTCTGATAACCCCATTCATTTGTGGTCTATTCATTTATCTAAATTTCCTTCACCTTTTCCAATTCTGTCTCTCTTCTTTCTAGGGTAACAATAAGTCACTCAATTAAAGGCAAGTCTTTATTCTTTCTACTTAGAGCAAATTGCCTCTCCATGGGCTGTCCATTGTGGAGAACATGTGTCCATCTGCACTTGATGCAGTCTGAATATCTCTTCACCCCAAAATTATGTACCAAAAAACCCCTCCCTGCTGCTCTTAGCCCAGTCCCCAGGCGGGATGCTTGCGAGTTTACCACAGAAGTTCAGCTCTTTGGGTAAAGGCATATTTCTTAGCCTTGGCACTACTGACAGGATGTCAAATATTCTTTGTCGTGGGGGATTTCCTGTGTATTGATGGATGTTTGGCAGTATTCCTGGCCTTGACCCACCAGATGCCGTTAGTACCCCTGAATTGTGACAAGCAAAAACTCCTCCAGACATTCCCAAAACGTCTTCAAAGGGCAAAATCACCCCAGTTAAGATGACTGGGTCAAGGGTTTGTCCCAAGTGAAAATGCAAACACTCTGGAAAAATATGGCGTCATCAGTCATTACACCTCACCTGGTATCTACCAGGCCCTTCCTACAAGCTCCACTACAAGCACAGTGTGGACAAGAGGAGGAAAAGAAAAGGTATTCACACCAATCCCCTCTTGGGTTCTCCACGGGCCCGAGGAAAGAAGGCTCTCTCAGCTAGCCCCTCTGAAGAAGCCCAGAAGAGCCCCATTTCCACACAAGCTAGAGTGTAGGGGTGCTGAGTGCAGATCTGGTGTTGCCCAATGGAAATCAGTATAACTTCAAGGAAACTTGAACACACAACAAAAGGAGCTAAGACAATGCCCTACCTCAGAAAAATTCATGGATTCCCTACACCTGTGCCTCTTCATTCTCCTGGAGATGCTTGGATAGGCATTATAATAACCACTTATTAAAAAGATTTGTCAATTATGATCCAGTCAGCAAATACTCTTAAGCCTTTCAAATGGAAGCCACTTAACAAAGGGAATCGGTCCATGGGTGGTGGGAGAGCTGAGAGGCCAATGAGAGTGACGCAAGCCAGGAAATAGTGAAGCAGAAAGCAGCTACCATCTCTAGGACTGGAAATGTAGCAATACAGACCCAGAAACCTCCAAAGCAGTGTGGCAGGAACTCGGAGTCGGGGCTGCTGGTAGGAGATGGGATTATAGAAGGATGGAAGGAAGAACCACAATCAGCTGCAAGCAATGTCACATAGCAGCAATGGGGGACACAGCCTGGCTGCTTCTTCCCTCCTCCAATCCACGCAGCTTCCTTTTGGCCAGACCTACCCGGAGCCAGGAAGAAAAGGAGTCTGGAAAATGTCGCTTCCGGTGGTAATCCAGAACAAATGGAGGGAAGAGTGAAGGCGTGGGCAAGCAAACCAGTGCTTGGTTGGCACCCAGAAAAAAAAGAGGTCCAAAGAGGTACACTGAGGGGGCAGGATTAAAGCCCAGATCTTAGGGCTTTTTCCGTAGGCCCAGGGAGACTTGAGGCAGAAGTGACAGCACAGACTGGCAGCACAGTGAAGGGGATTGTTCAACCAGCTCTGACCTGTGAAGCAGGGACTTGACAAGAAAGGGCATACGGAAACATTTTGGGGTGCAACAGATGTTCTGAAGAGCTATGTGGGAACATACAAGAGTGAAAATTAATTGATCTGTATGGATAAAATGAGTGTATTTTATGCACTTCATTTTTAAAATTTATTTATTTGTGCATCCAAGCTGGGGTGTAGGCCAGAGGTGTAGGGGGTGAGAGGATTCACCAGAAACAGAGTGGGGAGCAGGACAGGTGGATCAACTGAAACCCACTGCTGAGGGGAGCAGCGGGGAGACAGGAGAGGTCTGCTGCGCCCTGTGGGAAGCTCCCTGGCCAGGGATCGAACTCGTGCTGCAGTGGCTGGGATAGCTTCGTAGTGCTGAGACCTAACCCTTTCTGCCATCAAGGAGGCCCTGCACTTCATTGTTTACACATTACACCTCAATTAAAAAACCAGATTCTTTCCTTTAAAGTCAAATCGGGAAATAGCTTCAAGTGAAATGAAATGCGTCTGGGATTTGATTCAAAATAATTAAGGGGCCCTTCAAAGAGTGGAAGAGGATGTATGAAGAGAAAGGCACCCTGAGTTGAAGCTCATACCATATGATTTTTTCCTTTTGTGGAGGTATGTGACTTTCCATAATAGAAAAGGAATAGTGAGAAAAAAGAATCCAAGGCCACTATATGATACACTCAAACCGTTGTGCTCTTCAGAGCTAAATGGTGAGTGCAGGCCTAGCCCCAGTCCCTTTATCCTGGGAAGAGCTGCCGCCGAGCAGTGCACACATTTCTGACATTTCTTCCCTTCCGTGCAGCCTGAGCCATTGGATAAACATGGCCAGAGAACAGGTCCTGGGCCTGCGCCTGGGCCGAAGAGCGAGATGTCCAGAGTCCAGGCAGGCCCTGTGGCCTGTCATGAGCCTTCTCCCCAGGCGAACTCTTCCCCTGACTTCCCGGCTCCTCCGCCAAGAGCCTGTCCAGCCAGTTAGACCAACCAGGGCAAGGATGAGCACTGCACAGGGAGCAGGGCAGGGACGGTGCCGAGACTCTCTCCAGAGGATCAGTCAACCCCTATGCCGCGACAGGCAGCCCTGAATCACCGGGAGGCAGAGGGAGCCGGGACTTGGAAATCAGGAGCCCTGGACCCTGGGCTGGTTTCCCTGGCCTGGCTGTATGATGTAGGGAGAACATCACTGCCTCATTCATTCATGCCAGAAACATGTACTGGGCACATGAGTCCGGCTTTGTGCAAAGCTCTGGGAAACAGACATAGAGACTCAGCTTGGGGCACTGCAGAGCCCACAGCCAGGCAGAGCAGCAGACAATAAGCAGCGGCTCCTGAGTGTGCACAGCCTGGCATGCGGGTGCTTCCAGAGTCCAGGTGAAACCCAAGGACAGGTAGAGTTCACCAGGAGCACAGAGACTCGGAGACCCAGAGCCTGGCATTAAGGGGAGGCAACTGCAAATTCCTTGGAGGAGGGTGGAGGGGTCTGGCCTATTCATGATTTGAAGGGAAGTGGTGGGAAGAAATGGGGCAGGGCCAGACTGGTCCTTGGGACCCATCCCCGGACTGGATGTGTTCTCAGCTGCCTCCAGTTCAAGGGGATTCTAAGGCTTGGTTGGGGCAAGGGAGCTGGGACTGCGGGTGGGCTGCCTACCTCGCCCCCACTCAGCGAGAACGCTGTCTGCCTGCCCCCCATACTCCCTGGAAGGCGGCCTCCCTGCGGACAGGGAAGCAGGGGCTGCTGCTCTGGCATGTCCTGTGGGCACCCTGTGCCCACTTATGTGGGGATGGAGCTGGGGCAGTGGCGGCCTTGTTAGTTCTTTGTGTTTCATCTTAAAAAGTCACGCAGCAGGGCAGGAACCCAGGCGTCCAGAGAGTCTGCCAACAGGGCAGCTGGCCCCCAGATGCTGGGTCTGGCTGTCTGTCCATGCGTGTCTGTGCGTCTCTGCGTGTCCCGTGTTGACCAGGCCCCGTCCTTTCTCAAGCTGGCACCCTGCTGTCCACGGCTCTGTCCCCAGCTGAGCTCCCAGGGGCCACCTGAGGACTGCCCACTGGCTCTGCGGCCCCTCTCCCACCAGCTGGACCCGGCCTGCCCCTGCAAGCCCTCCTCTCCCAGTCAGGCTTCCGAAGAAGGGAGGAGGCCCGTTCCGGCCCTGCTGCCCTCACGTGCTTTCCCGGCCGCCCCCTCCCGCCGGCGTGGGGCAGCCAAGCCTGTTCCTCTTCCCGATTGCGACAGCAGGCCTCAGCTCCCAGCGCTCCCTTTCCCCGCCCAGCCGCCGGCTCTCTCCACTCCCACTTCCTGAGCCCGGCTGGAGCCCTGGAGGCCAGGGCGGCCGCTGCAGCCCCCGGGGGCACTTCGCCCTGTGTCCAGTCCCAGCCCTTGGGCTCCGGAGGCTGCTGCCACCATCGCCCAGGGCCTCCAGGGCCCCCACCTTCCTCCCGGGCCTCCACCATCTGACAGACTGGCCGCCATGCGCCTGCCCGGGGCCGCCTCGCGCTGCGGCCTGGCCTGGGGGCCCCTGGTGCTGGGCCTCTGCAGTCTGCTGGCAGCGTCCCCCGCTCGGCTGGTGAGGAAGGGGCCGTGCAGAGGGTGGGGCGGGCTTGGGCAGGGAGGAGGCGTCTGGGCAGCCCTCTCTAGTCCCTCTGCCCTTCCAAGCTGACCCCTGGATAACTCCCACCCACCACCGTCTCCCCTGGAAGGTGCCCCCTTACCACATGGAGAACCGAACCTGCCAGGACCCAGAAAAGGAGTACTACGAGCCCAAGCATGGGGTGTGCTGCTCCCGCTGCAAACCAGGTTAGAGGCAGAGGCCAGAGGAAGCAGGCCAGGGAGAAGGGCTCCAGGGCGGGAGCACCAGGCCATCTGCGCGCCGAGACACCACCTCCCAGAGACAGCGTGTGAGGAGCACTGGCCACCCCTCGTGTGTGGCCTGGGGGGGCAGCCCGGGTCGCACAGCCGGCGGCAGCGCTGAGGGAGGAGGCCAGGCCTCCTGACCCCCGGCCGGTTCACGTCGCAGGCATGTACGTCTCCGCTGAGTGCAGCCCCGGCCAGGACACGGCGTGCTCCATGTGCTCCGAGAATTCCTACAACGAGCACTGGAACCACCTCACCAACTGCCAGTTGTGCCGGCCCTGTGATCCCGGTGAGTGGGGCGCGAGGGGGCGGCCCGGGGCCTTGGGCACAGCCCCTCCGCTGAGCTCCCCAGTCTCCCCGCAGTGCTGGGCTTCGAGGAGGTCCTGCCGTGCACTAGCCAACAGCAAACCCAGTGCCGCTGCCAGCCAGGAATGACCTGCTCCTTCCAGAAGCTTGAGTGTACCCACTGCGAGCCACTCCCGGACTGCGGGCCTGGCACTGAAACCAAGCTGGAAGGTCAGAGGGTCAGAGGTCACTGAGGGGCAGAGGGTGCTCTTGAGTGGGGGCGGGAGCATGGTGCTGTGCATATGTGAGCCCCCAGGCTGTTCGCTTTGTTGTGCCTCTTCTCATACCTGTGACACTCGCAGGAAGGATGGGGGGCGGTAAATAGATTTGGGACAGGTGAGGGGCTCAGAGGGGGCCTCCTCTCTGCCCTAGGGAAGCCAGGATAAAGGGGAGATGAGGAAAGATGAGAGCCACAGAATGGAGGGGGCCGCCCAGTGGGCACAGAGGAAGCTCACCCCGGGGCAGAGGACTCCCTTTGCCCACTCACCCTGGCTCACCTCACTTTTTTCTTGCCAGGTGAATTCGGAGAAGCCACCGGCTACTGTGTAGCCTGTAAGGCAGGATATTTCCAGAACATCACCTCCCACAGTGCCCGCTGCAGGCCCCACACCAGGTCAGCGCGCCCCCCTGCCACACCCCCTCCCACGCTGGCAGCTTCCCCACGGGCTTGGCTCCCTGGTGCTGCTGGTCGCTTCAGCCCCAGGCCCACTCACGCTGGGTGCCCTCTGCTCCACAGATGTGAGGACCAGGGCCTGGTAGAGGCAGCCCCAGGCACCGCCCAGTCTGACACCAGCTGCAGAAATGCACCAGAGCCACCTGAGATGACAGGTGAGGGGCCAGGGCCGAGGGACTCACCTGGGAAAATGCTTTCATTCAGCGACCTCACAATCTTCCTTCCATCTCAGAATTGGAACGAGAGGAAAAGTTCCTTCAAGAGAAATTGGAGTATTCCTGCGCTAGGTTACTCACATACGAACACACTTCTTCACAACTTACACATTTTTTTTAAAAAAAACTTTGCCCACACTAACTTACTTAATCCTCTGTTTTTTTTAAAGATTTATTTATCTATGCATACAAGCTGGGGTGTAGGCCAGAGGTGTGGGGGGTGAGAGGACTCACCAGAGACACAGTTGGGAGCAGAGCAGGTGGATCTACTGAAATCCACTGCTGAGGGGAGCAGCGGGGAGAGAGGAGAGGTCTGCTGTGCGCTGTGGGAAGCTCCTTGGCCGGGGATCGAACTCGTGCTTCAGTGGCTGCAGATAGCTTCATAGTGCTGAGACTTCACCCCTTGCACCACCTGGCAGGCCCTATTTAAACCTCTTAGTGACCCTATGAGGGAGTACTGGTATTATCCTCACTGACCAGGTGAGGAAACCGAGGCCCAAGAAGGGGGTGTGACTGGCCCATGATCACCCACATGGTGATTGGTATTATTCCTGTAACAGAGGCATCTCCATTAAGGAGGGAGGTTTTCCCCACCCCACCTAATGAGGGGTGTAGCTGAGCAGCCAGCTCCTGGGGTCCCCCTCAGTGTGTCCACAAACATTAAGACCAATCCTCAGGTCTTTCTTACTCCAAAATCTGTGTCACATGCATGTGCCTGAGAGATTAGAAAATGCAGATTAAGAAAACAAATCGCCCCACAGAACTTTCACCTACCGTATCCATTCTTTTTTAAAAAAGATTTATTTTCATGTATTTATGCATAGAAGTGGGGTGTAGGCCAAAGTTGCGAACTGGTGGGGGGGGTGAGAGGATTCACCGGAGACAGAGTGGGGAGCACGACAGGCAGATGGACTGAAATACACTGCTGAGGGGAGCAGCGGGGAGACAGGAGAGGTCTGCTGCGCCATGTGGGAAGTCCAGGATCGAACTCGTGCTGCAGTGGCTGGTGATAGCTTGATAGTGCTGAGACTTTAACCCCTGCACCACCAGGGAGGCTCACCGTATTCATTCTTGACATCTTTTTTTTTTTTTTTAAGATTTATTTATTTATACATACAAGCTGGGGTACAGACCAGAGGTGTGGGGCGACGAGAGGGTTCACCAGAGACAGAGTAGGGAGCAGAACAGGCAGATCAGAGATACACTGCTGAGGGGAGCAGCGGGCGAGGCAGGAGAGGCCTGCCGCACCATGTGGGATTCTCCCCGGCTGGGCGTCGAACTCTCGTCGCTGCTGCCAACAGCTCCACAGCGCAGCGCTCAACCGCTGCGCCACCAGGGAGGCCCATTCTTGACATCTTTTAATAAAGCCCTAAACAATTTCCTATGTATCAAAGTGCACACTTAGGATTTTTTTTCCTAAAAGTGGAGTCATTTGAATGTGTGATAACCTGATTTTTCATCCTACTATGTCATACTTTTCCATGTCCTCATTAATTTGTAGTTAATGACAAGTGACAATTTTAGAAGGTGTGAGAAGTAACTCCCTCACTTTATATATCAAAAAGCTAAAGAGGGGCCTCCCTGGTGGCCTAGGGGTGAAGTCTCAGTGCTACCACTGAGATGGCCCGAGTTCGATCCCCAGCCAGGGAGCTGACCCACGTGATGCGGCAGACCTCTCCTGTCTCCCCGCTGCCCCCCTCAGCAGTGTACTTCAGTCGATCTGCCTGTTCTGCTCCCCACTCTGTCTCTGGTGAATCCTCTCACCCCCCTCACATCTACCTATACCCCAGTTCCTGTATGCATAAACAAACAAACAAAAACAAACAAACAAACAAATAAATAAAATTTAAAATTAAAAAATAAAAAAGCTAAAGAGGGGAAATGACTTAAAAAATCACGCAGCTGGGCAGGAACCCATGTGTCCAAGACTCCAGGTCCAAGTTCCTGCCACGCCTCCTCTTCTGTGTTCCCACCAGCCACAGCGTCAGGAGCAGGCAAGCCCCCGGGAGGCACAGGTCCACATCCTCCTTCCTCAGGTGTGGTTAGTGGTCAGTGGGCGCTGTGGGCTCCCTGCAATTGGTGGCAGATGGGGGCCATAGAAGGACAGAAACTACCCACCTAGACACACAGGAGTCTGAGAAACTCTCAGGCTTCCTCTCCCTCCCCTCCTGGGGCCTGCCCTGAGCACCCCCCACTCTCCCAGGCAGCCAAGGCAGAGTTCAGAGGCAAGGGTCCCCCCCAAACACCCCCAAGGTTGGAAGGGCAACCCCAGGTCTTCCCAGCGCCTCTCTGTGCGCTGGCCGAGTCCACAGAAATGTGGCTCTCCCCTGTGGCCAGCGTCTCTGGGTTTGCCCCTAGGGACTGCTTAGGGCCAGAGGGGAAAGCTGCTGGGAGCTGGACCCTAACTTCCTTGCCCTCTGGCCCTCTCTGATGCCGTGCCCCGGCCGTCTCTGCCCTGCAGGAACCCTGCTGCTGGCCATCCTGCTGCCCCTGGCCGCCTTCATGCTGCTCAGCACTCTCCTCGCCTGCGTCTGGAAGAGCCAGCCCTCTCTCTGCAGAAAGCTGGGTAGGAAGGAGCCGGAGACCCTCTCTCCCTCCCTGATGGGGTAGGAGAGGGAGGGGATACTCAGCTTCCTCAGCGCCGACCCTCCTGCCCACCGCACCCGCAAGACTCCCCATGCTTGCCCCCAACACAGACATCGTCTCCTCCCCGCCCCCCATCCTGAGGCTGGGATAAGGGTAATGGGCGCCCGCTCCTTGGGGAAACCCCAGGTCAGGCAGCAACACATTGTGGTGGGGTGTGGAGGTCAGGGAAACGTGGGTAGACCCCCGGAGGGTCTGCCGGAGGCCCTACACCCGTTGCCTTTTCCGTTGCAGGATCTCTGCTCAAGAGGCACCCAGAGGTAATGGGGACGGCTGAGAAGGCAGTGAGGAGGGGCAGGGGCTAGGTGGGCAAGGCGGGGGAGGCAAGGAGAGCGGGTGCAGGCTTCGACATCAGGAATGTATTCAGTTCATCACTGCCACGTGCCAAGCACTGTGTGAGGCACTGTGAATGCAGCAGGGAGCAAAGCCAAGCTCCTACCGTCCTATATATAAGCACATATCACGTGGTGATCATTGCTGAATAGGGCTGGTTAGGGGGGCAGTGACTGGTAATGGAGAATGATGGGGTTAGACAGAGTGGGGCCCTCTGATAAGCTGATATTTGAGCAGAAAACTGAAGAGGGAGCCAGCCATAGGGACTTCTGGGGCAAGTGCTCCAAGAGATAGAACATCAGGTGCAAAGGCCCTGGGGCAGCAGCAGAGTAGGGTGAAGCTGGGTGGGGGATGGGAATTAAAGAAAGATGAGTCTGAGGCCCACTGCTCTCTCCTGCAGCCGGTGGAAGTGAGCGCTGCTGATGGAAGCTGGGAGCCTCCAAGGGTCAACCCACATTTCCCTGACCTGGTAGAGCCACTTCTGCCCCTCTCCGGAGACTTGTCCCTGGCCTTGACCGGGCACCCAGCAGCCTCGGTTGTGGAGAAGGAGGTGCTCCAACAGCAAAGTCCTCTGGTACAGGCCGGGGAGCTGGAGGCTGAGCCCCAAGAGCAAGGCCAGCTGGCCCACGGTGAGGGTGAGCTGGGGCGGCTGGAGGGGGAAGGGGTGGAGCAGGGAGGAGGGAAGATGGTGGGCAGGGAGAGAGTGTGACCGGACAGAAGTCCAAACCGAGGCAAGGCTGAGACTGCAGACAGAGCCATGCATCGCAGGCTCCGAGAACGGAAGAGATGAAAAAGCTAGAAACAAAAATGAAGGCGGGACACCAGAAACCAGTAGCAGATGGGAACAGGGACAGAGGTCGGGGGCTGATGTTGGGGGCACACAGACCTCCTTCCTGGGCAGCGCGTCAGCCCCTCTCACTCTGCGCCCCTCCCGCAGGTACAAATGGCATCCACGTCACCGGCGGGTCTGTGACTGTCACTGGCAACATCTACATCTACAATGGGCCTGTCCTGGGGGGGGCCCGCGGCCCTGGTGACCCCCCAGCAGCCCCGGAGCCTCCATACCCCATCCCGGAGGAGGGTGCCCCTGGCCCTCCAGGGCTCTCTACACCCTACCAGGAAGACGGCAAAGCTTGGCACCTGGCAGAGACAGAAACCCTGGGGCACCACGCTCTCTAACAGGACAAGGACCCAATTTGTCACCCATCTCTGACAGAGTCTGGGAAAAGCCAGGAGCAGGGGGCGTCAAGAGCACCCTCTCCCCAAGCTTCCCACCCACACAGGATTGACAGAGGACCTGGTAGGGCCCGAGGGGCACAGCCCCAGCAGGCCAAGCTTCTGACACCTCTCTGAGAGCAAGACTGGTGCTGGCTGGAGCGGCCGAAGAAGGACTCGCACCACGGCCTGAGCAAGGCTGAGGCTTCGTTGCAGACGCCCCTGCCCATGGGGCTGAGCCAGCTCCGCTTCGGGCACAGGGGGTCCTGTAGCCCTAACTGCTGCCCACAAGGCACTCTGCACCCCCAAGCCTGCCACAGAGGGGAGCCGGCCACACAGTCCCCCATGAGGACATCACCAGGCCCTCTAAGGGATTCGTGGAGCTCATCCCCAAGCTTTAGAGGCCCTCGGAGGGCCCACATTTTACGTGGACTGAGGTAGACCCTCTACGAAGTTGGTATTGCATGAAGGGACCCCACCCCTGCCCCCGTCTCCCAGAGAGGAAAGGGCTTCTTGAAAGACTGGGAGTTTGGTTTGGGTTTCTAGGGATAAACTATTCCTGTGTAACAAGGGGGAGGAAAATAGCAAATGTATTTATCAACTGTATCCACATACAAATAAAGAACAGATTGAAACCTAGATTATTTTCTTGGGACTTATATAGAAATACTATTCCACTGGGACAGTGCCAGAGGCAAAGGTCAGAATATTATCATGTCACCCCACACAGGTGGTTTTTAAAGATTTATTTATTTATGCATACAAAAGCTGGGTGTAGGCCCCAGCTGTGGGGGGTGAGAGGGTTCACCAGAGACAGAGTGGGGAGCAGAACAGGCAGATCTACTGAAATCCACTGCTGAGGGGAGCAGCGGGGAGGCAGGAGAGGTCTCCTGTGCCCTGCGGGAAACTGCCTGGCCGAGGATCGAACTCGTGCTGCAGTGGCTGGGGACAGCTTCACAGCGCTGAGACTCAACCCTTGCGCCACACAGTATTTTTACACGGGACTGAAGATGTCATTCAGTGATACTAGCCAGGAATCCCTAGCAGTATCCGAACGGTGTTAGAAATGCCTCACAGGTTTAACAGATGTAATCCTCCTAACCACCCCCAGGGTAGATAGATTACTATTCCCGTTCAACAAGGGAGGAAACTGAGGCCCAGCGAGGGTCTCTTGCCCATTCTGCTTCGAATGGTAAAACTGGGATCTGCACCCAGTGAGGCAGCTCCAGTGGTGTCTGGCGTTAACACCACCTGTCACACCCTGCAGAGCACCTCTGAGTGGGGGCGCTGGCAGGCTTCCTCTGATACCCAGGCCTGCCGGCATGGAGTCGGCCAGCTCGCAAGCCCCAGGCACAGCGGCTGAAGGGAAAGAGACACACCTTCCACCAAATGCGAGAGGCCAAGTTCACACATACCAGCGAACAGAGTCCAGGCTCACCAGCCCACTCAGAAGGAACACTCTAGACTCTTTGTCTCTTTTTGTCTTATTTTATTCCCCTCCCCACATTAAAAAAAAAATGCACACATTAAATCTTCCCAAGCGCTCTCAGGAGTCGATGTTTGCCCCCCCTTCCCCCCACCCCCAGCAGAATTTTTCTCCAGTCCTGCTCATTAGAGGCTGCCTGGGCTTGAAGGATTGGGAGGGAGCAGCTGCCAACTGGCTGCTCCTTCCATAAAAGGCCACCCTTCAGGTCTCAAGTCAAGCGCTCCATCCCTGGGGCTCATCGAGAAGGTGTGGCCACAAAACACAGACCCAGGAGTCTGATCCAGCGGTGCTGGGTTATTTAAGGCTGCCCGTGACCATGTTCAATGCAACTTCCTTTTCTGAGAAGTAAATGCTGGTGAGTTCTAGCTCCCAAGACAGAATTAAGTCCCTCTGCTCTGCTAAAGTCAGACCGTGTGGCTGCCTAAGAATTGTCCAATTGTGTTTAGTTTTTTTTTTAATTTACACATTGTTCAACAAAAGAAAAAAAATTTAAGAAATAGTGCTAAAATAAGGGGCCTCCCTGGTGGCACAACGGGTTAAGTCTCAGCACTATGAAGCTATCCCCAGCCACTGCAGCACGAGTTCGATACCCAGCCAGGGAGATTCCCACGTGGCACACCAGACCTTCCTGTGTCCCCGCTGCTCCCCTCAGCAGTGTATTTCAGTAGATCTGCCTGTTCTGCTCCCCACTCTGTCTCTGGTGAGTCCTCTTACCACCCCACACTTCTTGCCTACACCCCTTGTATGTATAAATAAATAAATCTTTAAATCTTTAAAAATAAAATTAACAAGAATGTAAACCATGGTACTTCACTAAAAAAAAAAGACAAATAAAAATAAAGTTGAGAAAGAAATAGTGCTCAAGCACACCCTCTGTGACACTAGGACTAGATCCGCCTGCTAGCTGCGGCCACCAGACCAAAATGCCACAGACTGGGCGGTTTAAATAGCTGAAAATGGGCAGTTCTTGTCTTTTAGGATTGCCCACCTGTGTCTATGCCATCCTCTCTTTTTTCCTTTTCTCCCTTTTCCTTAATAAACTTGTGGAGGGACAAATAAAAAACAAACAGCTGAAAATGATCTCTTCACAGTTTCAGAGGCCACAAGTCTGACAGGACCAGGCTGGGTTTCCTCTGAAGCTGCACTCCTCGGCTTGTGGACGGACAGCCGTTCTCTCTGGCTTTCATGTGGTCTGCCTCGGTGTGAGTCTGTGTCTGAGTTTCCTCTTCTTTAAAGGACCAGCCACCCCAATGAACTTCAACTTAATCATCTCTTTAAAGACCCTATCTCCACGTGCAGCTACGCAGTGAGCTACTAGGGGTTAGAAGAGCAGCATGAGTTTTGGAGGACACAATGCAGTCCATGACGTTGCTTAGTGTTTTGTTTGTTTGTCTGTTTTTAAAGGTTTCTTTATTTAAGCATACAAGAGCTGGGGTATACACCAGAGGCGTTGAGGAGGGGTGGTGAAAGGATTCACCAGACAGAGTGGGGAGCAGAACAGGCAGATGGACTGGGAACAGCAGACAAGACAGGAGAGGTCTGCTGCACCATGTGGGAAGCTCCCTGGCTGGGGTTCGAACTCCAGTGGCTGTGGATAGCTTCATAGTGCTGAGACTTAACCCCTTGCGCCACCAGGGAGGCCGCAGTGTTGCCTGGCTTTATTTTGCCAGTGCCGAGGTAATACAGCCTCTGAGACACATTAACACTTAATGTGGAGAGGAGCATATGTCTAGAATGAAAGTTGCTAGAAAACCAGTGAAGACAGCCTCTTCTTCATTGTGTTCAAAAGATAGAACCAGACACACAGTAGCTGACAATGAGATCATGAAGTCTGGGTCCAACTAGTCTCTCAGAGGTCATTTTCAAGAACCCCAGTCCTGTTCCACATGAAAGAGAAAACCAATACTGAGTCTGACCAGTCTTTACTATTACAAGCACATCTACAATATTAACCCATGCCATTTTGTACATGTGGGAGCTTTACCATCAAAAAAATTGCTAGAAATAAAATCATGAGTCAAAAGGTTTACATATTTTATTGTGATAAATATTACCAAATTACCCTCCATAGAGATTGAATATAAGCAATTTATTTATTTTATTTTTAGAGATTTATTTATTTATGCATACAAGAACTGGGGTGTAAGCCAGAGGTGTGGGGGAGTGAGAGGATTCACCAGAGACGGAGCAGGGAGCAAAACAGGCAGATCTACTGAAGTTCACTGCCAAGGGGCGTAGCGGGGAGACAGGAGGTCTGCTGCGCCCTGTGGGAAGCTCCCTGGCCAGGGATCGAACTCAGGTCATAGAGGTGAGAGCACTGAGACAACCCATAGGCCACCAAGCAGGCCCTCAAACATTTTGATCTTTGTCAGTCTGAAAGGGGAAAGGTTATCTCAGGGTAATTTTTTCTTGCATTTCTTATCGTGAATGAAGTTTCTATTTCATTGTAAGTGAACATGTTTGTGTGTTAGTCATGTGTACTTTATTTTTCACTTTACTATTTTTTTCATTTTACTACTTTCCTATTGAACAATTTTCAGATTGTATCTAGCTTTCCCACAATCATCTATTAAACAATAGTTTCTTCATCATTAATCTGAAACACTACCATTATCATAAGCCAAATTTATGTATGAATTTGAATTTACTTTCCAACTTTCATCTCTTTCCCTTGATCTTTTTGATTTGCTAGTCTTTTAATTACTTTAGCTTTATATATATACAAGTTGGTTCTATAAATACATATATACATATGTGTACATATGTATATATGTGTAGACATGTGTGTCTATATGTGTGTGTGTGTGTACTGTGTTTATATGTGCATGTATGGAACCAGCTTGTATCAAATTACCATCTAGATTTCCCAATGTGATAAAGTTGCCTACTATTGGGATTTTATTCCTTAGAATCATGCAAAACTCTGGAAAATGTACTAATAATTTCAATTTGTGTAGTAATCATTCTTATATATTCTCTTTGGGATTTTGTTATTTGGTCAACTTTTTTCTTTAAAACTTTCCATTACACTTTCCCATGAATATCTGTATTTGTGACTTCAAATGTTCCCGATGCATTCTCCAATATTTTCGCTTGCCAACTTGTTTGCTACAGTGCTACACACTCCCACAAATCTGGAATTCCTTGAGACCCAGTCCCCAGACTACAGTCAAGTTTAGGTCAACAGTGCCACATTACATGCATGTAGAGGAGCTTTTCAAGAGCCAAAGGGGATCATTGATTACATAGAGTTTCAAAGAAAGGTAACTGAAATCCAAACCCAAGTTTTCATATACCCCACTTAAGGGTTTATTTCATTGGTTCATTTAAATACTTACTATTTGCACATACCTTGAAATCAGTCAACTTATTCCCTACACTCCTCTTAGGCCTATTAGAAATTTAATCCAAAATTCTAGCAGCTCCAACTTACTGGTAGTGGTAGGACATTTTGTAGCTACTAGTCTTTCCCAACTCTGTCTCCTAACCACAATCTCTGCTGGCCAAACCTCATCCTGAATGGTTTAGATGAGCAATGCCTCTGAAACTTGAGTTTGATCCAAAAATGAAAGCATTTACTTGGAAATCTCTCAATTGTTAAACATTTCCACTTTTTTTATCTCTCTCTATAGATATTAAGATATTTTCTGAAATTAGATTTTACTAGGTTTTTTTTTTTGTTTTTTTTTTTTACATACAAGTTGGGGTACAGGCCAGAAGCGTGGGGCGGCGAGAGGGTTCACCAGAGACAGAGCGGGGAGCAGAACAGGCAGATCAGAAATACATTGCTGAGGGGAGCAGCGGGCAAGGCCGGCAGGGCGTCGAACTCGCGTCGCCGCTGCCAACAGCTCCACAGCGCAGCTCTTAACCGCTGCGCCACCGGGGAGGCCCCAGATTTTACTAGGTTTTATCTAAATTAATGTTAAACATTTTCACTCTTTTTATTTACCTATGTAAATATAAAGATATTTTCTGAAATTAGATTTTACTAGGTTTTTATCTTATCATGCCTAGTATCATTGCATTTCCCCTTTTCACACTGAATTAACTGAGATTACTAGTTCTAAATATTAATATCTATTAGGATTTCTTTTAGTATTCTTTTCAAATTTTTCCTAACTATATTTCTTCGATTCTTTTTCCATATGAACTTTAAATCAGTTTATCTAGTTCCCCACCAAAAAAAAAAAAAAAAAATCCAAAAAACAAAAAAACCTCCTATGGGGCTGCCCTGGTGGCACAGTGGTTGGGCTCTGCGCTGTGGAGCTGTCAGCAGTGGCGACGCGAGTTCGATGCCCGATGGGGGAACTTCCAACATGGCGCGGCAGACCTCTCCTGCCTTGCCCGCTGCTCCCCTCATCAGTGTATTCCTGATCTGCCTGTTCTGCTCCCCACTCTGTCTCTGGTGAACCCTCTCGCTGCCCCACCTCTCTAGCCTGTACCCCAACTTGTATGCATAAATAAATCTTTAAAAAAAAAACTCCTATGATAGTTGTATTGAAATTGCATCATATGTATAAATTAACAAGGAAAACTAACATCTTCCTGGTGTAAGTCTCCTTTTCATGAACATACTACACCTTTCTATTTGTTGATTCCTTTGTGCCCCTGAGTAGCATTTTAATGGTTACTGTTATTCCATACAGATCTTGAGTATTTCTTGTTAAGTTCATTCTGAGCTGTTTTTTTTTTTTATCTGTAAGTGCTATAGAAGAAAAGGGAACTTTTCTGTCATTTACGTTTTTTAATCTAGCCACCTTCTAATCCAGCCACCATCTTGTCATCTACAATTGTTTTTCAGTTGGTTCTCATAGGCTATCACCTGTAGATAATATGAAATTAATTTCTGCTGTATAATATTTATTCTCTAATGTATTTTAATCTTGTCAAAATGCATTGCCCAGCACCTCCAGACAAGTGTTAAACAGTAATGGCATTAATTGGCGTCTTTATCTTGTTCCTGATTTTAATGGAAGTACTTTTCATATTTCCCCAGTAAGCAGGCATTGAAATAAGTATATTTATTTTTATTATTTTATAAAAGCATATTTATTTTTATTATGCTCGGAAAATATCCACCTCTTACTATTTAATTAAGTTTTTTAATTAACAATGGAATTTTTCTAACAGGATTTGTTGATGGGCTTGAGTCTGGGCTTTCAAAATCAGCATTCAGTAAGGATCAAAAGAGTTTTAACTATGTACCCAGTATCTGAAGATACAAAGCAAATAAAACAGACCTGATACCTGCCTTCTGAAGTGTGAAAAAGAATTACAGTGAGATAAGTACAACCATGGAGAAATACAACATATAATCAGAGACTTATTATAGGTTTGAAGATCAGGAAATCTGGGCTTCCTTGGTGGCGCAATGGGTTACGTGCAGCACTATGACGCTATCCAGAGCCACAGCAGCACGAGTTCGATACCTGGCCAGGGAGATTCCCACATGGCGCAGCAGACCTCTTCTCCTGCCTTGCCCACTGCTCCCCTCAGCAGTGGACTTCAATGGATCTGCCTGTTCTGCTCCCCACTCTGTCTCTGGTGAAACCTCTCACCGCCCCACACCTCTGACCTATACCCCAGCTTGTATGCATAAATAAAAAATATTAAAAAAAAAAAAGATCAGGAAGCTGCCACCTGAATAATTAGGACTGGGGAAGGGAAAAAATAATCTACTGTTGGAGTGAACTGTATGCTCAAGGAGCCGGATAGGAAGAATAGGTGAGCTAGGGCTTGAGAAGAGAGATAAATCTAGAGAAGTAGAGAAGAAGCAACTTTAAACTACAATAAGGATTTTGCATTTTACCCTAAGAGCAATAGGAAACCACTTAGGTTTTTTTTCCCTTTTATAGTTGTTATTCTTTTTTAATTTCACATTTTAGTAAGTCATAATGCATTGTAAGTTGACTTTTCAGGTTTTTTGGTAATGCAAGTACTTGACTTAAGCTTTGTTTGTTGAGGCATCCACATCAAAGAGGCAGCCACCCCAAAGATGGCTATCTCAGACAGCCTGTCATAACAGGAGGTAGTGGAGCAGTCTGTCTCCCCGCCTCCTCCTCCTCTGACACTCTTCTGTTTTATAGATCCTGGTTGATTTCATCTACTAGTCAGTTGGGACTGACGAGTGTTTTTCCTTTTTCTTTCCTTTACTTCTCTTCCCTCTTCTTAAATTCCCACTTTTTTTTTTTTTTAAGATTTGTTTATTTATGCTACAAGAACTGGAGTGTAGGCCAGAGATGTGGAGAGGTGAGAGGAATTCATCAGAGACAGAGTGGGGAGCAGAACAGGCAGATCCACTGAAGTACACTGCTGAGGGGAGCAGTGGGGGGACAGGAGAGGTCTGCTGCGCCCTGTGGGAAGCTCCCTGGCTGGGGACTGAACTCGGGCTGCAGTGGCTGCTGATAGCGTCATAGTGCTGAGACTTAACTATTTGTACCACCAGGGAGGCCCCTAAACTAAATTCCCACTCTTAACACAAATTCAGCAATACAGTAAGCCCCAGAAACCCTAGGCCCCACCTAACCTCCACCCTAACCTTCAGTAAAAGCAGGACCCCTGGTTCATTCTCTCTCCCTCCTTCCTCCCCATGTGACCTCACTGTGGCCTCGCTTTCAGTATTTGAAGATACTACAGCAAATAAAACAAACCTCACACCTACCCTTCTGAAGTATGGAAAAGAATTACAATGAGATAAGTCAAAACCATGAAAGCAGGGCCCGAGACTGCCAACAAGTCCACTTGTGCTGTGTCACTTCCAGGTCTTGTAAATAATGAACCGCTAATTTGTTTTGTTTTGTTTTTTTTAAGTTTCCTCATAGGGCCTCCCTGGTGGTGTAGAGGTTAAGTCTCAGCACTTTCAAGTTATCCCAGGCTGGCATGAGTTCGATCCCCAGCCAGAGAGCTGACCCACAGGGTGCAGCAGACCTCTCTTGTCTCCCTGCTGCTCCCCTCGGCAGTGTATCTCAGTAGATCCCATTCTGTCTCTGGTGAATCCTTTCACCCCCACACCCAGTTCTTGTATGCATAAATAAATCTTTTTTAAAAAGATTTTCTTTAAGTTATTGACAAAAGTTATTGTCAAAGAGCATCTTACAATCATAATAAGAACCACATGATCCCATCATAATACTGACTTAATTATCTCTGGGAAACTTTCAGGGGCCCAGGTGAGTACATTTTAGCCATTAGCATTATCATCAATAGGCTAAGCCTGCTACAAAGCAATACTACACATACAGTAAAATGTACTGATGTTAAGTGTACACTCTGAAGAATTGTTACTATTCCAGAAGCTATGGAACATTTTCAGTATCCTAGAAATCTCCATGCCCCTACTCACTCAGTAATCCTTAATCCTCAGATCTCAGTTGATAATTTGAGATATATGGTATATCTCAATACACCACAATAGATCTCAATACAATTTGAGATAAATGGTATTTCCCAGAGACATCCACTATCTGACTTATGGTTCATGCCCATGAATGAGTTTTGGCTATACCTGAATCACATGTCATTTGGATTATACATTAGCTTCTTTTGATCATTGTCATATTTTGAGACGTATCCTTGCTATTGCTAGTACTAGCAGTATGGTGTAGGGGAAATGAGACGGTCAGACTTTTAAGCCACTGACCTCTGTGGCTATTACCTGAGGCCTTGAATGCAGGAGGCGCTTGGGAGCAAGGGCTCAGAGCACGTACACCTGATGATGGACACCTGGAGTATGGTGTGGGCGTGCGTAAGTAGGCACCCCTGAGCCCAGAGGCTGAGGCTAGGAGGGCGGCATCACACAGAAGATGGCAATAGTGGAATGGTGTACAAGAGGACAGAGGATGAGTGACTACAGAGAGGCAGGAGACGATGCCAGAGACAGCCCAAGGGAAAGGTAAAGATTCTCTGGAGACTGGGAGGCCTGCCAGACTCTGGGCTCCTGCCGGCCTTCTGGCCTTGCCAGCCTGAGGGCTTGCCCCACAACAATTGATGTAGAAAGAGCATGAAAGCCTGAAAAAGCCACGCCAGGACTCTCCTTTACCCGTCTGCCCAAACCAACAGAGAACCTGTGCTTGCTGGCACCACATATGGTTTCTTTTTAAAAGTTGGCTGTATAAATGGTGTTCTACTGTAAGAACATAACCAAATTTATCCATTCTCCTGTCATTCCCATTTAAGGGTCATTTCAATTTTTGCAATAAGGTACATGGTGGGCTTCCCTGGTGGTTCAATGGGTTAAGTCTCAGCACTATGAAGCTGTCTGCAGCCACAACAGCACCAGTTCTATTCCCGGCCAGGGAGCTTCCCACGTGGCACAGCAGACCTCTCCTGTCTCCCCGCTGCTCCCCTCAGCGGTGTATTTCAGTAGATCTGCCTGTCGTGCTCCCCACTCTGTCTCTGGTAAATCCTCTCAGCCCCCCCCACCTCTGGCCTACACCCCAGTTCTTATATGCATAAATAAATAAATATTTTTTAAAATATATACATGGTGACTGCAAACATCTCATACATGTCTTTTTATACACACATGTACTCTTTTCTCTTAATATACACCTAGAAGTGGAATTGCTGCATCAAAAAGCAGAGATATGTATAAAACACTGCTAAAACATTTCCACAATGGTGGAAGTCACTTACAATCCCACCTGCAACACTTGAGTGTTCCGTTGTTTCACATATTCACCAAAACTTTGTGTGTTCAGTCATTTTAACATTAACCACTTTAATGGTATAATTCCCACTTTGGAGTTTCTTTTCTTAATAGTTTCCATTGGAATGATTTTAGAATTACAGAAAAGTTACAAAGATAGTACAGAGAGTTTTGGTATAGCCTTTACCCACAGCTCCCCTTGTTTTAATATCTTACATAACTATGACTCATTAGTCAAAAATAAGAAATTAACATTATTGAAATACCAATTAACTAAACTACAGGCTTTATTTGGATAATGTCACTTTTCATCCAGGATCCAATCCAGGATACTGAATTAGTGTTGTTTAACAAATGAAATTTATTTTTTAGAGCTCAGATTACTTAAAAATTGCACAGAAGGTACAGAGTTTCCAGAAATTCTTTCTCCCCTACACACACACACACACACACACACACACACACACACACAGTTTCACCTACTAACATCTTAACATTTGCGTGGTATATTTGTTACAACTAATGAACCAATATTAGTACATTATTACTAACCAAGAGCCACAGTTTACATTAGCATTCACTCTATGTGATGTACAATTCAACAGTTTGACACATGTATAATAGCATGTAACCAATATTATAGTATCATACAGAATAGTTTCACTGCCCTAATAATCCCCTGTGTTCCATCTATTTATTCCTCCCTCTCTTCAAACCACTGGCAACCATTGATCTTTTTACTGTCTCTATAGTTTTGCTTTTTCCAGAATGTCACATAGTCAGACCCATACAGGATGAAGCCTTTTCAAACTGACTTCTTTCCTTAGCTTATGAATTTAAGTTGTTTCCATGTATTTTCTTGGCTCGACCGCCCATTTCTTTTTATTGCAGTATAGTATCTTGATATGTGGTTATCACATAATTAATCCATTAATGTACTGAAGAATATCATGATTACTTCTAAGTTTTGTCAGTCCAAGGCATCAACTGCTAGATCACTTGGTAAGACTATGTTTAGCTTTATGAGTAACTGCCAAGCTGTCTTCCTATGTGACTGAACCATTTTACATTCCTACCACCAAGGAATGAGAGTTCCCCTTGTTTCATATAGTCCCTGCCGGTGTTGTCTGTGTTTTGTCTGTGTTTTAGTATGATACTAGGTATCTAGTTTTATCTGGTGTCTTAATTCCACAGTAGCATAGGATGTTGATCAGATGATCATATGTTTACTTGCCATCTCTCTCTCTTCTTTGGTAAGTTATCTGCTCATATATTCTTGCCTAATTTCACCCATTTTAATTGGTTTTTTCTTATTGTTGAATTTTAAGAGTTCTTTGTATGTTTTTAATATGTCCTTTATTAGATTTGTGCCTTGCCAATATTTTTCCCAGTCTGTGGCTTGACAACATTTTCAACAAAGCAGAAGGGTTTTATTTTAATAGAATTTCATTTGTCAATTTTTTGTTTTATAGATAGTACTTCTGGTCCTGTATTTTAAAATAATTCAATGTCAAACTCAAGGTCACTGAGATTATCTTATGTTACTTTCCAGCAGATGTATAGTTTTACATTTAGATCCATGTCCCATTATGAGTCAATTTTTGTGAAAGCTGTAGTTTGTGTCTAAACTCATTTTCTTGCAAGTGGATGTCCATTTCTTCCGTGGTATTTGTTGAAAAGACTATCCTTCCTCCCCTGAAGTTCCTTTGCCAGCCAAAGATCAGTTGACTATTTTGTGTGGGTCATTTCTAGGCTCTCTGTTCTGTTCCATTGATCTATTTGTTTATTCCTTCACCCACCCCCTAGTATCTTGATTACTGTTACTTTATAATAAGTCTTGAAGTCAGGAAGTGTCAGCCCTTTTGACTTTGTTCTTGTCCGTCAACAGTAGGTTGGTTATTTGGGTCTTTGGCCTCTCCATGTCAACTTTAGAATCACTTTGCTGCTGGCTACAAAATATCTTGTTGATATTTTGCTTGGGATTGTGTTGAATTTATAAACTTGGGAAGACCTGACATTTTAACAATATTGAGTGGGGGATATTTTTTTAAGATGAGGAGAAACTTGATCATACTTTAAATTTTGGAGTAAGGAGCCAGTAGAGAAGATAAGGTTGTAGTCTCGGGATAGAGGGTATAATCAATAGCATAAGACTGCTGGGCAGGTCGCAAAGACTAGGATTCAGAATCCAGTAGCGGAATTGGCGTTAGAGGGGAAGAAGGGCCATCTATGGTAAATGAGAGGAGGGGATAGCAACAGGTACAAATACAAGTGTAGGTATAAATTTGGTGGCATTTTTGTCACAGGGCAAGGAGAGGGGCACTCAGAACCTCCAAACCTGTCTGCTCGAAATAGGTTCTGCCATCTGCCGCATCAAGACAAAACATGTAAGACCTTTAGTGGAAAGAAACTTTAATACAATGAGTGTGCAATACAGAAAAGACAAAGAATATTGTTTCCAAATCCAGCACCCAAAGTTAAGTTACCCATCCCCTTGTGGGTAAATGTTCAGCCAAACAGGGTTGGCCCAGAGCAAGACCCGTAAGCTGCCACAAGTCTAAAGTACCTTCTGGCAGGGACCCATAGAAAAGGGTAAGAAATAGCCAGACAAGTCTGGGAGGAAAAGAGCAAAATCAAATTTAAGATAAAAGCTGCCATTGTCAGCCTCCCCACAGGTCTTGCACCCACGTCTGTTTCAACCAGTCCAGGGCCAAGAAGCCAGCGCAGCTTCTTCATGTGTCTCTGCTCCTTGCGCCTCCTCCAGGCCCCCTTCTGGCTCCCCATCCTGCTTCCTTCCTTCTCCAGTCTCCTCTTCAGCTTTTTCTCCTCTCTCAGCTCCACCCTCCCTTGGGTGGGGCTGGGAACCTGGAACCTCCCCTTTTCCTGGGGACCACCCTGTTACATTAAGTGTTTTGGTGAAGATGGATGCCAAGTTATCAGTTGAGAGTGAAAATCAGGCAGGACTTAGAAGTCTGAACAGAAGAGCGAACAGCCATTGCATGATTGGAAGAGGATGCAGCTGGGCTACAAGTGTTGAGCCCTGGTTGGCCAGCAGGAACTCCAAGCGCTGACAGGTGACACTCAGCATCACACAGAGAAGGAAGTAGCTCCGTTCACCCAGGAGTGCTGTGTGATTAAAGATCAGAGAAAGAAAGCTTTGAGAGTCAGAAACAGTGGATAGGAAAATCTAAGATGGACAGAAAGGGAAGTGAAAATGGAAGAAGCTGATGGTTAGAAATCCAAGGGAGGTGGCAGTGGACCAGCTGTGCTGAGTGAACAGCAGAGGGAGTGATTGAGCAAGAATTGGCGGTTGTGGTCAAAGAGTTCCCCCATCTGTAAAGTGGGGGAAATAACAGAATTGTAATGAAGATTAAATGTGACAGAACATGTGCTTCAGAAACTGTTTAACACTATACCAATGTTTGTTCACTAGACTATATGCTTCTTGAAGGCAGGCATTTCAGACATTCCTGCTCCCAGCAAAGTGTGTAATGCCTAATAGGTGCTTAGTGACTCTGTGGGTGTTAGAAGGATGAATGAATGAACTGGTTTCCCTTTCTGATTTAGGCTCTGTCAAATTTTCTGTCCTTTCTTGCCTAGAAAATAGCTAACACTTTGATGTTCTTATAGTCTGACATCAATGTTGAAAGAACAAAGTGTACTGATAATGGCAAAGCAGCCCGTATTGGACTAACTAAATATAAGCACAGACATATCTTAAATATATATATAATTAAAAACTCTGAACAAAATATAAACAACATTTGTCTGATGACTTTGGATAGGAATCAAGAGGGCACCATCTTGAAGATATTTAGTGCTTAAAAGGGACACACACTTAGTAAGATCCACATCTAACCGGTTTTTGCAGGTTGTCATGAGGTTACATGGGGAAGTGGAGCTCAAGAAAAAAATGGAGCTCTCAGATCGGCTGAAAAGAAGGAGGGTTCCCAGAAACCAAGGAACAAAGGAGAGTCCCCAAGCCAGCATACAAACTCCTTGAAATGCTTAACTGACTCCTGAATATGAGACTCCAAAGAGCCAGTCACACATGAGAGCAGATTAAGACGGTCCTGGGGCTCACAGGAGCATCAAAAGAATTCAAATAGCAAAGAGTAGTCTTTTCTATAGATGGTGTTGAGATATTGGAATGAAATGCCATGAAATGAAGTTCAACCATACCTCATCCTGCTTACAAAATTAACTAAAAGTGGATAAAATACCTAATTATAAGTCTGGAACAAACACAGCCAACCTACCTAGCAAACTCCTACTCATCCATCAAGTCCCAACTCGAATGCTGCCTCCTCTGTGAAGTCTTCCTAGACTAGCAGATGCAGCTGGCTTTTTAGCTTTTGGAATAGCTCCCATTAAAGCAATTATCTTTACTAAGTTATGAATGCTTGCCTACCTACATTTTCCCCCTTTTATTCCTCACACAAAGTCCAATTCCTAACACATAAACATGAAAGAATGAATGCATGAATGAATGAATGACCTTTTACATCTCTGGTCCTCATGTTGCTTGTCTGAGAATAAAGGAATCAGAATAAGAGATGCTGAAGTCCCTGCCAACTTTAAAATTCTCTTTTCTGATGTGCATTAAGTAAATGCTTAAGCAAATGAATAATACCCAGCCAAAAGAAAATCCCTTTGAAGAGGTATCTTAAGGGCATGGGTCAATTTGTTTAAGTTTTCCTCTAGAAGCAGACCAATGTGAGCTTTTTGAATCTCTTAAATGTTTCGTTTTGCCTCTAGAAACCTTTCAGAGATATTTCCAAATGTCTAAACTGTCTAAAATTTAACCATTTTAAATTAAGTTTAAGAGGAATTGCTTTAGGAGAATGGCTTGCTTGTCATCTCATTATGAAAAATACCTGTACCTATTACTTCTCTATCTCAGATATTTTCACAAAAGGAATGGATGTTTTCAATGCAAGGCAGCTCTTTATACATATTTGAGGCTAAAGGGTACTTCTCTCATGAGAAGAAATTTTTTTAAAGATTTATTTATTTATGCATACAAGAGCTGGGTGGTGAGAGGATTCACCAGACAGAGTGGGGAGCAGAACAGGCAGATCTACTGAAATCCACTGCTGAGGGGAGCAGCGGGGAGACAGGAGAGGTCTGCTGCACCATGCAGGTCAGCTCCCTGGCAGGGGATCAAACTCGTGCTGCAGCTGATAGCTTCATAGTGCTGAGACGAACTGCTTGCACCACCAGGGAGACTCTGTCCTTATGTTTTAATAGCATTAACCTTGGAGCTACTGATAGAAGGGTGGGTTCCTGTAGAACCACTTCAGATGAGGCCAGAGTCACAATTCTGCCACAAGGGGACGCCCAGAGCCCAGACAGACGGGACAGGAGCACGCTGCCTCCCTTAAACCAGGCAGTGACTCTGGAGAGCAAAGAAGCTCCCACACGCTGAACCAAAGCTCTAAGATCCTGATAACACAACTGGCCCACAGCGCCCTTCTGCTCACACCCAGTGTCCCCAGGGAGCCTGGTTGCTCCTGTGAGCGCAGTCTGTGAAGGCTTCTTGCTGGCTTCGGCACTTTCCCTAGAAGCGACCTCACATTTCTCCCTGGGGTCTGCTCTGTGTGTGTATTTTTAATTGTGAGCATCCTGGGTGAACACGTCTCCACCCCTCCCCAGGTTACTCCTGGGGTCCTGTAGTGTGCACCCGGTGCCGAGAGTCAGTAGGGTGGTTTCAGGTTGATACGCCCATGGGATAGAGATCACGAAAATAGCTCTAGAGTTGTGACCCGCTGCACAAGAAGGAGGAAAAGGATCCAGAGTTCACTTAAGCCCAAGGGAGGGGTCACCAAGAGGAGCTTGGGGATGGAGGGAGGAATCCCGGACGGTTCTGGAATCTAGTGAGGGTGTGATTTTTTTTTAAGATTTATTTATGCATACAAGAGCTGGGGTGCAGGCCAGAGGTGTGGGGGGGGGGTGTGTGGTGGTGAGAGGATTCACCAGAAACAGAGTGGGGAGCACAACAGGCAGATCTACTGAAATCCACTGCTGAGGGGAGCAGCGGGGAGACAGGAGAGGTCTGCTGCGCCATGTGGGAAGCTCCCTGGCCAGGGGTTGAACTCTTGCTGCAGTGGCTGGTGATAGCTTCATAGTGCTGAGACTTAACCCCTTGTGCCACCAGGGAGGCCCGGGGCTGGGGTTTTAATGCCCACATGGATCTAGAAGAGATCTTGGGATCCACCAGACAGGAAACTGAAAAGATAGCCTCAGACAAGAAGTTAGAAACCTTTAAGGGAAATCTGGAAAAATCCACACAGCCACACAGAGCCTTGACCATATGGTTGGTCTACCTCTGTCTACCTTCTTCTTCTTCTTTTTTTTTTCTTTAAAGATTTACTTATTTATGAGTACAAAACCTGGGGTGTAGGCCAGAGGTGTGAGGTGGTGAGAGGACCCACCAGAGACAGAGCAGGGAGCAGAACAGGAGGATGGACTGAAGCACACTGCTGAGGGAGCATCAGGCAAGGCAGGAGAGGTCTGCTGCGCCATGTGGGAATCTCCCCGGCCAGGGATCGAACTCATGCCTCAGTGACTGTGGACAGCCTCATAGGCTGAGACCCAACCCGTTGTACCACCAGGGAGGCCCTCTGTCTGCCTTCTGAGTGGAGAAAAACTTGTCTTGGAAATGTGTAATTATAGGCCTGTACTCACACAGGTTTGGGGTGCAAGTGCATATCACCAGCACAGCCTGGAAACAACCTCTGTCCTCAAGAAAATACCTCTGTCCCACAGAAATTGGTCTCAGGCCAGTAAAAGCCCTAGGATATCTGATAACATCAAGTGCAGAACTACTTTGAAGAGACGGGTCCTGAACTGGTCCCGCTGGGTGTCCCAAAAGAACAGCCTCGTGGAAGATGGACACGTGATTCAAAAGTAGCAAACACACCTCCCACCGCTTGACCTAAAGCACCTTTTTCATCTAAGTCAGTCATTGAAACCAAACATTTGAACTTAGACTCAAGTCTCCTAGTCACTATATATAGTCATGAAGCAAGATTTTTTAAAAAATGAAACACGGGCCTCCCTGGTGGTTCAGGACTAAGTCTCAGCACTATGAAGCTATGGTAGCAACTACAGCACGAGTTCAAGAGTTCAATCCCGGCCACGGAGCTGACCTACATAGCGCAGCAGACCTCTCCTGTCTCCCTGCTGCTCCCCTCAGCAGTGGATTTCAGTAGACTCGCCTGTTCTGCTCCCCACTCCGTCGCTGGTGAATTCTCTCACCATATCCCCACACACACACCTCTGGCCTACACCCCAGCTCTTGTATGCATAAATAAATAAATCTTTGAAAAAAGATCAAGCGTGGGCAGGCTCCAGAAGAGAATACACGCCCGAGCTTTTTCTGGCTTCCAGAGTATCCTGCAGCCCCCGAAGCATGGTCTTCTTCCATCCCCAAGTAGCAGCATAAAGCTGAATCCTTCCCACGCTGCGCTCTTCTAATTCTCTCCTTTCTTGCCTCTCTTCCACTTCTAAGGACCCTTGCTGTTATATTGGGTCCACCTCGATAATGCGGATACTCTCCCCATCTCAAGGTCAAATGGATCAGCACCGTAGATTCCGACAGCAACTTTAATTCCCCCTGGCTGAGAGAACAAAGCAGGGTTCAGCACCCGTACCCGGCATGGCCTCCCACTTGAGAGGACCCCCTACAGAGCTGTAGAAGGGGGTGGGGAGAGGCAGGATGGAAAAAATGAAGAGGAAGGAAACCAAAGAGTGAGAAAGATTACAGACCTAACAAGCGAGATTACAAGGGTGTGACATTTTATGAGCAGCATGGAAACTACTGCGAAGCCCCTGAATGAAAACAGCCCTGGAGACGATGTCACCACAAACCCCGCTCCTCGGGGAAAGAGGGCAGGGAGAACGTATCTGACTCATGTGTTCTCAGGACTCGAAGAGAAACATCCAGCTTCTTCCAACACTTCCAAACCAGACTGGAGACCGGAAAGAGATGACCCTTAGCCATGGGCCTTTAACGCCAAGAGAGATACCCCACGTGCGCCAAGACCAGTGGTTGCCACCACCAGAGTGTAGAGATGGTACAGCTGGCAGGCCAGATGGCATCGGGTGTTACCCGATCACAGGGTGGCACAAAGATCAAATGGGATCATAGATGATCTCCTAGCACAGATCACCTCGCTGTTATTTTGAACAGACCTCAGTGGACGCGTGGACAGCTGTAGTTCCTATCACTCCGCTCCTTTAAACATTCAACAGTTTTGCGGCAGAGAGGAGGAGCTTGCTTGTGAGGGCTACCCCAGACCCCTGAGGGCATCTGAAAAATGTCGAATTCCAGAACTGAGCTGACCCAAAGATTTCAGACAAGCTTGTGGCCCTGGACTCACTGCTGGTTCCCCTTCCCTTCTTATTCCCGTCTTCCTTCTTATCTCAGTGGAAGAAGAGGTGCAGGGAGAGAGGCACCTCTGCTGTCAGCTGAGGACTAGGGGTACCGTGTGCATCTTTGTGGAAAGCGTGGCAAGAGGCAAGGTGACTTTGTCAGAGGCAGGCCCTGAGGGATTAGGCTGGACACCAAGGAAGGCTGGAGGCACCTCTGATAGGCCGCAGGCTTCTGACGGAACTTGCCCTTTAGCGCTCTCCCCTGCTCTCAGCACACGGAAAAGGGGTGGGGTGGCGGGGTGGAGGGTGCTGCAAAGAAAAAAAATAGCTGCCACAGAGCTTCCACTGCGTCTGAGATTCTGAGATCCGCTAACCACCTGCAGCAGGAGGGCAAAGAAGCGGCATCAGCGGGGAGGTGCTGAGGGTCCCCCAAGGCAGCAACCAAAGCCCAGAAAGTGCTCCCTGGCAGGACATGGCCCAGCCCCCTCCCTGCTGGCTGTGGGTCCTGGGGACCCTGGCAGGCCTCTCAGCGACCCCCGCTCCCAAGAGCTGTCCTCAGAAGCACTACCGGGCTGGGAAAGATCTGTGCTGCCAGCTGTGCGAGCCGGGTAAGGGGACGCCCTGGGCAGAGGGGAGGCCAGGTTTGTGTCTGAAAAAGGGGAGCAGAGCCGAACTCAAACCAGGAGGGGAGACCTGTACCCCACTCCCCCCCCCAGGTTTAAGGGGTGAAGCGGCCGCCTCTGGGCCTCAACCTTGCGCTCTGCTCTGCTCAGGAACATTCCTGGTGAAGGACTGTGACCGGCCAGGCACGGCTGCTCACTGTGACCCGTGCACACCGGGGGTCTCCTTCTCACCGGACCACCATGCCAGGCCCCACTGTGAGAGCTGCCGCCACTGTAACTCCGGTGAGATGGGGTGCCCGGGGAGCAGGGTTGGCAGAGCTGGGGCTGGGGTTGGAGGCTATTTCCAGGCCACAGCAAGTGGGAGAAGGCCCTGTGTGCGGGCCCTACTGATGCGGGGAGGACCCCACTGTTTCGGGAAAGGGGTGAGCGAAATATACGAGAATTTCTCGTCCGCCTAACTCCGAATGATTGTTCACGGATGCTTTTCTCTTCCTGGCAGCCACCCCCCAGGGTTTGGAAGTTTCTGGTCAAAGCCTCCCCCACTCACTCTGCAGGCCTCTTCCCAGTACTGAGCTGTACTTGGTTCCAGCTCGGTGCAACCCACAATCCCTCTCTACAGGACTCAGTCAGAGACCCCGCCAAGCACTCAGGCGGCACGTGGCTGCAGGGCTCCGGGGGTGGCAGGCAGAGGTGGGTGGTCAGGGGGAGGCTGAATGAAGCTGGCCCTCTCTGGACCTCAGTGTCCCCATTTGGAAGAAACGCGAGCGCTGAAGTCAGCCTGGAGTCTGGTGCCAGGCTCCACATGGCAAGTGGGACCCGCTGAAAACAATCGCATTTCACCCACTTTCACCAATCCGCACCTCTTCATCACCCCTCACCTTTCCCTGTTGGCAGACACCCCCCATCACCCCCACTTTAATCCTCTTCACCGTGGCCTACCTCTTCCCCTCTCCAGCACCCCCATGCCGGCTCCTATCTCTGTCCTTCCCTTGCAGACCCTTGCCCGGGCTGGCTCCCCACCCCTGGTAAAGCACAAGAAAGTCAAACTCTAGTCGCAGCTATGCATCAGAATTTAGGAAGAAATGGCTCCAGGGGCTGAAGGGTGGGAAGAAGGAATCTGTGTCCTCTCCCTTTCCTGACAAGAGGCACACACAGAAAGTTGTTAGAGTGAATGGTCCTCTTTGGCATCCTCCAGTCTCCCTTTCTGTGTCCCTCCTGCCACCTGCTCAGGCCCCTCTCCCTGGGTCCCTGGTCAAAGGCCCACCAGGCTGCCACATCCTGTGCTGCCACCTTGCCCAGAATCACCTTCCTCTTCTCAACCCAGCCAGCCGGAGCCGAAGCCCCGCCCAGAGCCCCTCCCCCTCCAGCAGGAGGGCAGCGGCAGCTACTACCAGCCACCGCTAACTTGAATATAACATGTATTTCAAAGGCAAAGGAAGTCAGAAAACAGGCAGCTCTCTAGACAGCTTCGACCCATCAGAGACCACAGGGGCACTACTGCTAAATGCTAAAAAGGACCCCAAGGCCCATTAACAATAGACGGCTGCATGGACCATGGCCCATTCAATGGAACCAACACAGCTGCCCGATGGCGCCTCTACCGTCAGACTTGACAGGGGTGACTCTCCTCAGGAATCTTACACGCAGCCAGACACGCAAGTACAGACTGCTGGAGTCTGTGCATCGGGCACAAAAGCAGGCAAAACTAGCTTATGTCAGAAGTGAGGTCGGCAGCTATTCTGGGGGGGTTAGTGGCTAGGAGGGGACTTTGCTGAGTTCCTGTTTCTTGACCCACTACTGGCTATGCCCGCGAGTCCACTTCTCCGCTTCACACTGAGGCCATGTCCACCTTTCTAAGCCGTACCTCAGAGAGAAGGCACAGAAATACCAGCAAGGGAGGAAATCACACAAACTGTTGACTTTTTCTTTAAAGATTTAAGATTTAAAGATTTAAGATTGCATACAAGAGCTGGGGTACAGGACAGAGGTTAGAGGTACAGCAGTAAGGGTGAGAGGATTCATCAGAGACAGAGTGGGGAGCAGAACAGGAGGATATACTGAAATACACTGCTGAGGGGAGTAGCGGGGAGACAGGAGAGGTCTGCTGCGCCCTTTGGGAATCTCCCTGGCTGGGGATCGAACTCATAGCTTCATAATGCTGAGACAACACCTTGCACCACCGAGGAGGCCCTGTTTCGACTGTTTATAGAGCTATTTCTGAATCCAGGGATTTTCTACAAGATCCAACTTTTTTTTAATGGGATGGCAAAGGCAGTGGGTGACAGTGAGGGCACGTCTCGGGGTGGGGGGCGAGGTGCAAATGGAAAGGACGGCATGTCCCTAAATGTGGGGGAGGGTCAAGTAAGTGGGTTCTGTGGGTCTCCAAGGCCTGAGAGTCTCATGTGCCTCGAACCCCTCTGTCCCCAGGTCTTCTCATCCGAAACTGCACCCTCACTGCCAACGCCGTGTGCACCTGCCCCAGGGGCAGGCAGTGCCAGGACGAGGAGTGCACCGACTGTGGGCCACCTCCACACCCCTCGCCGACCACTCATCCATCTCAGGCCCTGGGCGCACAGCCACAACCCACCCACTTGCCTTATGTCAACAGTAAGTTCTGGCAGCCCTGTCCAGTCCTGGGGTAAGGTCATAATCCAACCAGCACCGGCGCAGAACTCGCTGGGCCAGGGCCTGCCTGCTCTGCCTTCCTTCCCAGCCACCTCAAGGCCTTCAACCCAGCCCCGCGCCCCTGCGGGTTCCGGGCTCCACGCTGTCTGTGTCTTTCCAGAGATGCCAGAAGCCAGGACCAGGACGGCCCAACAAGTGCAGATTCGGATTGACTCCGGGTCTACCCCAGCTCTCTCTACCCACACGCCATGTGAGTTTCCCCACCCTCCAGGAGGGCCGGGGAGGGAGCCAGCCTGACCCCTCCTAGGAGCAGGGTAGAAGAGGCGGAAAAGCAGAGTCCGGGACTTAGGACAGGGCTCCTCCAAAGGGGGTGCGGAGGGAGGAGGGGCCGGAGGAGGGAGGGCGGGGCTGAGGGGAGAGGAGGGCTCGGCCTCCCCCAAACGCCCTGTGTTCCCTGCCTCTGACAGCCCAACGGCCCCTGTGCAGCTCCAACTGCATCCGCGTCTTTGTTGTTTTCTCTGGAATATTTCTCGCTTCCGCCCTGGCCGGAGCCCTGTTCCTCCATCAAAACAGAAAACATGGACTAAGTAAGAGACCAAGTCCAGGTCTGCGGTTTGGCCCTGTTCCTCGCCCGCACCCCAGCTCTGCCCCCATGCCGGGTACTAAGGGAAGCTTCCCCGTTCGTCTTCACCAACCTGATTCCCACCAGCTCAATTTATCCTCTTAACGGCCCCTCCCGACTGCCCTGCCCTCAAGGCGTACCCCCAGTTCAGCCCTTCTCCCTGCACCCCCTCCCCAAGCGCCAACTCATCAGATTCTCCTTCTGCAGACAAAGGAGGACGCGCCCCGGCGCCTGCAGACCCGGGTCCCTACCGCGTGCCCCGGGAGGAGGAAGGCGGGGCGCTCCCGGTGCAGGAGGCTTACCGAAAGCCAGAGCTTGCTTCCTGCCCCTGAGTGACTCTGCCGAGGACGGGCCATCACTGTCGCCGCACCCCGCCCCGGCCTCATCTCACCCCACCGGCCGTCCAGAGGGAACGAGACCCAGCACCCCCAATTTCAGCCCCTCCCCCCAATTGGGACCCTCTCCTGTGTGCGGATGAAAAGGCGCCACTTCGAGCTGGGCAGTGACAGGACAGAGCGGCGGGAGGCGAAGAGGGGAAGCCGCGGCAGCCGGGGCGTGTAGGGCGCTGGGCCCCCCTCTTCTGCCCGGCAGCCGCACGTGCGCGGGGACTGCGGGCCGAGAAATAAAGTGACAGACTGCCACAACTGCAGCTGTCCCGCGCTCTCTCCATAAAATTCCAGTCTCCTCTCGCAGCCCCCCTCCTCCCCCAACTACCCCTCCGACCTGGGACCCGAGGGAGGCGCGCCCTCCAGCGCAGGCTGGGGCTGGGAGCGCAGGGCGGAGCGCAGCGGCGAGTGGGCGTGGCGCCAACCCTCGGGCACTTTCCGAGGCTAGTGGGGAACCAGCGCTGAGTACCTTCAGCGCTCAGAAATCGCCAGGGGATCTTTCAGGCCCCCGAGGAGGGGAGGTGGGAGGGAGCAGGGCGAGCGGTGCCCCGTGTCCCGGAGTCTGGCACTGCAACAAATGGCTTCACCGAGAGGCAACGGCAGCCGGGTTGCCACTTCCTCGAAGTGAAAGTGAAAGGGGAGGCAGGGAGCACCGAGAAGCTAGGCAGGCGGTAGTCCAGCACAGGGCGTGTGGGGAGCCCCCACCCGGGGCGGCGGTGAGAAGGGCAGAGTGGAGGGTCCCGCGAGCCGCCCCCATGGGCTTGGAGGCCGGGTGGTGCCTGCTGTTCTGCCTGGTTCTGCTGGGGGCGGCTGACGTTGGTGAGTAGGGCGGCACCTGGAGGGAAGTGCTGGGGGAAGGGGGGGAAGGCTAGCGAAGGCACAAGGGCCCCTCCTTGGCTGTGATGGCGGCTGCTGAACCCCTTGGGAAGGGGTCCCCTGCCTAGGAAATCCCTAGGGAGGGCTTCTGGAGTGGAAGGGGCAGGCTCCCGTGTGGCATAAGCAGAGCCACCTGTTACTCTCTGGGGATGGAGCAGACAACACAATGTCCTGTCTTCACCGCCATGACAGTCTTGTTCATTAATGTGCTGAGGATCTGCTTAGCTACAGAGTTTTCCAGAAACAGTTTCACAAACCCTCTGAGCAAGGTAAATCCACGGTTTTAAATGATTCACACCAACAAGTATTTATCTGGAGTGGCAGGTGCCCCCAGGAAGCTGGTTTGGGAATAACAAGAAAAGAGGGCCACAGACAGCGGGACCCCTGAGGACAACTTTCACTCCCCACCTCCACGACGCCACAGTTTCGGGGGAGAGAGTACAGGAGTAATTTCTGTGCAGGAGGGCGCTCACCTCAGTCTTTCCCCTGCAGCAGAGAGGCAGTGGCGGCCAGTGGACGTGGTCTTAGACTGCTTCTTGGTGAAGGAAGGTGGGCAGCGTGGTGCTTTCGCCAGCAGTGGGAACATGGTGAAGGCCTTGCTCGTGCTGAGGCAGGTGCCAGTGCTGGATGACGGCTCCCTAGAAGGCTTCACCGAGTTCCAAGGGGACACTCTGACCAAGGACGACCCACCTGTTACTTTTGAGGCCTCAGGTAAGAGCCCTGCACCCCGCGTCCCTCCTCTGGGGCAGTCGGGTTCCCAAGCACCTGCGCCCAGTCAGCCTAGGTGTTCTCAGTGCAGCTCGACTCTGGCCCTTTCTCCCGCAGTGAAGCGGATACAGATTTCCCAGGCCGAGGCCTTGCTCCACGCCGACTGCAGCGGGGAGAAGGTAACCTGCGAGCTATCCCACTACGACCTCCAAGCCGAACAAGAGGCCACTGCTAAGGCAGCAACCTGGTTCATCGCCAACGTGCAGGTGTCTGGAGGGGGACCTGGTATCTCCATGGTGCTGAAGACGCTCGGGGATGCTGAGAATGGGGCTGTCTTGCACCCCACACTAAACCTGCCCCTGAGCCCCCAAGGGACGGTGCAGACTTCAGGTGAGAACATGAAAAGTGGTGGAAAGTTTTGTTTTCTCGAAGTAGCCAGAGATGGGGGGATCAGAAGGAGAAAGGAGCAACTCCACCTCTGTCAACACTGTCATCTCGGAGTACCCCTAGGCCTCAGTCCTTTCTTCTTAAAGACCCCAAATGGCAAATGGCAGTAGTTTCTACCTCGCTGTTGCCTGGGAACATACACTTGATGCTTCCGGTACTGTCCATAGGCGTCTTGAGACAAGCCCAGTTTTTGTCCAGTGAAAAGCTAGGCAGGCCTTGTGCTTCAGGATAATCAGAGCAAAACATAGAATTTGTTCATTCTCTCTTATGAGTAACCCAGCCCTTGCCTGTTCCAACCCAGCATATCCTAGAGGGCACAGGAGCTTGAGACCACGATGATGAGTTTCTCCCGTGTTCATCAAATCCAACCAAGTCTCGAGATTAGGGACTGTCCTTCCATCCTTAGAAAGTCCCAGAATGCTCCAACCTCCCTGTGGGCCAGCCTAGTTATATTCTGCTCCAGATTTATCAGCCATATCCTGCCCAGTGTCAGCCCCGGGCCTGGCACAGCTAGGCATTTTCCCTTTTTATTTTGGGGTATTTTGTACCTACCACAAAGGTGAGAGAAGATGTTAATGAACACCTGTTTACCACTCACCTAGGCTCACCAATTATTAACATGTTGCCATATTCTCTGTTTTCTCACCTGAACTAATTGAAAGTCGGTTGCTTTCATATCCTCGCCTTCACCCTTCACTGGCAATTCTGAGCACCTGGTAAAGTGCTCCACTGCCAGGCAGTGTCCACCGCCTCCCCCACGCCACGCGTCCTTGCATCATATTGACACAATATTATCAAATAGAAAGTCCAAATTCAGACTTCTCCATGTGCCCCAATCATGTCTTATATGGATTTCTGCGGTTTTGAAGTCTAGGACTTAGAGACTGCACACTACGCTTGGTTGTCTTGCCTCTTCAGCCTTTTTTTCTTTACCCAGGAACTGATTTCCACAGCAGTGATATATTTGAAGAGTCCAGGCCTGGGAGAGCACCCCAGCCCTTGGGCTTGTCTGATGGTTCTCCTATGAGCTGTAGCGCAAGCGTGTCAGGCACCAGCACCCCTACTGTGTGTTTTCGCCAACTCTCCTTCCTCTTAGTCTCCCCAGCAGCCCTGCTTTGAACAGGCAGCACTAAGTGACTTGCCCAAGTGGCTAGTAAGTGGAGAACCAGGCTACAGAGCTTGCCCTGCCTCTCTGCCCAAGGGTCAGTGGTAAGCCCTAATTCTGCACGTGCATTTTACTGGCAAGAGGCCCCTAGCTTTCATCAGAGCATCCCAGGGTAAGCGACCCCAAAATGCTCAAGACTCCCCATGGTCCATGCTGCCTCTCCACAGCCCCGTTTCTTCGTGGCTCCGTCTGACGGGGCATGAGCTCAGGGACCTCACCACCCGAGGGAGAAGCCAGGGACAGGTGTGTCTGCAGCTCGGAGATCAGATGACCTCGAGGAGGAAGCAGTCCATGGTCACCCCTCTTTTTCTCACCACAGTGGAGTTCCAGGTGACAACACGGACGCCGTCCCTGAAGGGCCCGCTGGGGTCCTCGACCTCCCTGCACTGCGGCTTCTCCATGGCACCTGGCTTGGATCTCCTCAGCGTGGAGTGGCGGCAGCAGCACAAAGGCAGCGGCCAGCGGGTATACAGCTGGGCCACAGGCCAGGGGCAGGCCAGGCGAGGGGGCGCCACACTGGACGCCGAGCAGCTGCTCGTGGCCGGGGACGCCTCCCTCGCCCTGCCCAGCCTCACCGTGAAGGATGAGGGCGCCTACATCTGCCAGGTCACCACCTCCATGTACCAAGCTCAACAGATCATCCAGCTCCACATCCAGGGTGAGGCCAGGTCCCGGGGAGGGCCAGAGGCGCGTCTGCTAGAGCGCTTTGTAGGACGGGACCCAAACGTGAGGGCAACTTCCTGAGAGGCAGCTGGTGTCCCCACACCCTCGAGGCCACCTCCATCCTGGAAGCACAGGTAGCATCAGATTCAGTCTCCTGCCAGACTGTAGGACAAGTGCATGGAGCGGTTTCCCAGCCGGACCCCGCTGCCCTGCCCTCACTCTCTGTCTCCAATCACCCCTGTCCTTGTGGGCCGCATTCTAGAAGGAGCAGCAGCAAATCAAGGAGGGGCTGCACAGTCCCGGCAGACATCCTTTAACCCCTGGCTTGTAGTCAGGACAAGAAGCAGGCCAGCCCTGAGGTGGTTCTGCTGTTGTTTTCAGCTTCCCCTTAGGGCCTGCCCCCAGGAGCCTCCTGCAGTCCTCGACACACCAGTGAGGAGGAAGCTTCAGCCTCCACCGCCTGCTCGAAGCAGGACGACAAGGCTTTGCCCTCTGTCCTCTTCCCGCAGACCCCTCCCGAATCTGAGTGCTCACTTTGTCTTCCAGCTTCTCCCAAAGTACATCTGAGCCGGGCAAGCGATGCTCTGCCACCCACCCTCGTCTGCCACGTTGTTGGCTACTACCCCCTGAACATGGCTGTGACGTGGACCCGAGAGGAGCCGGGCGGAGCCCGGGTCCTAGTCTCCCAGGCCTCCTTCTCCAGCCTCCGGCAGAGCCCCGCGGGCACCTACAGCATCTCCTCCTCCCTGAGAGCAGAACCTGGCTCTTCAGGTGCCAATTACACCTGCCAGGTCACCCACATCTCCCTGGAGGAGCCCCTTGAGGCCAGCACCTGGGTTGCCCCACCAGGTAATGGGAATGCGCTCCTTTCCCCACCTCACCCTTGGGCGCGTGGCTCTCCTGCTCCCAGCTTGTGTGACCCATTCTGCCTCCCACAGTCCCAGCTTCACCTTTCCCAAGGGGCAGCCTGGAAAAGCCCCCAGCACGCCTCCCCCAAAACTCCGTGGCACTCCAGGCGTATGCCAGGAGCTGGAGACCAGGTTGACTAGCTGCAGACCCTGCCCGCAAGGAGCCCAGTGCTTGGGAGAGACAGACTGGGCCATGAGGAAGATGACCGGGAGGAGTATCACCTGGCTCAGTCAGCTCAGGGGGAAGGGAACCCCAAAACAGAAAGAACAGCATGTACAGAGCCCTCATTATAACACAGCCCAGAGCTGTGGGGAGCGTACTGCTCCAGGCAGGGGCGTGGGGTGGGGCGCTCTCAAGCTCCACAGCTGTATTTATTGAGCATTTACATGACGCAAGCACAGCACGGAGCACTTGGGAGCAGGGGCACGAGGATCAGCTGCCCCCTGTACCCAGGACTGAACTGGCACCTGCACATGCGCAGGAGCGCGCAAGGCCGCCTGCGCGGTCGGCGGTAAAGGAGAAAATGTGACAGGGCAGGCAGCCGATTCACCTGCAGCCCCCCCTCCACTGCTGTGGGGCGGACCGCGAGAGCCTTCAAGCTGGGACTTCGCCCTGGAGCCCCAGAATGTCCCGAAAGGCTTTAGAGAAGAAAGAACTGGGACTTCCTCTCAGCTTACATCACTCCCCGGCTACTGCAAATTCCAGTTGAACTCTCAACAGCTACTCAAACCTAAATCTCCCTTCCATAGCAATACAAAAAGTAAGGTCCCAAGGCAGGAAGAAAGAATTGTGTGTGGAGCAACACACGAACACCCAACACCCCTGAGCAAGTCTGAATGCTATGCCCCAGTCCCGAGGGGCCCGGGAGAGCCGAGAGCACTTGATATGAGCTCCTGGAGCGGGAGTCTCTCTCTCTCTCTCTCTCTCTCTCTCTCTCACACACACACACACACACACACACACACTCCCTTGAGCCACGGGCTCAGCGATCCTCTTGCCATTGACTCCTGCCCGCATGGCTGTCTCACCCACAGGGTGGAGCACGTTTGGTGCTTTTGGTGTCCTCATCGCCAGCAGCCTCTTCCTCCTGACACTGTGCTTCCTGGGGCTGCAGAGACGGCAAGGTAAGAGCCCTGCCCTTACCTGGGGCCCTGCCCTGTCCCGCCTCTCTTGGAGAGCAACCTGCCCACCCACCCCAACCAGGGATGAAGCCCAGGCCTCCCCAGCGCCACCTGCCACCCGCCACCCTCGACCCCGAGCGTTTAGGGCTAACACCATTGAAACCAACCTCATTCCCTTTTATTTCCTCCTAGCTACCTGCCCAGGGGCTGCCAAGACGCTGCAGGCCTCTGGGGAGGCGCTCTCCTGCCTCCGAGTGAAGACTGAGTGATGGAGCTCCGCAGAAGGACTCTCAACCAGCACTCGGAAAGGCCCCAGAAGAGCGAGGGGCTCGGGCCTGCCTTCCTGCCTCCTTCCCTGTGCACCTAGGACTAACCAGCCAAGGGAGACGTGAGGAGGTGACAAGGTCCCAGGAGGCAGCATGTCTTGGGAGAGGTTAGGACAGATCTGAGGGGCGGTGGCAGGAAAAGAAATTGAGGGCGGCATGAGTGAGGGCCGATGGGGAAGGGGTGGGCCGCGGGCCACCATATGCAAACGTTGATCTCCATCCAAATAAACACCCGGGTCCTCAGGCAAAGCTGTTCCACTTTCCTGTCTGTCCCCTGCCCCCAAGCCCCGCTGCTCCACCTGCAGTGTGTTCAGGCTGTGACCCCCCAGCCCCGGGAGGCAGCCCTGTGCCCTCCCAGCTGCGTGCCCTTGAGCTGCCCCAAGGGTCCGCTCCGCAGGCAGTTGCTGGGTATTTCAGGACAGACTCCTGGGTATTTCAGGACAGACTCCTCGCTCCCTCAGCCGCAGGGCAGGTCTCCTTTCCCTCCGTCCTGTCCTAAACGTGCCCGGGCAGTAAGCGGCACTCGGCACAGGAGAGGCACGTGCAGGTGAGGGCCGCGGCCTGTGGCTTGGTGTGGTCCGTAGGCAGGCAGACCACTTTGGAAGGAGGGGATGGAGCTGGCTGAGGAAACCTGCAGTTGTTTGTCGGTGTGAGGGGCCCACTCAGCTTCCTGTCATCACTTCCTCTCCTGGCACCTGAAAGGGCGCTGCCTCCCGTAGGGACGCTGAGAGCAGAGACCACTTCCTCTGCCAACACAGCTCTTTCATCTCCACCAGACCACACAACACACAGCCGGGCCTTCCAGCCCAGAGCGCCACAGGACTGCGAGAAAGAGCCCCCCGCCCCCAGCTGCCCCAACCCAACAACAGCCAAGTCAGGTCAGTGGTAGGAATCTGTATTTTTTGCCTCTGTGGAGAATACATGACATCGTAGATATGCACATGCCTTTGGTGGAAGTACAACTGTTATCGTTCTATACAAGTGTGAGGTTGGGGTGGGAAAAAAGACAAAGAGGTGATGACAGACACACAGTGGAAACCCCACATCGTCTCATGGCAAACTCAAGAAGGGGATGTGGGAAGCTCGGCTTCGCTGGGCAGCTGGGTCCCAGGCTTCGGCTGCATATTCGCTCATGCGCATGGGGGGCGGGGCAGTAGGACACAGAAGAGGATGCACGGCGGGTGAGAAAGAAAGTGGAAAGGCTACGTCCCCCCAAAGAACAAAGCCACTAGATCTGCTGAGCCTCAGAGGGAGGAAAACCCAGGAAAAAATGCCTGTGACGGGGCGGGGGCCAAGGGGCGGAGATGCTCCCTGCCTGGGCCACAGCGAGGGCATGGTTCTTCTCCAGTGGTGCCCCCCGCACTAGGCAAGGAGGAGCCGGAGAGAGTGGAGACCTTCGAGGGGCCCGCTGGAGGGCACACTGACTGCTTTCTTCCAGCTCTTCAGTCCTGCCCTGGGGCAGGACGAAGGGAACACGGGGGATGGGCCGAAGGGGGAGGAAGGATGGTTTTGCGCCATGAAATGCTGCTGCGTGGAAAGGAGCCTCCAGCCCAGCCCGACCCGGCCCGGCCCGGCCCAGCCTGTCTCTTGCTGCTGGGGGGCTGGCAGACAGACGGGATAAAGGGTCAAGGGCATCCCCCGTCCCACCCCGAGCCTGCCCCCACCCTCGCACCTCAGTCTGTCCTACTCAACACCCTGGCCTGAAGCTCAGCCATGGCCCCCAGGCTGGGCCCAGCAGCTCCCCTTCTCAGCTTCCTCTGTCCCCACGATCTGTGTGAAGAGGAGGAAAGAAAGGCGGCAAAGTGGGGTTCAGATGGGCAAGGGCGCTTCCAATGGGGAGGTAGTGCAGGAAGAACAGAGAGGTGGCTCGAGACAGAAGGGCCGGCCCACCCCAGGCCAAGCTGGTGCATCCGGGACTCCTGTGAACACTCAGGATCAGCCAAGCCTCAGGCAGGACCTGTTGCCTCAGCCCTGTCTTTGGCCAGGTACACAGGGGTGTACTCAGGGGTGGCGTGGAGGACAGGACTCCCCAAGAGCCTAAAATCCTCACTTGCAATGCCCTCACACTCCTTCAGCCCCAGGAAGAGAGGAACAGGACCCTCCTTAACGAGATGGCAAGAAGTGGCTTCCTCTGAGCTGGTTCTCCAATTAGACTCTCGACCCTGTTTCTCTGCAGCAGACAGGCCTCCTCCCGTCACCCATTCTCTATTCTCTCCCTGCATCTGTTCATTCTCTTTTTACCTATTTATCAATTAAAACTAACTGTGAGACCCAAACTTGGGCTATATGAAATTGTCTGGTGCCCTCGTGAGCAATGCAGGATGCTGCTGGAGATGCGGACAAGACCTCCTGCCATGGAAAAGAAAAGAAAGTAGGGACAAGAGACAGCTCCTCCCAGGTCTGGGCTCGTCGGGCAGGCGCCTCCGGGCCCTGAGTTCTCCAGGTCTCCGGAGGGCCAAGGAGGAGGCTGTAAGAGCCCTGAAGACTCAGAAAATCCTGGACGACCAGATTAGAAAGAACTACAGAAAACAGGCCTTGCACCGGGCCCCACGGGCCCCCAGCCACACAGGCTCCTCCTGAGGCCTGGAGAAGGAGAGGGGCTCCCAACAGCCAGCGTAGTCCTGGCGGGCTGCGGGTGTCCAGCTGTGCCCCACCGCTGCCCACACAGCCCTCCGGTTTCCAGACAGCGACACCCTTCTCCTCCCCTGATCTCGGCCCTTCGTGGGCACATCACCTCAGCTGTGCCCCGCAACTCTCTCCCTGGCTTCAGTTATTTTTGGCCTTGGGGAAACGCAGAAGATGGAAGAAGGGAGGAGGCGCCCGCTGTTGCCCTTCAGTCTGTTAGTCCAGACGGCACCACGAGCAGCATTTCTAGCGGAGAGGGACACAGTGCAAATGAAGCAACAGAAAAGGAGGAACGTGGGGGAGCCTGGGCTGGCATGGAGGAGGCGGAGGGGAAGTTGGCTGGGCGAGCAAACAGAGGGAGAGGGGCGTGGGTCTGGATGGCGATGGGAGACAGGGAGGGGGCACATTCTCAAGTAAAAAAGTAGACTGGACACAGGAGGCAGGAAGTCCCAGATGGAAAAGAGAAAGAGACAGGAGAAAACAAGAGGGCAGGTTACACCCAGTTATTAGCCATGCGGGGCCTTCGTTCGTGGGTGGTCCCACCCCACGGCCTCCCTCGGACCCAAGCCAGTGACAACAGCACAGCCCCGCTTCCGCAGAACGGGAACCACCCCCCACAGGAGCTTGCAGGGGAGGCCTGTCCACCACGGAGGTCCTCAGTCTCTGCCCTTCGCCCTCCCCACGGGGCCGCGGCCCGCAGCAGCGATCTCCGTACCTCAGTCAGAGCAGCCCCACTCCCCAGGCAGCAGGCAGCAGGCAGGGCTGGGAGATGCTCCGGGACCGTCCCACCTCTTCACCCCAGCAGCAACCGCAGCGATACTTACTGACAATGACGACCACGATGATGGCACAGATGGCCCCCAGCATGATCATCATCTGCGGAGAGAGGGACAAGCCAGGGGCCCTTGGGTGCAGTCAAGGAGGAAAGGCACGAGGGCCAGAGACGTGGGAACAGAGCATCCTCCATCCCTGGGACAGTGGAGGAATCTGCACCCAGAAGTCTGTGGGCAAATAAGGGGGGGCCTGGGTTCTCGTGCCCCCCATCAACAGGAATCCCTGTACCCCAGCTGATGCATCTCAGAACCATCGGTGAGTTCGCTCCCTTTTGCTTGGTTCACTGCCTGGAGACTTTGAAAGGAACCCCCAAAAGGGGGCCAGGCTCTGGATCGTTAGGCAATTGCACCATTTCAGCTCATCGCTAAAAGTTGCAGGTATTTCAAAATATAGCTCCCCAGGAACTGTATTGATGTTGTGGGGTCTGAGGAAGGGCCCAGTGAGTTTTTACAAGGGAGTCCTATAGGGAAAAGCAGCTTGGCCAGCCATTTCCCAAGCCCTCAGGGTAGCAGGCCCCAGTTGGCGGGTCCTAAGTGCTCTAGCCCGCCCTAGTGGCCAATGTGGGTAATACACCTCAAAAAAGGAGCCGGGCGAGTCCCTCCTAGGAGTGCAGCAGGCAGAGCTCCTGCACCATTAGAGGGAAGGAATGTAGAATCCGAAGTTTTCTTGCTTTCCGTGAGTGGAGGCTCGAGTAAATAAGGGGGAGAAGAAGAGAAAATTCACCTTGCAGTTTTTCCACCAATACTTCCTCTTTAGCTTGGCGGCGCTGCTCTCAAACTGTGACGCTCCCGCCTGCAAGGCGTCAGCCCGGTCATCCAGCTCTGACAGCTTCTGGTCCCTCTCCAGGACCTTGTCCACATTCACGCGCATGATGTCCACCACCTGAGGGGTGCACAAACAGAGCTGCTAAGCACCCTGCTGGAGACCCAGGAAAGCTCAGTGCCCAGAGCGTCACCTGTCTGGCCCCGCCTAGCTAGGGGATGCCTTGCCTTCCACCCTTTAAAAGCACCTCCAGAAAAAAAGAGGCCCTCCTAAGTGTCTACGATTTGGAAACTCTCAGAGAAAAAGTCATCCACCCACCTCTTCGACTTGTGCCTGGGTTTGCTGGAGTCGTCTGTTACTGGTCATATTGGGGGGAGGGCCGGGGGGACCCCCACCGGGGGCAGCCCCTTCTGCCCCTTCGGCGGGTGGCTGAGCTGGAGCAGACCTGTGGAGAGAAGTGGACAGAGCACAAAAATAACAGAGACAAGACAGGAATCACACGCACTCGCACCCCAGACCCCCAAAGCAATGGTGTCTCGGTGATCGCAAAGAGAAGTGAGTCTGCCTCCTGAGCAGGACCACGTGGGGAAATGCGACAGAAAAAGCAGCAGCAAATGATGAGAGATTCTGTGGCAACATTGAGACGGGACTCGGGGACATGTAGGGTGGGCTCTCCTCTGACCCAAACTCCAACACATGCTCTGGCACAGAGGCATGCGGGGACACATGGCACACGGCCCTGGCCTAACTGGCTTTTCCATGCCTGTCAGAGCCTTTCCCTGAGTCAAACTGGAAAACACCAGTCCGGGTGAGAAGAAATTCATACAAGAGACTAAAGCTCAGGACAAGTCAATGAACTGAACGGCTCTTCTGTGCAAAGTCTGAATATGCATGAAAAGGGCAGGCTGACAGGCTCGGCTTGAGGGGAGCCAGGTATTGGCAGGTTTCACCGAAGATCAGTATATTGGGGCTGCTGTAAGGACAACTTGGAGAATCACCAACGGCAAGGCCTCTGTAGGTGGAGTGAGTCAGGACTGTTCACTTGCTCTGGTTCTTGGCAGAGAAGACGGGGGTTTCAATTAATGAAATTGGGGCCCAAAGCAATTGTGTTAGTTATGAAAATGTTCCAAGAACACAGACAAAAAACAAAAATACTGGAAGAGGTCCTCAATGTATATGCATGGTGGACATTTTATCCCTTCCTTTTTAGATTTAGCATTAAGTCTCAGGAGGCTCCCCTAGTCCCTTACATCCCAAAGAGAAATCTTGGTTTACACTACTATACAGTTTTCTCTTTCCCTTAGTCTTAGTGGCGAATAATCTCATGTAGGGTCTTCAAAATAAACTCTTCTCCATGTCCTAACACATGAAGGATAAATTCTCTTCCTAAACCATTCCCAGGAGTCTAACCTAAGGCATGAGATTTTTCTCTGCCAAGCAAGGACCCACAGGTCCTTGGGCATTGCTCTAATTTGATGGAGAATAGAAATTATAACAAGAACTCAAACAGAAGCAAAATCTCACACAACATACTTCATAGAGCAGGCCAGGAGTAAATGCACTGCAGATTAAACCATCACAAAGCGATCAAAACAGAAATGCCTTGATTACTCACGCTAGAATACCCAGAAGTTCCTCCTCCCTAAGTGAATTTCTTACTGTCTGAAAGAGAGCGACTAAGCCTCACAGTGGCTATACTAGCAGATTACATATATCCAACTCATCCCTATTTAAGGAGTCGCTTTCTCATTTCCCCCTAAGGCACAAAGGAGGCAAATGAAAGAAAAATACCACGCCATGGGTGCCACAGTACTCTTGTGCTACTACTGAGCTAAGTGATCTAGTTCTCTAGTGAAGGTGGAAAATTCAATGAATAGGTAGGTCCTGGTGTTTGGCCTTGGAAGCAGTCCAGGATGGTGGCACCAATGACAAGATTAAGGTCAGAGACCTCGTGATGCCCTGCTAGTCACCATGCTTTCTCCATCTCCTTCTGTTCATCCCACATGGGAGCCAACGAGACAGTCAGCAGAGAAGGATGCCCCTCCCCAAAATGAAAACAAATGAGTCTTAGGGCTTGGCCAAATGCCTAGAATATCATATACGGTTAAAAGCACAGAAATAAAGCACAGAAACAGGGAATTGATTATAAAGCACTTGAAGGGACCATTTTGATTGCTACTTGTTGGGAATGGGGAACACTCAAGAGTAAAATATCCAGGGATATTTATAACTCTTATGTAACATAAGAAAGTCTCTTCCCCTTTTTATCACTAAGAGAAACAACACAAAATACATCTAAGAACAGACCAGGCCTTTAAGCAGTAATAAGAAAGAACAATAATAAACATATTTGGGTCCTGACAGCAAAGTACTTCGTGAACTTTGCCGAGCTATAGTTCTCCCTCAGGAGATGTTCAGGATGGTCAGAGACTAAGCTAAACATGTTTGTTGGGAAAAGCCAGGGCAATCCTCAGCTCTATTTTCCAAATACTTGGTTTAGACTCAAAGACAAGAAAACCCCTCTTCTACGGGGGGCCTCGGGATGAATGGCTGCTGGGAATCACATGCCACTGCCCCTTGAGTCTTTCTGAGTTGCTCTCCTGGCGCCACAGAACTGACAGATAAGTTTCTGGAGCTTTGCTCATTGGCGGGGTTGAGGGGTAGGGGGAGTACGTGCCACAGTTGGGGTGATGAGCAGACACAAAACCAGGGACTGTGAAGCAACTCAAGTTAGTAACTCCCCTAGGTGCACCTACAGAGCTCGTAGGTACTGATTCAATCAGACAAGAAAGAACCCGGAACCCCCATCCATCTAGTGTTCCCACACCCCATCTTCGCCCTCTCCCTACACCGAGAACACGAATGAAGAGCCCCGCAGGCGAGAGGAGGTGGTGCAATGAATGTGGGACCCCCGCGCCCCTGCCCCGCCCGTGGAGTGCTGGCTGTGGCTGGTGCAGCAATGGGGTGCTGTCCCCCCTCGCTGGGGGTGGCCAGGTCTGGGGGGCAGCGGGCGGTGGTGGCTCCCCGCATCGCCGCAGCTGCTGCAATGCGCCATTTTCCGTCCCGCAGAGTCCGGCGCGGGGGGTGAGAGTTGGCAAGAAGGTGTCCAGTCCCCGCGCCCGCGTCAACTCACATTTCTCTGACAGGGAGTAGGGGTCCGTGTCCTCTCCGGAGGCTGCGGCGAGACACCCAGCAAGGGGAACGCTGCGGTTGAACTGCACGGAACTGCCAAGCTCCGCCTCCTGCTGACCACCCGGAGCTCAAGCTGCGGTGCAACTTACCGCAGCTACCCCGCCGCTCCAGTCTTTATTAGCGCTGGCCACGCCTCCCGGCTAAAGCGGCCCAATCCACGCCCAGGACAGGCGTCCGTCCAGAAGCCACGCCTGGCTGAGACCAAGCCCGCCCCCCCTCTGAAAATAGCCAATCACAGCACTCTCCTCATCCTGACTCCAAAAAGGAGCGGCGGCTGCCAGCGTCACTCACTCACCAATACAACTAAAGCCTGCTCACCTGTCCCGCTAGGCGACAGGGCGGGGTGGAAATGTGCGCCGTCTGGAAAGGCGGCTCCAGCAGTCGGGGTTTTTGTGGTGTCTCCCAGGCAATGGCTTGACAGTTCCCGAAGCTCGGGCCTCCCATAGCCCCGAGCCCGCCGCTCCAGCCAATGTCGCGGCCGCTGCCCGCCGCTGCAGGTGGACGCTGCTCCCTGTCGCGGGACTGTGGAGTCCTGGGGCTCCCGGTGGCTCCGCTGTCTGTGCCTGCCCCAGGCGCGCAGAACTGCAGGTCCTCTCTGCCTCTGAGAAACAATTCTGAAGAGGTTGGATCCATCAAGGCAAAGCCGAAGGCGCCTGGTGCCAAGTACCGGGCGCGGGGCCCCGTCCGACAACAGAGATGCGAAGCCTTGGTTCGTTTCCTTCGCCCCAAACCGGCTCCTCCTGTCCACCCCAGGTAGGCTACCACTTTGACTCAGTTGCCCAAACCAGAAACCTGAAAACCGTCTTTTCCTTCCCGTTCATTTTTATCCTTTCAACAGTTTATCAAAGTTGAGTGGATGTTTCTTAGTATTTCAAGGATGTTCTCCCCTCTCTCAACTGTTCTGCTTCAGACCACAGTTCCTTGCCTGCACACTGTCACTTGCAAAATTCTATTTTGTGTTCCGCTAAGAAAAAAGGTAGCAAATAAACTGGCACGGTGCTTTCTTCTTACTTAGCATTTTTATATTTCTTCAAGATGTAGGTTTATATGGATACAAATTTTTTAATCATATTTCACTCTCGTGCATACGCAAAAAGGAAGATGGGGTAACATGGTAACAATATTCCTGAAACTTTACATTTAGAGGCTGATTTATGATTTTTTTTAATTCAGTCTTCAACATCCAAGATTTTCCACACAATCTAGTCCTCTATGCATGCCCTCAAGGGCTTTGGTGATGCAGCATTTCTTAAAATAGTGTTCCTCTTCTCTCTGGAGTTTTCTCCCAAGCCTCAGACACTTAGTTGGCAAGTTTAGATTCTTATAAGGTGGTATGACAATTGCAATATCTCATTTGTCTGGCTAATAGTTATAGTGAAACATCACAATTTAGAAGTTAAAATGAAAAAAAAAGTACATGTCATAATTAATGCAATATCATTTCTTTTACATCTGGTCTTGCCCTTCCTTATAATCATCCTCTAAGAACCCCCTCCCCCAATAATCCAAATGTCATAACAGTGCTTAAAACTCTAAGCAATTGTTAGAAACATAATGTATTGATCATATATGTTTAATCCCGTTCCTTTCCTGAAACCACATCAAACCAACAACTTGTAAAAATTGAAAACAAATTATAAACCCTCAAAACCAAAAAGAATAGAATTTGCTTCCAACAGTATGATTGCCTAAGTATCCCCAGTAGGTCTCCCCAGAAAAAACTTAAGATCACTGATTTTCATTTTAACCAAGGTATTTTTAAACTTAAAAAAAATTATAGATTCACATGAGGTGGCAAGAATATATATGGGCAAGTCCCCTACAACCCAAATGGTAACATTTTGAGTAACTATAATACAATATAAAAAACCAGGAAATTGAAATTGGTACAATCCACAAAGCTATTCAGATTTACCCAGTTTTACAGGCTTTTGTGTGTTTATGTGTAGTTTTATGCAATTTGTGTGTAGATTCCTGTCACCACCTGTGTATGTGTGTAGTTTTATGCAATGTTTGCATAGATTTCTATCACCACTGCTACAATCAGGATACAGAACTATTACAAGACACCTCCCTGCTGCCCCTTTGTAGTCACACAAGCCCATCGCTTACCCTTGGCAATTGTTAATTTGTTCTTCATCTATCTAACTTTGTTTCAATAATGTTATATAAATGGAGTCATACAGTATATAACCTTTTAAGGTTGGTTTCTTTTCACTAAGCATAATGGCCTTGAGATCCAGCCCAGTTGTATCCATAGTTTTCATTGCTTTTATTCCGTGTATAGATACAATTTGTTTAGGCACTTACCTGCCTACAGGACATTTGGACTGATTTCAGTTTGGGGCTATTACAAGTAAAATTACTGTGAACATTCATGTACAGCTTTGCATGAATGTAAATTTTCATTTCTCTGGGCTAAATGCCCAAGAGTACAATTGCTGGGTAGTAAGTTGGTTGCATGTTTAGTGTTATAAGAAACTGCCAAACTGTTTCCCAAAAGGGCTGTACCATTCTAGATTCCCACCTGCAATGTATGAGGAATCCAGTTGCTCTACATCATCCCCAGCATTTGGTGTTATCACTGTTTTTCTATTTTAGCCATTTTGATAGGAGATAAATTATGATTTTAATTTTTATTTCTCTAATGATGTTGAATGTATATATATATATATTTTTAAGATTTATTTTATTTATGCATACAACTGGGGTATAGGCTGGGGGCGGGGGGGGCAGTGGTGACATGAGAGGATTAACTGGAGACAGAGTGGGGAGCGGAACAAGCAGATTGACTGAAATATACTGCTGAGGGGAGCAGTGGAAGAGACAGGTCTGCTGCGCCATGTGGGTCAGTTCCCTGGCTGGGGATGGAACTCATGGTGCAGTGGCTGCCAACAGATTCAGCGTGCTGAGGCTTAACCCTTGAGTCACCAGGGAGGCCCCCTGGTGACATTTTAAAAATTTCCTATATTAACTGAGATAATCTCAACTTTCGTAATTGAATGCTATACAGAGTTCAAAAAATGACAAATTATGATGATTTTGAATATATTTCAAATTACATTCATACCAGAATAGTTAAAAGTGAAAGCCTTTACTTCTGGGAAGCCAATCTAAAGAGCAGACTGGGATGAGACAGTGGCCAGCTGCCTTTGTCATACAACATTCCCTTTTTTTTTATTAACTACATGCATGTATTGATTTTAAAAAAAAAAAACCTTAATCTAAAAATAAATCTTCATCTCACACCCATTTTTTAAAACTGACTTCTAATTCATATACCCTTTAAACCATTCATTTAGTATGCAGTTAGATGGGTTTTGGTACATTTACAATGTTGTGCAACCAGCACCAATTCTAGAACATTTTATCACCCCAAAAAGAAACCCCATATCTGTTATCAGTCACTCTGAATTCCTTAGCCCTTACCCCATCCCCCAGCAACAACTAATTCATATTTTCAAGGTTCATCCATATTGTAGCATGTCTGGTACCTCATTCATTTTTATGGCTAAATAGTCCAGTATATGGACATAACACATTTTGTTCATCAGTTGATGGATTTTGGCTTCTTCTGAATAATGTTGCTACTAACCATTGTGTACAAGTTTGTGTAAATATGTTTTTTCATTTCTTTTGGGGATACACTAGGAGTAAAATTGCTGGGTCTAATGGTAACTCTGCTTAACTTTTTGTGGAACTGCCAAAATTTTCAGAAGTGGCTATGCCATTTTACTAAAGGCTAAGCTCTTAACAGTTCTTTGCAATCTGATTCATGCATCCCACCTCCTGCTCTATCTTTTACCGTCCACATTAGCACTACTAATAAATGCCATTTGTAGTATTCCATATACACTGATGTTCCTTGCCTCAGGACCTTTGTTTCTGTTTCATCTGCCTGAAAAGCACATTAGCCTCCATTTCTTTAAGACAACTTAAGAATGGTGTCCTCCAGAAAACCTTCCCTGTCCCTACTCCTGCTTTTAAAATTAGAATTACCTAAATTTAGAGGACTCATACTTTGAAAAAGCAAGTCTGGAAACAAGCTAAATATCTACAAAAATAGATATGATTAAATCATGGTACATAGTCCAATTTACATTATGGGGGGGATAATGTACAGAACAAAGTGTATGGAATCCTTTTTTTTGAAGATAGTTAATATAAGCTTGTACACACACATATATATGTGTGTGGATTAAAGGACTTAGTTAAGAGTAGTTGCCTCTGAACAGCACAAAAAGGAAAAAAAAACACTGAAAAAATTTTCATCTTATTGCCCTATTGTAATTTTGAAACTTTGCATACTATGTATAATTTTTTTCTAATTACTAAAAAACAAGCAAAAAACCCACACAGAAGCATAAGACAGCTCGGCTCTACTGATCACAATCTTTGGGGACAGGAACCAGGTTTTTGAAATTAACTTACTCAGATCTGATTACCACCCAGGCAAATCACTCATGTGGTACTTACTGTCTCATATTCAACTATACAAGAACAGGACTTTATACCCCTAACTTAAAAAGTATATGGTGGGTAGGGAGAATATATTACAATTTTTGTTTTTCCTACAGTTCTCAGCTCTAAAAAGGTTCACAGCAAATATTTTGATGAGAATAGTGTGAAAGTAAAATTTCACTTCTCTATTACATTTCATTCTAGTGTGGAAGGTTTTTTTTTTTTAAATTACATTTAACATAGCAGTATTGTGGGACAATTAAAAATGACCAATTTCAATACATGAGGTCACAAAGTGCCAACCTTAATTTTCCTTTTCCAAATACCAAAGTTATGGCTGGACTGCAAAGGCCAAGTGGTCAAGTCCAAACCTAAAACTTTGGGGATGAATCAGATTTAGTAGTCTACATGAATGAGTTGAAATAGCATTTAGATGAAAATAAAGTATACAAATAAAGATTCCAAAGATGCCCCATTTTATTAGAGGATACAAATCCTTTTCCTCATAAGGAAAAGTGCTATTCCCTTCTCCAGGGTGATAGATGTGTCACTTCTACAGCCAACAGTTTTCTCTTCTACCGGAACTTTCCATGTCGGTTAAAATGTTTGTAAAGATAGCTGATGCGTTTGTTAAGGTTGTGCAGGTCATCAATAAACATTCGATTCCCAACCATCCTCCTCTTTCGGATACAACGCTGCAATTCATTCCCCTTCCAGCCTCGAAGCCATTTAGGACCCCTGATCAGTTCTTTGGGATGCTTTTCAAAGTTTCCTGTGTAATATGAGAGAACACATTAGTTCCAAGATGAGAGAGCCCAGCTTCAGCCTGCTAGGACTTCAGCCAGGTTCCAGCTCTCTGAACAGCACCTATAACAAGACGAGACAGATGACGGTACATTATCTAGAGTACAAAGCCTGGAATGTCAGGCTGCTGAGGGTTCAAATTCTGGCACCGCCACTTACTGGCTTTCAAAAAATTGCTTAGGTTCTCTGTGCCTCGGTTCTCACCTGTAACGTGAAAAAGTTATTATGAAGATTAAACAGTTAAGTATGTAGGGCCCTCAGAACAGTGCCGAACACACACCGTCAACAGACACACAAGTGTTTGCTCTTACAACTGAGCACGGAATCTTTCCTGCACAGGGGAAAACAGATACGGCATAATCGTCATTCTTAAATTCTATACCATGAAATCAAATCTTACCCAGGATCCCGATGTTGTCATACACCCCAAACAAGGCCCTCTTCTCGTTCCAACGATCAACCACTTTGGGAGGCGGGAGCGTGAGCCTTACACGGGATAACCCAGGGACACCTAGGAATAGAGAAGAAATGAATCTGACCGTCTACTGAGAAAACAGTTCTCCCGACATCTTTCGACATCCGCAACTTACCCACAGAGAAGTTTCTGCAAGGTAGGGGCATCCAGGCCAACAGGCCCCTACCTGCCCCCCAAAATAGACTCCCCGTCATTGCTCCCCTACAACAACACACTGCGGGAGCACAAGAGCTAGGGTCAGTCGGCTGTGGCCTTCTAGGAGGTGCCAACAGTTAGTTCCCACTGGCCCCAGGCGAGTACTACGTGGGGGCAGCCATCTTGGGCCTTTCCCAGGTAGCACTGGGCGCAGGGCCCGCCTCGGCCCCTCCTTCCGCAGTCACAAGCCCCGCCCCCCCGGTTCCGGCGCACAGACTACCGCTACCCAGCCCCGCCCGGCGGGACACCGGAAGCGCCGAAGGCGTTGAGGAAGCCGCCTTGCTGCCGTCCAGTGCTCCCCCAAACCGAAATTTCAGGGAAATTCTCCCTTTCCTGTTTCCGTGGGCGTCCTCAGCTGTGAGGGAGATGAAGAGCCAGAACTCGGAACCCAGAGAGTCCTTTCTCTGTGTCTCAGCCATTTTGCGTCGTAGCGGTTTTCATGACCCCTATTCTACAGTGGAGAGCTGAGACCCAAAGAGCGAAGTGGCCAGCTGGACGGCACCTAGCAGAGATACGGAACCTGGGTTAGTGCCTCAACCGCCCAGCTCCCGACCTGGGCGCGCCTCCTGTTATGAGAGTTACAGGAGCCGGCACTGTCCCGGGGTGCAACCGCCGCTCAGCTCGAAACGCTACACCTCCAGCCCGCAGATCCCGGCGGGCATCACCCCCCCCACCCCTTCTATGGAGAGGGGGGCGGGACCGCTGGGCCAGGCCCCGCCCCCTGGGCCGGACTCCTGCGCTGTGATTGGCCAATCTCTGCCGCGGGCGTCGCCATTGGCCCCTTCCTGGCGGTTGAGATTTGAACTCCATGTTGATGGCTTTGCGCGCGCGCCGCCTGTGTCAGAGGCGGGATTGTGCCTGCGCCTCTGCGGGGTTGGCGGGTCTCCCTGCCCGCTTGCGTGCTACTTCTTTGATTGGCGCGTGCGTTGTGTGCTCCGTGTTTTTTTTCCTTCATTTCGGCCCCAACCCAGTAAGGAGGAAGGCGAGTGAGGTCCTCGGGTAAGGTGTGGATGGGGAGCGGGGAATGCAAGGCGGGGAAAATCGGGTACGGAGCAACGTGGCGCCTTAGGCAGCGAGTGGGTCGGGAATGCCTACGGGGTATATCCTTGGGGTACGATGTGGTAGAAACTAGATCTGCTAGATCTTCCATGGAGTTTGGGCACATTGCTTGACCTCTTGTACCCTCACCTTCCTCATCTGTAAATCGTGCGTGCACTCCATGAGACTGGGGTTTGGAGCAGTGGATCAAATATAGTATATTCAGATAAGAGAACCTGGCTCAGGGTAAACAGATAATAAATGTTAATGTCCCATTCTGGATCTACAGAATCCACTCTTCCGCTCTGGGCCACTGTTCTGGCCTCTGGTGAGACATCGTCTCTATACTTTGCTTATAAGAGAAATAACAGTGCTATGGCAATGCATCTGTATAGCAGTTGACAGTTCTTTAAACAGTCGTACCCCTTGACTCCTAATCCTCAGAGCAACTTTGTAAAATAATCAGAGACCAGTAGCCCCATTTCACAGATGAGGCACAGTTTAAGTGACATGACCAAGTGGCACTCGCAATTAGAATTAGATTCTGGTCCACCCTAGATCTCACATCAGCGTAGTGTAACCCTAAAAAAATCTATTTGCGAGGCTGGAGGGGTTGATAATGAAACCAGATAAAAAGGCAGGCTTTAGTTATAGACCCTGACCTAATCTCTGTTTGGTTTCCAGCCCTGTGCAGTGAGAGAAAGATGTCTCCCCAAATGTATGAGTTCCATCTGCCCTTATCCCCGGAGGAATTGTTGAAAAATGGAGGAGTGAATCAGTATGTTGTACAGGAGGTACTATCCATCAGACATCTTCCAACGCATCTTAGAGGTAAGACTCCATAGTTGCCACCATGCCCAGCACTTCAAAACGGCTGTCCCACATGTTGAGCTGAGACTATAAGAGGTAAGGGAAAGCAGAATGGAGACTAATTATTAAGAGACTAATGCAGTAATAGGAAGTAGTTGGGAGTGACAAGAGATGATTGTAAGAGATTAGATTCTGAATACAGTTTGAAAGTAGGGCCAGCAGGATGTTGATGCACTGAAAATGGTTTATTGGGTTAGCAAAAGAATCATCTAGGATGATTACAAGGCTTTTAACCTGACTAGAAGAATGGAGCTGTCATTTACTGAGATGAGGTAAACTATGAGAAGAGAGGTTTAGACTATTGGTTATATGATAGACATTTGGGGTTTAATATTCAGTATGTAGAGGACATTTAAAACATTGATTGCAGTGAATATAGATGGAGACAAAAGCAATTTGCAGATGTAAGACCTGAGGTGGTCCAACATTTGGAGACTTGGGAAGGTGAAAAAGAACCATGAGAAGAAACTAAGAACTGGTCATGAGGTAGAAAGTGAATAAGGGAGCTAAATGGAAGCTAAATCATTTCAGATCAAGAGAACATTTCAAAAAGGAAAAGAGATCAACTGCAAATTAATTACTGGACTTAGCAATGCAACATATGCTGGTAAACTTGATGAAAGCTATTTCAGAGGAATGATGGAGACAAAAGTCTGACTGGAATGGGTTCAGGAGGAGACAGATTAAAGATGGTAACTTTAATAACCCTTTCGGGTTGTTTTGAGAAGTAGTACAGAAATTGGATGACAGCTGGAGCCAAGGGGACAGCCAAGGGAGGATTTTTTTTTTAAGATGGGCAGTATTATTTGTGTGTATATGCTGAGTAGGAATGAGAGAAAGGGAAAAGCTGATGCTGCAGGAGAGAGAGGGAATAATTGATGGTGCAGTAGCCTTTAGTGAGTCAGGGAGTATGTGCTTGGTGCACAGGATCAGGAGGTGGTTTTATTAGAGATGTACAGTGTATCCACAGCAAAAGAGAAAGTACAGGCTCACTTTAGAGATACTATAGGTTCAGTTTCAGACCAGCCCAGTCAAGTGAGTTGAGCAGGATATTTTGTTTCCCATGCATTTGAAAGTTATAAATATACCTTTCAAATATAAATTATGCTGTGGTCTAGTGAGTATGCAATAGCATTATGTCTAAGAAAAACAATGTATATACCTTAATGAAAAGTACTTTGCATTGAAAATTTGTTGTCAGTGATCTTCGGTAGATCATCGGGACAACTTGCTACAACTCCATCAGCAACTTCACCTTGCCCTTTTATGTGATGGAGAGGGCTTCTTTCCTTAAGCCTCTGGAAGCTACCGCTGGGAGCTTGAAACTTTTCTTCTGTAGCTTCCTCACTGCTGTCAGCTTTCATAGAATTGAAGAGAGTTGGACCTTGCTCTGGATTAGGCTTTGGCATAAGGAATGTGGTCACTTGCTTGATCTTCTATCCACATTCAGACTTTTTCCATATCAGCAATAAGGCTGTTTTACTTCCTTGTTTGCCCATTCACCAGAGTAGCACTTCTAGTTGCCTTCAAGAACTTTCTCTCTGCATTCACAACTTGACTCGCACAGGAGACCTAGCCTTCAGACTGTCTTGGGCTTTGGACACATCTCCTTCACTGAGCTTAATCATTTCTAGCTTCTGAATTAAGGTGAAAGACATGCGACTCTTCCTTTCACTTGAACACTTCCAGGCTGTTGTAAGGTTATTAATTGGCCTAACTTCAATATTGTTGTGTCTCGGGGAACAGGGAAGCCTTAGGACAGGGAGAAAGATGGGGGGATGGCCAATTGCTGGAGCAGTCAGAACACAAACATCGTTTATTAAGTTTGTAGTCTTACATGGATGCAGTTTGTGGCCCCTAAAACATTTGCTAATTTGCTGTGGTACCATCAGAGGTCATTGATCACAGGTTAGCCAGACAGACTGAATGATGAAAGTTTGAAATGTTATAAGAATTATCCAAGTGTACAGAGAAACTAAATGAGCATCTGCTGTTGGAAATGGTGCCAATAGACTTGCTTGATGCAGGACTGCCGTGAACCTTCAGTTTGTTTTTTGAATGCAATGTCTGCGAGGTGCAAGGAAAAGGGAATGGGCACAGAGGCAGGTAGTATGGGTAAGAACAGAGCTTGGGGCAGTTCGCGGTTCTCTTCTGTCTGATTCTGTTTTCTTAGCAAGCTAGTGCGTAAATCCTTCAGCTTAGGGTAAATTGAGGACAAAGGTCTTGATGTTGTTAGCAGACGAAAGGTGTGAAATAACTGCCTAGAAGATAGTGACCTGGGAATTTGAATAGGCTTACCAGGAAATTTGAAGGGTAATCTACTCCTACTTCCCATTATATTAACATTTTTATCTAAAAGCAGTGCAATCAGGATGAAAAGAGTACTAAGTTTGAAAATTAAAAGGTACTAAGTTTTCAAAATGTAATACAAGCACTAACAAATATGTGACAGATGTTTGATATAATCACAGTAGGAAGTGGGGAAGAAAAGAATTAATCTAAGTAACTTTGAAAAACTGTTTTGACTAGAGTCCATATACAAAAAAACTTTCCATAATTATTATAAACTAGTTGGCAAATTTTTATAGGGGTATGGTTTAGCAATTCTGAAACTTTATGTTTATACTACTATTAAACAAATATGTAAATGAGCTATGTTTTTAATATATACAGAGATAAAAATAGATGCAGGGGTGTGTGAGTTTATCTTTTTTCTGCTGAGTGGATCTGAAAAATAATGATATTCCAAGAGTGGTGAGCCTGACTAGGGCCTAGAACTTGGTTTCTAAGTACCATTTTCCCATTAGAGAAATCAGGATTCTGTTGGCAATGGTTGGTTACAACACTGAACCAGGGAAAGTATAAGATGGGCCAGAACATCTTGTGGTCTACAAGAAAATGAGAGCAAAAGTACAGGAAGGTTGTTAGAAGGGAGCAGGTTAAGTGGACGGAGCAGGTTAAGTGGTCAAGTATGGAACAATTGAACAATAAAATAAATAGGAATGGATTAACACAAAATAAAAGAAGTAGAGCAATCCCCCTTATCTGCCAGGATATAGTGCAGATAACCCCCAGTGTCTGTCTGAAACTGTGGCTAGTACTGAATGTACATATGCTATGTTTTTTCCTAAACATACTTACCTATGGTTAAAGTTTTATTTATAAATGAGGCACAGTAAGAGATCAACAATAATAACTAATAATAAAGTAGGACAATTATGACAGTGTACTGTGGTAAAAGTTAATGATTGTGGTCTCTGTAAATATCTCTTTGTACATTAATATTTCAGACCTTGGTTGACCATGGCTAACTGAAATCACAGATTGGGGTACTAGTGTATCCATGAGCCCCTTCTGATAAAAATAAATAATTGAGATGAAAAGGCTTTCCTATTGGTAAGTGTAGAAGGAATTATTGATATAGAAAAATTGCCACTTAGCAAACACCACAGCAATTAACTTTGGGGCAAGAACCTTCAATAGATGTTTAAATTAATGGACAAAATGTGATCACCAGTAATAAGACTGATATCATGTACTGCTTGGTATTGATGGAGGAAATAGAACTTAATGGAAGGGGCACCGCAAGACAAACCTGACTCATACAACGTGGTGGGGAAGAAAGAATCCACATAGCCATTAGCACAATGACAACCAAAATCCCTAGACTCCAGCATTTAAGTTACAAAGCATAAAGCCCAGTAGGTATCAGACTGCTGAGGGGAGGGTGAAGGTAAGGAGATTGAGCCCATTGTAGAAACTCGTCTCCTTTTACATTCTAGTTACGTAATTCAAAATCAGCAACAGAGGAGCCCTCCTCAAAGATGAGCCCCTCCCAACTGAAAGAAGAGGATAAAACCTGCCCTGCCTCAAAGGGGCAGCTCTTCCTGCCTGCTTGTGTCTGTGCAAGCGCTTTTACTGTCCTGTCCCTTTCCCTAATTAACCTGTTTAAGTAGATCTAACATCTCTGTCTTGTGGAGAAACTTGCCGCGTGCTGCCAAAGGGGAGCTCTGGGGAAACCTTTCCCAGGGTGAACCCAACGACCCCGCTCTCAAACCCATAAACTCCAAAAATGACATCAGTATGACCCACTGGAAGCATCTAGATTCCCCTCCACAGTGATTCAGCCAGAAATTATAACCTGTAACCATGAGAAAATAATCAAACAAACCCAAACTGGGGGGTATTCTACAGAATAACTGACTAGTACGCTTCAAAATAGCAAGATCCTGAAAAACAAAGATTCGAGGAGACTAAGGAAATACAGCTAGGTGCATTGTGGTACCCTTACTTGGGTCTTGAACCAAAAGAGACTATAAATAGAACAGCTGTCAAAAATCAAGTAGTGTTGACTGAGTTGATGTTAATTCCTTAAACTGTGGCTATGTAAGGTACTAGCATATGGATTAAAAGTACAGGAACTGTACTTTTTTATGTTTGTGCCACTTTGTTATTTCAAAATAAAGAAAAGATCCTGATTTTGTGTTCACTACTAACCGCTGTAAGTTGGGCAAGCCCCACGCTACTACTGATGACTTCTTTTCCTGTAAAACTGGGATAATGCTGTCTGCTTCACCTCAGACATGGTGAGACTCGAGTTGGAAAACAGGACAAAATGTGAGCCATTATTATCATATTAGGCTACATTGAAATGAACTATTTTGACTCTACCAATAAAAGCAATTAATTAACTTGATTTTCTGCTATGAATAGAATATACCAAAACATTTTATCCCCTCTCTATTCATAAGTTTCTTTCGTCTGTATAGCATTTCAGGCTGCGTTCCGAGCGCAGGGACCCCTGGCCGTGCTGGAGCATTTCGATACTGTTTACAGCATTCTACAGTAAGTAAAGTCCCTGAACTGCACTAGAAAATGAATTGATGACTCTGCCCTAACAGTGCACGTTAGTCCTAAAATTCCAAATAGGTTCAGTGATAAATGGTCCCGGGTGCTGCTCTCTGTACCCCAACATGCCGTCGTAGTTATTCAGCTGAGCAGTTTCTCGCGCGCGCTCGGAAATGCCACCCTACCAGGGAAAGTCAGGGTGCTGGCTGGAGGCACAGGGTAAAAGAATTCACCAGAGACGCAGTGGAGTACAGCAAAGGCAGATTTATTGAAATACCCTGCAAGGGAGCAGGGGCAAGACGGGAGATGGCGCTGCGCCTCAGCTTAGCTTGTCTAGGTTCAGTCTGGCTTGTTAGAATGGGCTCTGCAGATTGCTGTCTCACCCCGGCTCTTTCTTTCCCTCCTAGTCATTTTCGAAGTATAGATCCTGACCTCAAGGAAGATACTCTGGAATTCCTGATAAAAGGTATTTAGGGGTAGAAGGGCTTTGCATATTTGCTGCTTCCTACATTTTGTCAGCCACATGATGATATCAAGGCTGTGGTGATTCGGTTGGTTTGGCTAAGCCCGGGAACCTTTGATCTATTAAGGTCTGTAATCTTGGTGGGCAATGCAGAGTTATGTGTGTTCGCTGTAAGGGCAGACCGACAAGAAATTCTTCCTGCTTTTGAGCTACCTCTTTAATAGAGGTGACTCTTCCAGTTGTCAGTAAGAAAGTGTGGTGACTGGAGTGAAAGGAGGGACAGGGCATATGAACATACAGTACTTGGGTCAAGGGTTCAAAGGACTTAGCCTGTGTTGTGGCCACTGAGAAATGAAACACAGATCTTTGGTAATCTGATGGCTGCAAATGCTGTGTGTTTTGAAGTTGGGGTATATTAGGAAAGGAAACGGAACTGACACCAGAGTCTACCCCTCTTTTGCAGTGGTGACCCATCACTCCCAGGAACTTCCAGCTATCCTGGATGATGCAACCTTGAGCGTGTCAGATAGAAGTGCCCACCTCAATGCCCTCAAAATGAACTGCTATGCCTTGGTGCGCCTCCTGGAATCCTTCGAGACCCTGACCAGCCAGACCAGTCTCGCGGACCTGGACCTCGGCGGGAAGGTGGCTTGGCGTTCCTGGCTCCTGTAATGCGGCACCTGGGGGCCTCGGGACGGGAGGGGCAGGAGGGAAGCCAGTGATCCCGAGGCCTCCTTCTGTCCTGTGGGGAATAGGACGGGCGTGAGGGGAAGTATCACAGCATATTCTCCCCCGAAAAGCAGACATTTTGCAATCTGTAAGGCTTCTGTATCCCTGTCTCATCTCAGTGCTGAGTGTGTTATACGCGCAGACCAGCAGACCGCTTCATTTCCTTCTCTCTTACTCACTGTGTGCATGAGCCTTTTTTAGGGGAGGAAAGCCCGGGCCAAGGCAGCTCAAGGCTTTGACTGGGAAGAAGAGAGGCGGCCGGTTCTCCAGCTTCTGACACAGCTGCTCCAGCTGGACATCCGTCACCTGTGGAGCCACTCGGTGATTGAAGAAGAATTCGTCAGGTGGGTAGTTGAGATGGCTGCAGATAATGTTGCACTGGGTGGGCTCTGTTGCTAGATAAGCCTTTTAAAGACTTCATTTCATGCTTCAGTTCTATCTGCGATGTACAGAGATACACTCAGAACATTGAGTTGTGGGAAGTAGACGGTGGCATGTTAGAAACTGCTATAAACATTTCATCTTCAGTCCCCATTTCTTTACCACACAGTATTTACTGGGCCACTCCCAGTGCACGTGGCTGGTATCACTGGTGGCATGGTAAACAGAAGCTGCTCGCTTGGAGTTTACATGAAGAGCAGAAGAAAAATTTTGAGTTAGTAAAATACATAGTAAGCTTTATGGTCTGTTGTTTTGGAGAAAAATAAAGGGATAGGAAGTTTGATGGGAGAGGGTTGTTTTATTTTTCTCACATGGACACATTTTAATGAGTCACTTTATGAGAAGACGGGCAGCGGTTGTGTGAGGCGGTGAGCCCAGGACCCCGCCCGCCAGTGGGACAGTTCGCCGCGCCGAGTCTTCGTGCTTTCTGCCGAGCACGGAGCCAGGCCGCTGGCTGTCCAGCTGGGCCGGAGCAGGCCCCCACTCCTGGCACATGGGGCAGGGGCCCCCTCCACTAATGGCTACTCCTCCGTGCTAGGAGCTCCAGGGGGCTCCTGCAAGAGGTGTTGTTGCAGGGCCTGGGGGGATCCCCGAGTGCTCTCTGGCCCCTGCCCACTGCAGGTTGGGCAGGAAGGGCGCTTAGGAGAGGGCTCCAGATCTGCCTGGCACCTGACGCCCTAGCCCTCAGGTTGCTGTGCTCTGACCCCGCCTGGACTCGGGCGGGGAAAGCAGGCAGCGGCAGAAGCGAAGCAAAGCAGCTTGGGGTAGAAGGTGATAGAATGAAGAAAGCTGGGACACCCCGACTTTGAGGAGACAGAGACAGAATAAATAGGCAGGACCCTAGTAGGAATACAGCTGCCCTTCATCTCACTCTTTTCCTTTCTCAGCTTGGTTACCGGGTGCTGCTACCGCCTCCTGGAGAACCCGACTATTAGTCACCAGAAGAACCGCCCCACCCGGGAAGCCATAACACGCCTGCTTGGCGTCGCCTTGACTCGTTATAACCACATGCTCAGTACGTTGGTCCCTCCACCCGGCCCCCCTTGTCCGTTCTGCGCATAAATTCTCATGTGGGGCACTTCTGCAGGTGCCACCGTAAAGATCATCCAGATGCTGCAGCACTATGAACACCTGGCCCCTGTGCTGGTAGCAGCTGTGAGTCTGTGGGCAACTGATTTTGGAATGAAGAGCATAGTGGGGGAGATCGTGAGGTAACTTCCTTCTCTGAGTGTCTAATTGTTAATCTCAGTGAAAAGATAAGATCGCAAAGATGTTCTCTATGCAACACGAGGTTCCTTCAGATATTAAGATACCAGTTTTCTTCCTTACCAGGCACTGACAACTGAGTTATCTTGCTCTGTTTCTTCCCTGTGTAGAGAGATTGGACAGAAGTGTCCCCAGGAGCTGAGTCGGGACACGTCAGGGGCAAAGGGTTTTGCAGCCTTTCTGACAGAACTCGCAGAACGAATCCCAGCTGTCCTGATGTCCAGCATGTGCGTTTTGCTGGATCACCTGGACGGAGAGGTAGGTGGTCCCCTGGGAACCGCAGAGGTTTTTTGGGGGGGGGGGTTAAGTCTGTTGCTGAAAGGCTATATGTTAACAAGAAAGTAGATCTCACATGAAGTCACATCCACGTTGTCCAGGCCTCTCACTGTGACAGTTCCTTCCTGTGGAAAAGCAGGTGACACTTACTGAGTAGAGGACCCTTGATTCATCCCACTTCACAGAGCATTGGTGTCTCCAGGTCTGGCGGGAGAGGTGACAGTCCCACAGCCTCCGTCTAGTGAGAGTCACTCGGCTGTGACTGAGTGCCATTCCCGCCTCGGTGCAGCCTCTGCTGCCGTGTGGCTCGCCTTGCTTTCTCCAGTCACCTCCTGTCTCTGGATACTCTCTTACTCCTGAGTGCTAATCTGGCCACCTCCCGAACTGATGCTATGTGGGATCAAGGGCGAAGCAGTCACTCACTTAGCTATTTTCTTTTTAACTTCTTGTGCAAATTCCATTCTCTGACCCTTGACCTGGCAAAACTCTTAGCCCTATTCCTAACCAGATCCTGTCATGGATTCGCTTGGTCCCCAAGGACTGCTTTCTGCGTCTTGTTCTCTTGTCGGTAAAGGTGGAGGAGTGGGTAGTAAGGATCAAAGGCTTTGAAACTTCAGATAAAAGATAGTAATTAATGTTTTTCAGATGTGACTACGTACTCAGCTACTACCAGAGTTACCTGGGTGAACCTTATGGGGAAATTGTTTTGGCTCTTGTTTATTTTGTCCCTACATTCTCTGAGCAAAGGCCCTCTGGGATTCAGCTTATTCCAGTGACCTTGCAGGTGAATACCTAGGCAGGTGACCAGAAAAAGTCATAGCTAAAACAAGCAAGCTTAATCTTGACTAAAGGCCTTGCCCCTTCTTTTTTTTTTTTTTAAAGATTTATTTTTTATTTATACATACAAGCTAGGGTAGAGGCCAGAGGCGTGGGGCGGTGAGAGGGTTCACCAGAGACAGAGCGAGTAGCAGAACAGGCAGATCAGAAATACACTGCTGAGGGGAGCAGCGGGCGAGGCAGGAGAGGTCTGCCGCACCATGTGGAATTCTCCCCGGCTGGGCGTCGAACTCGCATCGCACGCTGCCGACAGCTCCACAGCACAGCGCTTAACCGCTGCGCCACCGGGGAGGCCCCGGCCTTGCCCCTTCTATATTCCTGGATGGGTGCAGGAGTTTAGAACTGGAGAATTAATACTTTTTTAAAGATTTATTTATTTATGCACACAATAACTGGGCTGTAGGCCAGAGGTATGAGGGGTGAGAGGATTCACCAAAGACAGAATGGGGAGCAGAACAGGTGGACTGACTGAAATACACTGCTGAGAACAGTGGGGAGACATGAGAGGTCTGCTGTGCCATGTGGGAAGCTCCCTGGCTGGGGATGGAACTCATGGTGCAGTGGCTGGCAATAGATGGATCGCGCTGAGACACTGCTAACCCCTGAGCCACCAGGGAAGCCCTGGAGAATTAATATTGGAGCACAGAAACTCATGCCGATTTTCTTTCTCTCTCACAGAATTACATGATGCGCAATGCTGTGCTAGCAGCCATGGCAGAAATGGTACTGCAGGTTTTGAATGGGGATCAGCTGGAGGAAGCAGCCCGCGACACCAGAGATCAGTTTTTGGATACCTTGCAAGCCCATGGCCATGATGTCAATTCCTTTGTGCGGAGCCGTGTTTTGCAGCTTTTCACCAGAATCGTCCAGCAGAAGGTGAATGACCTTCTACATGGTTATGAAATACAGTATCCCTCTGCACAGGCTGGAGAAAAGAGGAATCTAGTGTGAACAATGTGCCGAAATCTAGTGTCAAAAATAATATCCCAAGGAAGAGTAGAATTCTGGTTGCAAAGGCCTTCTATTAAGGTCAGAGATGCCTGGCTCCTTTAAGATCTGTATTGTCTTCCATACTGAAAAGGGTATTCCTTAACTGTCTACCATAGAAGTTTCGTTAGACTGAGTGGTTCGTTCATTCAAGCTCTACCTCAAGATCACCTTCCTCAGATTGCCGATGTGGGATGTGCACTGACCCTTTCCTCCCCGCCCCACGCAGGCTCTCCCCCTCACGCGTTTCCAGGCAGTGATGGCTCTCGCCGTGGGACGCCTGGCAGACAAGTCCGTGCTAGTGTGTAAAAATGCCATCCAGCTGCTGGCCAGTTTTCTTGCCAATAATCCTTTTTCCTGCAAGGTAAGTAGGAGAAGGAATTAAATGGAAATGGGGATGAGATTCTGTGACTCCGTAACCCCAATATCCATTTTACCTTGATAGCTTAGTGATACCGACCTCGCTGGACCACTGCAGAAGGAAACCCAGAAGTTACAAGAGATGAGGGCCCAGAGGCGAACTGCCCCTGCTTGTGAGTAGCTAACTGGGTAGGAGTCCTCAGCCCACACAGCCTCTCCCTGTCGCGGACATTCCAGTGAAAGAGCTTAAGCGAGGGCCTCCCTGGTGGTGCAGGGGTCAGTCTCAGCACTGTGAAGCTGTCACAGCCACTGCGGCCTGACTTCAATCCCCGGCCAGGGAGCTTCCCACAGGGCGCAGCAGACCTCTCCTGTCTCCCCACTGCTCCCCTCAGCAGTGGATTTCGGTCAGTCCGCTTGTTCTGCTCCCCACTCTGTCTCTGGTGGATCCTCCCCTACCCGCACCTCTGGCCTGCACCCCAGTTCTTCTTGCATGCATAAATAAATAAAAATAAATCTTCAAAAAGAAAAAGAACCTAAGCGAGATCTTCTCACTCAGCGGCAGCGCCGGACCCAGAGGAGGAGTGGGAAGCCATGCTGCCAGAGCTGAAGCTGACCCTGCAGCAGCTGCTCAAGCCTGCCCAGGAAGAAGAGGAGGTTCCCGAAGAAATCGCTGACCCAGAGACTGCTGAAGAGGTGAAAGGACGCATCCGTCGGTTGCTGGCCAGAGCTAGTTACAAGTATGTGAAAAGAGAGATCCTCTGGTCACCCGCTCAGGTTCACAGTTAACCTCTCAAAATTTCTTCGCAACAAAATGCTCTAGGGCAGACTGCCACCAGATGACGGTGGGTGTTTTCACTGTGGTAATGAGATGAACACCGGATTTATGCCAAAGTTGTAGTCCACAGCTAAGCATGCAGGTACTTAAGGAGGCTACTAGCAAATCAATAGAAACAGTATTATATTAAATGTGACAATGTCCTTTTGAAGAAGAAAGCCTATAATTCGAATTATATAATCTTACATTACTTAAACTTTCTGGACCTCAGTATCATTATTTGTAAAAGAAAAAATTACATTATGGGATCTCTGATGGCTTTCTAATGCTAACGTCTGCCCTGATATCAGACTTGCTTAATCCTACCTAATCTTTTAAGTCTTTATTTAAAAAATATTTCTCCATGTTTTTGTGACTAGGGCTTTAGAGCAGCTTGGTCCCTGTAGCTGTCAGTGGATATTCTTAAACCTAACCCACAAATCACTTGTTTCTTTGCTCATTAGGCTGTTTAGAAACGGCTGACTAGAAAGTGGTTCATTTGCTCTCCCTTGTGTCTTTGTTTACTTGCTAAAGCATAAAGAGAAACTATAGTTATAAAAGTTACTCTTCTGCATCAGCAGTTGATACTGGGTTAAATTCTTGGTAACTGTAATGTTTGCTTCCAATTATAAATTTAGGCTGGAACAAAACATTTTTAAATAATTTTATTATCAGTTTAATAATACTTTCTGGGGCCTCCCTGCTGGCACAGCAGTTGAGCGCTGCGCTGTGGAGCTGTCAGCAGGGCGCGCGATGCGATGCGAGTTCGTCGCCCAGCCGGGGAGAATCCCACATGGCGCAGCAGACCTCTCCTGCCTCCCCGCTGCTCCCCTCAGCAGTGAGTTTCTGTGGATCTGCCTGTGCTGCTCCCCACTCTGTCTCTAGTGAACCCTCTCTCCGCCCCACGCCTCTGGCCTGTACCCCAACTTGTATGTATAAATAAATCTTTTTTAAAAAAAAATAACAAACTTTCTTGAAAGCAGAGATCTACTTTTTCAAATTTAGACTATACATCCTCATGGTATAAAACTTGAAGTTACAAAAAGGACATGCCATGACAAGTGCCTTCCAAACCTACTTTCCAGCCATTTGGTTCCCTTCCCAAAGGGAAGCAACTTCAGAAGCATTGAGTGTCCGCCTAGGGATGACTTATAGATGTACCGTCCAATATAAGTTATCCCTCCCCCCCTCTTTTTACACACGTGATAGAATTCTGTACCCACTTGTCTGCCATCTTGCTTTTTTCACTTAACTATGTATCTCACTGAGTTTTTAATATTTACACATAAGTAGCTGCTTGGTTACTTTTTATAGCTACATGGAATCCCTCTGTATAGATGTACCATTAATCAACCAGTTACTGAAAATTTATTTACAAACATTAACTTAGCAAAACTCATTTTTTTTTAAAGATTTATTTATGCATACAGGAGCTGGGGTGTAGGCCCAGGGGTGGGGGGGAGGTGAGAGGATTCAACAGAGTGGGGAGCAGAACAGATGGATTGACTGAAATAACATGCTGAGGGGACCAGCGGGCGAGACAGGAGAGGTCTGCTATGCCCTGTGGGAAGCTCCCTGGCCAGGGATCGAACTCATACTGCAGTGGCTGCAGATAGCGTCATAGTGCTGAGACTTAACCCCTTGTGCCACCAGGGAGGCCCAGCAAAACTTATAAATAGATGTTTGGAGTAGGTTTTGATTTTTAAATTTATAGAACTTAAAGACTATAAAAAAGCCTTAAGTTGCTTTAGAAATAGGAAGTGGTTTGAGCTCCACCCCTTAGAAGGTGCTTCGCAGGTGTTTGAACGTGAGAAGTGTTCCTTTCCTTTGGGCAGCAGGTCTGGGTTCTTGAGATCATGAGGTGGGTTCCCTTACGAAAGGCTGCATTGCCGTTCAGGGGTGGTGAATTGCTAACAGGCTGACGTTCTTTCAGGCAGGCCGTCATTCTCGCTCGAGGCGCCGTAGTACACTTTCAGGAGTCAGAACCCTTCAGTAACATGGACCCAGAGGAATCAGAGGAGACCAGGTTCCTGAATCTTTTAGGAACTATCTTCAAAGGTAATCCCTTCACTTCTTCAGTCAACAAACAAAACCTGCTAGTATTTATGGACCATTAACTTACGCCATTCGCAGGCCTGGCTCTCAGAACCTGGTGCTGAGAGAAACCAGAGGGGAGTTGGCGGTGTTTTTGCTCTAGAGTGAAAGCCAGCCCTCAGGGCTACAGTTAATAGTCACAGGGTATTTCCAAGCCATGGAGGACTCGAGGAATGAATTGAGAAATGATTTTTACTTTCCTGTTGTGGAAAGAAATATCCCTACATACCTTTGAGCAAAAACCATCCTGTAATTCTCTTTGAACCCCTAGACCCAGCAGGTTCCACTCAAGAGAAGGGTCCTCAGGGATCTGCAGGAAACGTGGAGCCAGGACAGACTAACTGTGAAGACAAGCCCGGTGCGTCTGAGCCCGGGAACTCCAAGGACAACGATGAACTGGTGAAGCAGGAGATGCTCGTGCAGTATCTGCAGGATGCCTATCGCTTCTCTCTGAAGATCACACAGGCCATCGGCATCATTAGCAGGATGATGTACGAAAACACAGCTACAGGTATGCGGAGTCCCTTTCTGTAAGGCCTGGAAAGACGTTTTGGAAAAGCGAGTCTATATTTTAGGCCTCAACTGCACCTTTCAAAGGCAGGGATTCTTTATTTCTGTTTGCTTTGTCTAGCCCCATGAAGTTACATATTTTAAGGCCTCTAGTATTTTATAGGGGGAGTTGACGTTTTCAGAGAAAATGAGAAAAAGCTTCGTTTGCATGTTGCTACATTAAGAAAGCTGCTATATTTAAGTGCTGGGGGAGTTTTGCCAAGCAGGTGACATTGTGTCTGTCCTCTCAGTGGTACAGGAGGTGATTGAATTCTTTGTGACGGTGTCCCAATTTGGGCTGCCCCAGGCCCTGGTAGGGGTACGCCGCATGCTGCCTCTCATCTGGTCTAAGGAGCCTGGTGTCCGAGAAGCTGTGCTTAATGCCTACCGCCAACTTTACCTGAACCCCAGAGGGGACTCTGCCAGGTATGGGATCCTTCCACCTGAGCTTCTCACAGGATGTTTTTAGTTCCATGAGGAGTTGCATGGGAAATGGGGGGTATCTTTCTAGAGGAGCTCTGAATCTGTAAGCAGTAGGTCTATAATGGGACTCAGGGTGGAGCTGAACTGCTCGTGAAGCCCCCTCCATAGTTATTTGACTCTGTGTTGGGAGACCCCCAATGACTAGTTTGCCGTTTCAACTTCGTCTTTTTTTTTTTTTAAGATTTCTTTTTATTTATGCATGCCAGAACTGGGGTGTAGGCCAGAGGAGCGGGGTGAGAGGATTCACCAGAGACAGAGTGGGCAGCAGAGCAGGCCTATCTACTGAAATCCACTGCTGAGGGGAGCAGCAGGGAGACAGGAGAGGTCTGCTGCGTGCGCCCTGTGGGAAGCTCCCTGGCTGGGGAGCGAACTCGAGTTGCAGTGGCTGTGATAGCTTCACAGTACTGAGACTTAACCCCTGCGCCACCAGGGAGGCCCAACTTCCAGTTTTTTAATTATCTCTGATCTTCTCTATTCCCACAGAGCCAAAGCCCAGACTTTGATTCATAATCTCTCTTTGCTGCTTATGGATGCCTCCGTTGGGACCATTCAGTGTCTTGAGGAAATTGTAAGTCTCCTCACTTCTGCTTTGTTCATTCGGCAAGTAATAGTGAGTGATTACTTTGTGTTCAGTTTACCGCACCCCACAAAGCAGTGTAAGGTCATTGGGCTTTCAAGTTCACAGCTTTAAAGGAACAGTCTAGTCAGTAGCCAGAAACAAAAGACATTTACAAAACAATTCAACAGATAATAAAGTTCCAGAATAAGTGACACAGGTAATGATTGTTATATCAACGTTAGTAAAATAATAGTAACGCTACTTTAGACTTTAGTCATAATAGCTTACGGTGTGCTCACAAGAACCTCACAAGGTGATATTCTAATCATCTTACATGAGAAACCTGAGGCAGAGAGCTTGAGGGGCGGCCTAGTCACATCTGGTTAGTGACAAAGTTGGAGGTTCAGACTCAGATAATACGAGTCCAGGAAACACCGTCTTGACTTCTGTGCTATCCAGACCGGTAGGTGCGAGCAAGAGCCGTGGGTGTGCAATGGTCAAGAAATGCTCCCTGCAGATGGGGGGACTTGCTGAGTGTCGCTGTGTCGGAATCAGCATTAGCGGCGAGAGGAAGCACCTCAGTGGGATGTCAAGAAAGAGCACAGCTCGTGTTGTAGAGTGAGGAAAGTTGTGTTCATCTCAAAACTGGTACCTGAAAAAATAATAAAGCTGGAATTGTAGGTTGCAACTAAACTGAAGGTCCGGGGATGTCTTTGAAGAGCCCCGGGCTCTGAGCTGGTGAGCCAGGGCCTGGCGTTTTAGTGAGACGGGTCTCCCGTGAGCATCTGGATTGAGGGGCAGCGGTGGAGGTGGTGCCCACCCCAGCTGCCTGCCGGAGGGCGTCACTGCCACCGCATTGTCCTCCTCCCCCGGGAGAGGAGCGAGCCTGGTCCTGGCGACTGGCTGGGATCTGAGGGCCTGGGCTGGTCGGACCCGCCACCGCAGGCAGGGCTAGGGCAGGGAGCAGCGGTGCGGGGAGGCTGATCCGCCAGAAACGTGCAGAGTGGCTGGAGAGGCGGCTGGGAACAGGAGGCCCAGAGGTTGCTGTGGGCGGGCGGAGATGAGACTGGCCTCCGGGGACGGGAAAGCTGAAGAACGGCATTTAATGGAGGACAATATGAAAGGAAGAGTCGGTAGGACCAACTGATTCGTTCAAAAATTAGGTGACTGAAGTCGTAAGCGAATGTTAACTAAATGTTAGTGAGAAGGCAGGGGTGACGGCCTCCTTTTCAGACATGTTTGTGGTAAGAGCAGGAAAACCTGTTAGAAACTTCTGGAATGTAGTTAGAGCTATAGGCCCACATGGAACACAATATCAATTTTGATAGTATTTTAATAAATGTAGTTTTGAAGGTGTGAGAGTAGAAAAAGAAACAAGTAGCTCCTCAGAATCCTGCTTTTATAGCTTCTTCCATTTACATTCCTGAGTGTTGCTTTTACCCATTTCAGGTTCTCAACATTCTCTTTAGAGAAGCAGCCCAAGGAACACGGGGATTGTTACTTTTTGGCTAAGCACCTTCTCACCTTCTCTTTTCAGCTCTGTGAGTTTGTGCAGAAGGACGAGTTGAAACCAGCAGTGACCCAGCTGCTGTGGGAGCGGGCGACAGAGAAGGCCCCCTGCTCTCCTCCGGAGCGCTGTTCCGCCGTCATGCTCCTGGGGATGATGGCGCGGTAAGGCACAGGGCCACGGAGAAGGCGGGAAAGGAAGCTTCCCTTTCCTTTGTTCACGAAGTCATTGAACTCTGCATTTAGGAGTTGCTCTCCAAAAAAAAAAAATATTGCTGCCACTCCTGGCCCAGCAGAAATAGTGGGGTTCTGTAGAACAAGGGTTCCAAGGGCAAGCCTTCTCAGATTGGCGTCTCTAATGCTGCCAGGCTCTTGAATCCCTGCGTTTCGTGCTGACATCTAGCCCCCCTTGACAGTGTCCCCCACACCCCCCCATCCAGGACTACCTTTAACTCTATGGCTTCGTCCCCTAGAGGAAAACCAGAAATTGTGGGAAGCAACTTAGACACACTGGTGAGCATAGGGCTGAATGGGAAGTCCCCACGGGACTATCGGCTGGCTCAGCAGGTGTGCCACGCCATTGCCAACATCTCTGACAGAAGAAAGGTATGTGGAGTGGTTACCCCCCAGCTGGGGAGAGTGGAGGCCCTCCTACCCAGCCTCAGTCCATGCCCACGCTTGCCTCTCCTGCTCTGACAGCCTTCTCTGGGCAAACGTCATCCTCCTTTCCGGCTGCCTCAGGAACACAGGCTGTTCGCATGTCTGCAGGAGATGGTCACGAAAGGTGAGTCAGCGTGAAGGACCTTGGGCAGAATTGGGCCTTTTGTCTGTGGTGAACAACTTTTCCCTTCTCTACAGGCTTTGTCGACCCAGACCCCCTGTGGATCCCATTCAAAGAGGTGGCAGTGACCCTCATTTACCAGCTGGCAGAGGGCCCTGAGGTGATTTGTGCGCAGATACTTCAGGGCTGTGCGAAGCAGGTGCTGGAGAGGCTGGGGGAGAAGAGCACCAACCAGGAGGACCCAAGTACGTGCCCGGGGGGTTGATGGGCCCAGTGGGTAGCAGCTAGCTTCTGCTGCTCTCCTGCCAGAAGCCATTGCCACTCCCAGTTCCTATAATAATCCCTGAACCCCCCCCTGCACAGTCTCATTTTTGTCACCCAAGTTGACAGTCACCATCCCAGTCCCCCATCTGAGTGAGTCTGCAGCACACGAGCACAGAGAAGAGCGCTCCCCACGGGGCACAGTTGTGTGGGTCTTGATTGTTTTTCTCCCTGTCACCCCATGCTCCCCCCGTTCAGAAGAGCCCCCCAGGCTCCCCACTCTCCTGTTGATGAACCTGCTGTCCTTGGCGGGGGACGTGGCGCTGTGGCAGCTGGTGCATTTGGAACAGGCAGTGAGCGGAGAGCTCTGTCGGCGCCGAGTTCTCCGGGAGGAGCAGGAGCATAAGATCAAAGAGCCAAAGGAGAAGGTGAGTGGAGGCCCGACGGCCCCAGGGTGTCTCAGCCTCGCTCACGTTTCCTGCTGGGGTCTCTGCTTCTCGGCTATTAAGTGAAGTGACAAGACATTCTGCCTCCTTCCTGCTACTCCCCTGGGAAAGGTTAGTGAGAACATGGGACAGTCTGTCCGTGATCACCCGGCAGGGCGTTTTCAGTAAGTACAGAGTGTGGCGTGAAGGAACGTCAGCGCGAGGACCAGGCTGTGTCGCGGGCGCCGCTTGTCAGAACACGCAGGCGCCGGCGCCTCCTTTCCCGTCGGCCTCGGTGCCTGGGGCTGGCAGCTGATGGGGAGGGGCCTTGCGTTCTGTCACTAGAGGCAGCGACGCCCCCAGACAAGGCAGAGCCTTGCGGCAGTGGGATGAGGTCTGACCCCTCCTGCTTGGCATCACCTGTTTATACGGGAAATTACATGCTTCTGTTTGGCTGAGTTAAGAAGAAATGGAGGAATATGTTTTCACAACTTATAGGGGACCTCACTCTTGTCTAATTCAGGAGTCCTTCCTCTTCTCAGCCGCATGGCACAATTCTATGAATGGTTTCTCGGGATTGACCTTTGCCCGGTCCATTCACACACGATGACGTATTGGCTGGAATTAGAACCTTCTTCTCTAACCACCCCACTCCTCTCCCATTAGAACACCAGCTCTGAGACCACCATGGAGGAGGAGATGGGGTTGGTGGGGGCTACTGCTGACGACACAGAGGCGGAACTCATCCGCGGCATCTGCGAGCTGGAGCTGCTCGATGGTAAGGAGCGCTGCTGAGTGCCCTCCCCGCGGAAGTAGCCCGCCCCAACCCAGAGTTGTTCTCCCGACAGGCAAGCAGATCCTGGCTGCCTTTGTCCCGCTGGTGCTGAGAGTGTGCAACAGCCCCGGCCTCTACAGCAGCCCAGAGCTGTCGGCGGCGGCCTCACTCGCCCTCGGCAAGTTCTGCATGATCAGGTGGGCCCCGGGCTCGGTGCGTCCTGTTGGGACGGGCATGTGGCAAGGCTTCCCTGATGATCTCTCCTTGCCCCCAGTGCCACTTTCTGTGACTCCCAGCTGCGCCTTCTATTCACCATGCTGGAAAAGTCCTCACTCCCAGTTGTCCGATCTAACCTCATGATTGCTGCTGGGGATCTGGCCATCCGCTTCCCCAACGTGGTGGACCCCTGGACACCTCATCTGTATGCCCGGTAAGAGACCCCACGGCAGCCCTGCCAGCTCCGGGAGGCTGTGTTCGGCAGAGTGAGCAGGGGAATCAGAGCTGTCGCCCCTGGTTTTCAGTGTCGCCTGCCCGTCCGCTGGGCGCTTGCCCTGTGCGGTCCAGGCCGAGTGCGGCCCACGGGGACCGGCACCTCCGTCTAAGCCGTGGCTGCATGCTTGACCTCTTTTCCCAATCCCAGCCTTCGACTCTCGACAGCTTTCTAGCTGCTTCCAGAATGACACAGTGCGAAGGGCCTTGCCTGCTACCAGTGTCAGTGCAGCCCAGTCTCGGCCCCCGTGACGAGATTTCATCCCCAGCCTCCGGGACCCCGCTCAGCAAGTGCGGAAGACGGCAGGGCTGGTGATGACGCACCTGATCCTGAAGGACATGGTGAAGGTGAAGGGGCAAGTGAGCGAGATGGCAGTGCTGCTCACCGACCCCGCCCCGCAGGTCGCGGCCCTGGCCAAGAACTTCTTCAGTGAGCTTTCCCATAAGGTGAGAGGCGGAAAAGCCGTTTTAGGCTTGCTGCTGAGGGAGCACGTCGGTCACCAGTCTCTTTAATGTGACTCTCTTACAGGGCAATGCAGTCTACAATCTCCTTCCAGATATCATCAGCCGCCTGTCAGACCCTGAAGGAGGGGTGGAGGAAGAGCCTTTCCACACCATCATGAAGTACGGCCCGGGCCTGAGGCAGTGTCCCGTGGCACAGCCTGAGGAGTCAGGCACCTATATTTGAGCTCTAGTTCCGCTAGTGTTTTGCTGTCTGGCCTTCAGCAGTTCCTTTTGGCCCATGTGGCCCCGTCTTCCTCTAGGAAGTGAGGCTAGTCTTAGCCTTAGTTCTTAAGAAAATTCATGAAGATAAAGTTCTTGATGTGGTGGTAGGCACATGAGAGTGCTCACTGAACAGCTGCTTTTGTTACAAATTTCTATTCAGCATGAAAATTCTCCGGCATGGGTAGGGCCCCTCTCTGAGGTAAGGGACAGGGCAAGAGGAAGAACGAGGTTGGCATGGGCTGTACGGAGGGAACTTCTAAGGCAGGAGGGTGACAGAAGGTTGGTGCTTTGAGAAGGTACAGGATTGCTCTTAGTGGACAGCAAGAGATGCCCTTGGGAGATGGCACAGCCGCGTCTCCCCCTGCAGGCAGCTCCTCACCTACATCACCAAGGACAAGCAGACCGAGAGCCTGGTGGAGAAGCTGTGCCAGCGCTTCCGCACTGCCCGGTATGCTGCCCCTGAGGGCTCTTTGTGCTCAGAGGCCCTGTAGGGACGGGCCCCGGGACACCCCTGGGGCGTGGAGAACTGAGCAAGGACAGCCTGTTCTTCCTGGGCCTGTCAGCTCCTCACCACGCCTCTGCTGTCTGCAGGACTGAGCGGCAGTATCGGGACCTGGCCTACTGCGTGTCGCAGCTGCCCCTCACAGAGCGAGGCCTCCGCAGGATGCTGGACAATTTTGACTGCTTTGGAGATAAACTGTCAGACGAGTCCATCTTCAGTGCTTTTTTAGCAGTTGTGGGCAAGCTGCGGCGTGGGGCCAAACCCGAGGGCAAGGTGAGCTGCGAGGCACTGCCAGCAGGAGTTGGCGCTGGCGGAGCACCCTCCCCAGGCTCTGTGCCCACCCCGCCGCCGTGCCCCGGCCTGAGGGCAGCCAAGAACCAGAGGAACCCGAGCCCGGATCTTTCCGTCTCCTGTTTCTTTCTCCCTTTTTTTAAAAATAGATTTTATTTTTTACAGCAGTTTTAGGTTCAAAACAAAACTGGGTAGAAAGTCTCGAGAGTTCCCTCAGGTGGCCCCGTCCCCACACCTGCGCACCCTCCCCCACTGTCAACATCCCCTCCAGAGCGGCACACTTGCCACAATCGATGAGCCTAGCTTGACACACCGTGGTCAGCCGAAGTCCAGTACACACCGGGGTCTCAGGGCCGCGCATCCGGAGTGTTCTGACAAGGGCAGTCGCTCGTGGCCCTGGAGACCTGCTGTGCCCCACAGCTGCCCACCCCCTTTACCTCTGGCAGCCGTGGTCTCGGTCATGGCTCCAGTTTTGCCTTCAGGACGTCGCACAGTTGAGGCGCGTCCCTTCTCAGCCCGGGTCCTCGTGGGGCTACACGCGGTTCAGCTCACCGGGATTTCCCACAGCCTCGGTTCTTTTTAGAGAAGTCACTCTAGCTCGGGCCTGCTCTTAATCTCTCTCCCTCTAGGCTATAATAGATGAATTTGAACAGAAGCTTCGGGTCTGTCACACTAGAGGGCTGGATGCGGCAGAGGAACTTGAGATGGGCCAAGGAGACGGCCAGCGGGCCCTGTCCGCCAGGAGACCGCCCGCTGGTATGTGAGGCACCTGCCGAGGGCGGGAGGCCCAGCTGGGCACTGACCGGGGTGGAGCTCGCTGGTGTGGACTCATGGCTCCCTGCCCACCCTCTAGCTGCCAGGCAACCGCGCCCGGCTTCTGCAGCCTCGGGCAGCGACTTCGTCACGCCGCAGCCCCGGCGCGCTACCCGTCGGCCTCCGAACACCCAGCAAGTCTCCAAGAAGAAACCCAGAGTGGTCTTTTCGAGCGACGAATCCAGCGAGGAAGGTAGAGTGCGCCCTCGCGCCTGCACGGGGAGAGCTTGGCACGGGGAGGCTGGTTTTGAGGGTGCGCTCTCTGCTGCTGCGGTCAGCTTCGCCCTGGGCTGGCCCGTCTGTTCTCCAAAATCCGTTTCTCACCATCTTTGTGACTCAGCTTTTTCTTACTCCTTCAATTCTTTGACTAGAGCTTCCAGCAGAGATGACGGAAGAGGAGACACCCCAGAAAACCACCCCCATCCGCCGAGCGTCTGCTCGCAGAATCCGGTCCTAGGAGGTCTGTTCCCAGCCCTGCTGTGCAGGGCGCCGCGTGGGGTCGCCTGACTTCATTCCCCTGTGAAATTCTTACGCGCCTGTCTCCGGGTCTTTTAACACCTAAATAGCCTTTGTAACGTGAGGCATTTCTCTTCAACCAGCCTGGCTGGGCTGGGCTGAGCTGCCTCCGCGGGACTGTTTGCCAAGCCTTGATCTTTTTAAATACTTTTAGGTGTTTTTCCCAAGCTTGTCTCTGTTTCATCTTTCCCCCTTGGGGAGCCCAAATGCAGGCAGCAGAGGGATGGGCCCTGCACTCAGGGCAGCCGAGGCAGGAGTCCTGGGGCCTGTGTCAGACCTGAGAGGCTGCGTGCTCCCTTCCCAGCCTCCCCTGCCAGCCATGCCTGAGGAGATGCAGCCTCAGGCATCGTGGCCCTCCAGGGCACCTCTGGCAGCATCTAGAGACTTTTCATTGGCACAGTGTGGGGGATGGATGCTACAGGCTTCTAGTGGTCTGGGCCAGGGCTGCCACTGAACACCTCACAGTGCACAGGCAGCCCCCACAGCAAAGAATGATTTGATCCAAAATGCCAATCAAGAGTGCCAAGGTTGAGAAACCCTGCTCGGGACGGGGGCCAGCTCTCTGGCCTGCCCGCCCCCACACCTCCTGGCCGCCTGTGGACTGGCCGGGACCTGGCTGGGCTGGTGGACCACAGGCCACGAACCCCTCCCGCTCCGGACAAGTCTCCCAGGGACTCCTGTGTTAGGAAGCTGGCAGGAAGTGGAGCCCCTCAGCAGGTGCTGGCAGGGTGCCACCCAGAGCCTGCCCACTGCCAACTCCCCAAGCTGCTGAGTCACCTGAGCAGGAGGCAGTGAGCTGCTGTCATGGCAACAGCAGGCTGCGGCAGCAGCACTCCCAGGCCCGCGCGCCCTCTTTGCTGGCAGAGGACAGTGGTGAAAGGTGGCAAGCCCGAGGCAGAGGGGACGTGGCGCCTCAGTGCTCTGGGCAGTGAGGGGCCCTAAACAGGAGAGAGTCCCTGGTCCTGCTGGGGCCTGGGCAGGATGTAGCAGCAGCAGGGGCGCTTCCTCCCCTGCCCCGGGGTCTGCAGCGTGGGCTCCCACCGATGCCCTCTGTGCTCCCCACAGAAGCCTGCACACCAGCCAGGTGTGGCAGCCAGAACCCCACACAGGCTGCCTCGGGCCCAGCAGGTAGGGCTGGCCTAGAAAGGGGGGCTGGGGCTGGAGTGGAGGGGCGGGCCACAGTGCGCTCCCTGCCTTTTAAGCAAAGGTTATCTCTGGGCTAAACTTAGCTGCAGGCTTTTCAGCTAGAAAAGGGGGCTGGTGTCAGGTTGCGCTGGGCCAGCAAAGAGGCCCCAGGATCCCCCATTCCTGGCACCTGTTGAAGGGGCAAGTCAGTTTCACCCTACCCACTTATAAATCCTGCAGGAGCTCCAGAGCCCACAAGCCTGGCACAGGCCCCTCCCAGCCCCTCATGAAGGGGAATGAACCCCTCTCTCCCACGTGTGGGAAGGCGCAGGGCCCGCTTCCAGCATTTGCCCAAGTCCTCCCAGTTTCCCCTTCTCTGGACTCCACCCAGCCCCAACATCTTCTGGCCTTAGTGAAAGGCAGTCCCTGGCTGCAGGGCTGGCTGGCATGTCCCGGGTTAGGGAGGGACTTCCGCCCTCACGTCCAGCTCTGCCTCGGAGTGGAGGAGGTGAAAGGGGCATTGTCTCCCAGCCTCCACTGCACAGATTTCAGAGGCTCGCCCTGGGGCTGGTCCCCGGCTGGGGGGAGGGCCGCTGCGCCCGCCCCTCTTAGCTGCAGCTGCAGAACATCGTGATCATCACTGGCGTGAAAAGCTGCCGGCGCCCACAGTCCAGCGCCAGGCCCCTGGCCCACAAAGGCCCAGAGCCAGGGAACGGGGAGGAGGACCTGGGGGCCGGGGAGGCCCGGTGTTTACCAAAGATTCTGGAGAAGCGCCTCAGTCTTTGAAGGAGGCAGGCAGGTGGCCCCGATCAGCCTCCCGCCCCTGCAGCCTCGGGGCTCCGGCTACAACTCCCCCGGCTCACCCGTGCAGCAGCTTAAATACCTCTAGCACCTGGGGTGGCCTCAAGTCCAGTCTACCGGGCCCACAGTCCCGCCCTAGGCATCGCCTATCACCTGCTGCTTTGGGCCAATCTCAGTCCCGCTTCCACCCCAAGGCTCCCCCCTCCCCCCTTCCCCAGCCCACACGCTTGGTGCGTGCACATTTGAAAAACCGGGAGGGTCCAAACCCAAAAAAGATGTGGCGCTGCTATTCGCGGCTTTACGGGCGCACGTAGCTCAGGCCTCCGCGCCCTTGGGCTGGGCCTGGGCCGCGTCACCACTTCCCCGCCACGCCCCGCCGCTATAAAGCGAGTCCGCAGCCTCCCCCGGTGCTCTCTGCTCCTCCCGCTCGCACGGCAGCCGCCTCTCCTCGTGCAGTGCCAGGTGAAACGGGCAGAGCGGGGACCAACAGGGCTGGGGCGACCCAACAGGGCCCGGGGCGTGCGCGCGGGGCCCCGGCGGCGCGGCTGCAGCGCGCGGCCGCGGGGCCGCACTGCAGGGGCGGGAGGGAGGACGTGCCCTCGCGCCGGGTGGGAATGGAGGCCCGGGGAGGGGGAGGGGCGGGGGCGCCCCACGCCGCGCCTGATGCCCCCCTCTCCCCGCAGCGCGCCCGCAGCCGCCATGGTGAAGGTCGGAGTGAACGGGTAAGTCGGGCGGGCCGCGCTGGGCAGGCGGCGGCCCCCGCGGACGTGCGTGTGCGCGGCGCCTCGGCCCCGCGGGGGGGGGGCGGGGGGTGCTCGCGGCCCCCCGAAGGAGAACTCAAGGTCAGCGCACAAAGGGCCAGTGTCCCCCGCTGTTGCGCCTCCCGTAGCTCCGCCCCTGCGGGCACGGGCAGCCCCGGAGCCAGCCTCTGCGGCGGCCGCACATAAACAGCGCGGCCCCGGCTTTTGCTGCGGCCCCATCCCCCTAGTCCCGGAGCTGCGGCGTCTTTATTCCCGTTCGCGCCCTGCGGGGTCACGTGCTGAGGAGGACCCCTCCGCGCCCCCGCCTCCCGCGCCCCGGCCGCGGCCCGCTGCGGATGCTCGGGCCCGCGGCGTTTGCGGCGCCCGGGCGCCATGTTGCAAGCGGGAAGGAAATGAATGAAGCTCCGTTAGGAAACCTCCGGCTCGCTCTTCCCTGCCTGTGACTAGTCCTCCCGCCTCCCCGGCGCGCGAGGCAGCCCCGCTTCCCGCTGAGAAGAGCTGATGCTGCAGCCCCTTGACCCCAGGCCGCCCCTCCAGCCGCCGCCTAGGAAGGCGGGCCTCCGATGGAGCCCCAAGAGGGCTTGTGGGGGTCCCGGTGTCCCGCCCCCTTCCCGGAGAGGTGTGGCTGTGGCTGGGTGCCATGCCGGGGGGGGGGGGCTGAGTCACGGGTAGGCAGCACATTTCCACCACAAAATGGCTCCTGTTGCCGCAGCCCCTTTCGCCACGGGGCGCTCCTCAGAGCCCCTTGTGCCATCCCTCCCAGAGCCGGTCGCCCCTGAAGGCCAGGCTGTAAAGGTCACAGGGAGGATTGGGTGTCTGAGGCTGGGGAATCCTGCCTGCTCCCTCTCTGTCTCCTGGAAACCAGATCCCCTCGCCCTCAGGGGGGTTAAATATAGCGCCTGACCTTTCCGGTGGGGACCCGGCTTCTCCCTCCACTTCCTTCCCCCCCACACCCGCATCTGTTGCTTCCACGCCTGAGTTTGGGGAAAGAGCTCGAAGACCAGGGAGCTGAGCAAACAGCCCTTGGGACTGGGGCTTGAAGCCCTCACCGCTGTCTCCTTCCCGAGGCGGCGCCCAGACAGGGTGGGCAGGCCTGTGGCTCGGCTGCGACCTTTACTCTCGCCCTTTGAGCTCGGGGATGCTGAGTGTACAGGTCTTTGCTCCCCAGAGGGTGCAGCCCGGGGCTGGGCCAGACGGGAATGGGCGTTCCCAGGGCACGGCGGTGGGGTGACGAGTGCCGTGTGCCAGGCGTGTGCCTGACGGCAGCATGGCCCGCATGGCCATTTCTCCTTGAAGGACCTCAGGGGGTGTGGGGGCTGGGCAGGCGGCCCCCCGAGGAAGGGGAAGCTTGACCCCTCGAGTTTTGTGGGGGCTGGGGGTGAGATTTCTCCCGCCTCAGGCCTTCCACCTTTCGTCTCCCTCAGATTTGGCCGCATTGGCCGACTGGTCACCCGCGCCGCTTTCAACTCCGACAAAGTGGACATTGTGGCCATCAACGACCCCTTCATTGATCTCAACTACATGGTGAGTGCGCCCGGGCCAATGTGGGGGGCAGGGCTGGCGGAGGCGCCCCTGACCCGCCCTCGCCCTGCAGGTTTACATGTTCCAGTATGATTCCACCCACGGCAAGTTCAACGGCACAGTCAAGGCGGAGAACGGGAAGCTCGTCATCAACGGGAAGGCCATCTCCATCTTCCAGGAGTGAGTGAGACGGCGCAGAGCCGTTTGCTTGTGGGGGCGGGTGTTGTACTAGGTTGGGGGGACCGCCTTGGCGACATAGCACCCCAAGGCCCTGAACCCGAGCCTGTCTTCCCCTGCAGGCGAGATCCCGCCAACATCAAGTGGGGCGATGCTGGCGCCGAATACGTGGTGGAGTCCACCGGCGTCTTCACCACCCTGGAGAAGGCCGGGGCCCACCTCAAGGGCGGGGCCAAGAGGGTCATCATCTCCGCCCCTTCCGCTGACGCCCCCATGTTCGTGATGGGCGTGAACCATGAGAAGTACGACAACTCCCTCAAGATCGTCAGCAACGCCTCCTGCACCACCAACTGCCTGGCCCCCCTGGCCAAGGTCATCCACGACAACTTCGGCATCGTGGAGGGTCTCATGGTACGAGGGTGGGCGAGGGGCGTCTCTTAGCCGGGCCTGGGGCCTTCTGTCTCCCTGGCGCCCGCTCGGGGCCCGGGGGCGGGGCGAGGTGCGCGCTGCGGGGCCTTCACGCCCTCCTGTTTCTAGACCACCGTCCACGCCATCACGGCCACCCAGAAGACCGTGGACGGCCCCTCCGGGAAGCTGTGGCGCGACGGCCGAGGGGCTGCCCAGAACATCATCCCCGCCTCGACTGGCGCCGCCAAGGCTGTGGGCAAGGTCATCCCCGAGCTGAATGGGTGAGGCCCGTGGCTGCTCCTGGCCTGGGGGCGAGGGGAAGCGAGGAGCTGGGGCTGACCCCGCGCCCTGTGTCTGCAGGAAGCTGACCGGCATGGCCTTCCGCGTCCCCACCCCCAACGTGTCCGTCGTGGACCTGACCTGCCGCCTGGAGAAGGCCGTACGTGAGGCCGGGGGGCTGTGGCGGGCCCGGGGCCCGTGTCCGGTGAGGCGATGGCGAGGTCGGGGTTCGAATGCCCGTCCCGTTTTCCCTTGTTAGGCCAAGTACGACGACATCAAGAAGGTGGTGAAGCAGGCCTCGCAGGGGCCCCTCAAGGGCATCCTGGGCTACACTGAGGACCAGGTACGGCCGGGTCGGGGAGCTCGGCCGCGCCCCCCCACCCCCCCGTGGGGCAAGACTGGGTTCCCACACTGGGCCTTCCTGCCTTCCCCAGGTTGTGTCCTGCGATTTCAACAGCGACACCCACTCCTCTACCTTCGACGCCGGGGCTGGCATCGCCCTCAACGACCACTTTGTCAAGCTCATTTCCTGGTATGTGGCTGGGTGGACACGGCCTGAGACTGCGGGAGGCTCCGGCGCCCTCTGGCGGCCGGCCCCTGACTGCTGCTCCCTTTCAGGTATGACAACGAGTTCGGCTACAGCAACAGGGTGGTGGACCTCATGGCCTACATGGCCTCCAAGGAGTAGGCCCGTAAGCCCCGGCCCGCCAGCCCCAGCGAGAGCACGCGAGGAAGAGCGGCACCCTCGGCCGCTGGGGAGCCCTCCCCTCACTCCTGCACACTGAGAATCTCCTGACCTGTCACAGCTCCATCCCAGGCCCCCGGAGAAGGGGAGGGCTCAGGAGCCCTGCCTGTGTCATGTACCATCAATAAAGTACACTGTACCCAGCCGGCTGCGCTCATCCTGGGGGGAGAGGGCCAAGGGAGCAATCTCGTGGTGCCAGGAGCTCTGGCACACCTGCGCCGGGGGTCATCGCAGGTGCGCCTCTGCATGCCTCGGCACCATTCCTTCAGAGTCACCTGTCCTCACTCAGCCGCTCTCCTGCCGGAGGCCCCTGGGTGCTGAGGGGGTCTGCTCTAGGCTACTAGCTTTTGGCTGGCTGTAGCCTCGGGGGGCAATAGCAGGCAGAGCAAGCAAACTTCGGGGTTGGGCTGCTGAGGTCACGTGGCCTTGTCTGGTGCGGCCAAGCCCCAGTAGAGGGCATGGAGTTCAGCCAGACTGCCTGGCGCAAAGTTCTAAAGTTCTTTCCCTTCCTGTAGCTTCACTCCACATGCAAAATGAGGGTATGACGTATCCGGCTCGTAAGGTCTTTGGAAAGACCACAATTAGGTCAGTTATATCAGCATTTGGAACCACACCCAGTTCCTAGTGATGAGGAAATGGGGAAGAGGAGGGCCAGGCCCACTTCCCTTCCGGGGAGTGTTCTGGGTGCAGCACTGGGCTGCGTGGGCAGGGGTGGCTTTGCACGGTGACCTGCCTCTGCCTCTGCCACTTGCACTTTGGGCAGGTGACTTACTCTCCCTCACCCCCTTTTTACCTACACCTTGGATGTGAGCAAACCAGTGAGACCCGAGTCAGGCTTGTGTAGCTACTACCAGAAAGTGCTGGAAACAGTGACACAGGTGTTCAATAAATACTCGCCAGTTCATTATTATTAAAGATTCACCCGAATGTCCGCGCGCACAGCCTCTCCCAAGCAGCCACACTGAGGGCTTCTCGGTCACGTCCCGACTCGGCTTCTCCAAGTCCAGCGTGTCTTCCTCGGCCTGTGGGTCTCGGGGTGTGACAGCCACAGGAGGCGCGTCTTCTACCGACACGCGAAGAAACCGAGACCCTGAGCTCACGCGTGCACACGCCCACGTGCACACGTCACTTCTTTCTCCTGTCACTCAGCAAGAGCTGAGAGAGACTTGGAGTCTCCCTCGTGACGCTGCACCCGTCAGTCCCAGAAGCCCGCTAGACGGGGCGCGGGCGGAGGTCCCTTCAAGGTCTGGGGAGGTCACGGCCACCGCTCTGCTCTGCTGCAAAGGGCGGGCACCGCCGTGCAGACGCCCCACCCCACAGTCCCCCACCTCCAGCCGGGGGTCCTGCACCCGCAGGCGCTCAGTCCAGTCCCGCTCATACGCTGCCCGGGCCAGTCGGCACCAGCAGTCAGAGTGGGCGGCAGCCCGTCCTTCCTGAGGGGAGGTGCGGACGCTCCGCGCTCTGAAGGCGGGAAAGCAGCAGGTGCCCAAGCACAGGCCAGAGAGCCCCAGCTGGGAGTCGCCTGGGAAGGGCACCCCAAGCCTCACTGCAGAAGCCCAAGAACCCGGAGACGCAGGACCAGGGGAGGAAGCCCGAGGGAGGAGCAGCCCAGTTCTCAGGGTGTTGGGTGCAGCAGGACCAATGATGTTCCCCTCGGTGAACCCCCAACCTCTGTCCGGGTGCGCCCCCTGGGAGCCGAGCCGGCAGGCCCCTATCTCATGGAGCTATCAGATGAGACGTCGCGATCGGAGTCCTCAGTCTCGCTTGGCGGCGGCGGCGGGTCGCTAAGCGGGACCGCAGTGAAAGCAGGAGACTTTCTAGAAGAAAACACCAGTTGTCACCTTGGGGTGCAGGATCCCCGAGGGCGAATTCCTCTCCCTTGGCCTTGTTCTCTGGGAGGCAGAGGGGAGGAAGAAACCTCTCCCGCTGCCCGCACCCCCAGGGGAGCGAGGGGGCCAGTCGCCACCCTCGTGTGGGGGCACAGAGGAGAGGTGCCCCGGGGCTGCGGGCCCCGCCTCGGGGCTTATATCTGGCAAGTCTTCGGCTGAGATCTCTGACTCACACGGCGTCAGACGCCCAAAAGGTGACCCTGACTTTAGGCCCCCGCCCCACTCCGTTCTGGTCGGTACTGAGCTGCCTCTCGCCGGCAGAGCCGGTGGCACCCGGAGGTGTCATCTGTCCAGCCAGGACGGACGGACATGCCTCGCACTGCCGAGGGCCGGACAGCAGGCGAGGCGCCTCCCACAGGGGCTCCGCGGCTGCCCATCCAGTGCTGCTGCCCCCCGCTGCCTGCGCCCACGGAGGGCCCGGGCAGGCGGGCGGGGCGCCCTGGGGAAGCCCTCACCGGTCTCCGGACTGCGTGATGAGCCGGCGGCAGGTCTCCATCTGCACGTCCAGGCCGCGCTTCATGCTGCACATCTCCATGTACTCGTGCAGGTGGCGGTTCATGTCGTTCTTGGCGGTGGCCAGCTCCAGCTGCGGGGGCGGGCAGGGGCGCGGTCAGCGGAGGCCCAGCCTGACAGCACCGGAAGGCGGACACACCCCGCAGGGGTCCGGCAGCGACACTGAGCGCTCAGACTTAAAAAATCAACCTGCTCAGGCCTCCCTGGTGGTGCAGGGGGGAAGTCTCTGCACTATGAAGCCGCCGCAGCCACTGCAGCACGAGTTCGATCCCCGGCCAGGGAGCTCCCCACAGGGCGCAGCAGACCCCTCCTGTCTCCCCGCTGCTCCCCTCAGCAGTGTGTTTCCATAGCTCTGCCTGTTCTGCTCCCCACTCTGTCTCTGGTGAACCCTCTCACCCCCACACCTCTGGCCTGCACCCCAGCTTGTACGCGTAAATAAAAAATCTTTTTTTTAAATCAACCCGCTAACGGCAGGAAGGCACCGTGTAGACCAGCGCTGGTTTTCCTGAGAATCTCCGCCTGAGGGTTCGCCCGGTATCCGCTCCAGGCCTCATTCCGAACAGACGAGCGGAGCAGGGCGGCGCAGCAAGGGGGCAGGCTGGAGAGTGGGCCTTCCCAGGGTCCCTGTCTACCTGCTGTGCCCGAAGGGGAGCCCCTGGAAGCGCTGGGCACAGGGCTACCCACCTCCGCACGCGCTCACCAGCGCCTGACGGGATATTCGCTCATTAAGAAGGCGCAGAGCACAGAGACCCAACCTCATTGCTGACTCTCATTAGTTCTTTGAACTTTTCACTTACACTGCATTTTCGGGGGCCAGCACGCCACACAGAATGTCCTGCTGACCAAAAGATGGCTCCGAATTTTAAGATCAGATTTGCGAGAAAGGGTGGGCTTAAGAACCCCAGGCAAGACAGGCCCTCCCCACCCCCAACCCGACCCCGACCCAAGCCCGACTCTGCCCGCGTGTTCTGCGGGGAGCGCAGGGGCAGATCTGGGCCAGAAACAATCGCGGCCTCTCTTTGTTTGGGCACAAAGGGCGAGGCCAGAAGGGCAGCAGAAGAAAGCGCTCGGCGGTGACGGCTGGACGCCCGCGAGCAGAGAAAGGGGAGCAAACTGCCCGTGAGTAATGGGACTTGGCCAGAGGACGGGACGGGAAGAAGTAAATGGGGCGCAGGCCCGACAAAAGAGACTCAGGGCAGCGCCGCTCGGGAGGAGGGGGCGGCCCCGGAGGAGGGTCAAAGCCCGAGCCAGCTGCAGCCTGGGCCCGGAGCAGGGGCTCCATGGGGGTCCTGCGCCGGCAGCAGCCGGGGGCGGCAGTGCCCACCGCGCTCACAGGAGAGAAGAGGGGCCACCAGCTCTCGTGCGAGCAACTGCCACTTACACCCCAAGTCTCCACCTAGGGAGAGCCAGGGTGGGGGTGCTGGGTTCTGGAGCCTCTCACTCAGAGGGACAGGGAGGAGGAAATGAAGCAGAGAGCCTCAAATACGAGGCAGGGCTGCCACAGTGGAAGTTGTCCCAGCTCATTCACTGAAGCAGGGGCGAGGTGAGGAGATGGCCACCAACCAGGAGATGGCCACAACCCCAGCCCCGGTGCCCCCCAGGGGCAGGGAAGGGCTGGGGACGGTGAAGAGCGGGGAGGATTGGGGACAAAGGGTTCCCTCCCCTACCGACCCCGCCTCGGCTACACCATCAATAACGGGCCTGGTCCTGAGAGATCAAAGGTCACAGTGATAAAGGGACCGCAGGTGCCCCAGAGGGGCCACTGCACTGTACCCTAAGCCATGCATCAGCTCCCCTGAGCCCCTAGCGGCATTCCACTGGAGGGAAGAGGAGGGGGCTTAAGAACCCCTGAGAAGGCATGCTTCCTGGGGGGCTTTCCTTTCTTTTCACGTCATGTTTTGAGCAATGCCTTCTGGTCCAGAAGAACAGAGCAACAGCAGCCCCAAACTCTGCCCCAGGGCCTGGCCTTGGCCGAAGGGACCGTAAAGACCCAGAACTCTAAATCCACGCCCCAGAAGAGAGGGGGGGGGGCAGGCAGGAGGCAGGTGGGAGTAAAAGGAGTAAGCGGGAGAGTGGAGACCAGCCCCCCTTCCTCAGCTAGTCGCCCAAATCTGATTTTAGGACTTCACAAAAATCTGCCTCTAAGACTTAGCATTCACCGGCCAGGGTCGAAAACCAAAAGCAGGTTTCGCTGAAGGAGCAGAACCATCTGACACACACCGGGAGAATGAGTATGCAGAAAAACCATTTCTCAACTTCCTTCTCAAAATGCAGGAGGGAGAGCTCGCTGAGTGCAACTGTGCCCGGGGGCTTGGGCAAGGAGGGGGTGACAGGTGCACCCCCGCCTGGCCCCACAGACTGCCTGAGAGGGGCCCTCACACCACAGGCAGCGGGGCTCACAGGGGCCACAGCCAGCCCCTCCACCGCTCCCTCCATCGGGGGTGCAGCCCCTAAAGGCCTCGAGCTTAAACGAGAAGTTCCCTCAAGGCTAAGGAGCAAGGATTCGCCACCAGCCCACAGGCTGAGCCGGAGCAGCAGCGCAGACTAACTGCCACAGGCCCTGGGCGACCTGCTCACAAGTCCCTTGCACTTCAAAACCGCCCTAAGCAGGTGTTGCTAAAAGCCCTATTTTAGAACCGAGGAAACGGGCTCGGGCTGAGCAGCTTCTCAGGAGTCAGTGGCTGCTCTCAGGTTTGAAGCACAGCGGAGCCCGAGCCGAGGTGTTGAGCCAGCAGGCGGCCCGCGGGGAGCCCCGCCCCAGCGCACGCCCTCACCTCGATCTGGTCGATGGTCTCCTGATACTCCTTCTCCCGGCTTTTGAACAGGGACTCGGTGTCTTTGATCACCTTCTCCAAACTGTCTTCCTGCTGCTGGAGTAGAAAGGGGAGATGGGGAGGCGGTGGGGGGGAGGGGGGAGGGACATGGGGAGGGAGGGAGGGAGGGAGGGAGCGAGCACCGATGAAAGGAAGCCAGAGGACCAGAGCAGGACAAAGGAAGAGGCAGAAGCAGGCGCGGGCGACGGCCGCAGAGGGCAGCACGGCGAGGCGCGAGGAGGAGACGGCCTGGTCGAGCTGGAGACAGACCGACCGGGCCCAGGCCGGGAGGCGCCGTTACCTCTCCCTGGGCCTCTGCGGCCGCCATGGCGTAGCCTGAGAAATCCTCCCACAGCAGCAGGGTCTCCTCAGTCTCCTCCCAAGTCAGGCTGTCACAGTCGTCCTCAAAGTCGCACTCCCTCCTGGAGACAGGGAACCGCGTCAAGGCCGCGGGCAGCGGGGCCGCGGGCCGCGGGGCTCCGGCCTGGGCGCGGCGGGCGGCGGACTCACAGCTGGCTGAGCACGCGCTGCATCTCCTCGCCGATGCTCAGGGCCGCGCTCTCCTCCGCGGGCCCCTCGGGCGGGCGCGGCCCGTCGCTCTCGGGCAGGGCGGCGTCCTCCTCCGCGGCCGCCTTGCGCTCCCGCTTCCGCCCCCCCATGGACGGGACCTTAATGGGAGACAAGTGCAGAGGCTACAGAGGCGAGGCCGCGCGTGAGGAGAAAGGGCACGGGGTGCGGCGGGAGGGGAGAGGCGACCCGCGAGGGGCGGGCGGGCAGAGAGAGACGCGGTTCCGACGCAGGAACAGGGCCCGAGTCACCGAGGCCCAGACGCGGGCAGGGAAGGAAGAGCCGGAAGGCGCAGGAGGCGAGGCGAGAAGCCCGCCCGGCCAGAGAGAGGCTTTTTGTGCGAAAAGTTTCTCTCACGAAATGACTGAACTGAAAAGAAAGTCCCAGGCTGCGAGGAGGAGGAAGACAGTGTTTGTGAGGGAGAAGAGAACCCCAACCGCGCCTCGGCGGGCGTCTGGAAAGCCAGGGGGAGAAGGCGCAGAGGACGGGGCGGCGAGAAAGGGAAAGGCGGGGCGAGGCGGACACTCGGAAGGGGCGAGGGAGCCTGTGCCGAGGCGCCCGGCGGGTCCAAACTGACAGCTCAGAAACGGGCCGGGACGCTAACGAGCTGCGTGGGAGCAAACTAACCAGCTTCTTCTGTGGAGAAAGCCAGAGGAGGTGAGAGGGGAGAGGGGAGAGAGGGAGGGAGACCGTTAGAGACGGCTTCGGGCCTCCTCACGGGGCGCTTCCTTGCCCCCGGCCCGAGAGCCCCCCCTGCCGAGACAGGGCGCCCCGCGGGCGGGGCCTGCGCTGCGCTCTGCGCCCCCACCCGCCTCGCAGCCAGGCGCGGGGTCCGGGGCGCCCGCACCTGGAACATCGCGATCACGTCTTCGCAGTTGCGCTGCTGGGCCACGTCGCAGAGCTTGGCGGTGATGTCGATGCGGCGGCAGATGTCCATGTCCACCCTCATGGCCTTCTCCTGGATCTTCGTGTCCAGCTCGGTCAGGTTCTGCGCGGGGAACACGGCCCGGTGAGGCGGCGCCAGCTCCCGGACACGGCCGCCGGGGCCCGCGGCCCGCACCCCTCGGAGCACCACCCCGGCCGGCGCCCCCGCGGCCAGAGGGGCGCTGCGGTGGCGGAGGCGCGGGGCAGGCTCAGCACGGAGCAGGAGCCCCCGGCCGCGAGGGCGCTGCGGGGCAGGCCGGGGGCTGCTCGCGGCGCCACGCCCTTCAAGATGGCGGCCTCACTGGCCCGCGGACACGCTGGGGCTTTTGTTCCTTTTTCCTATCGAAGGAGGGGTGGCGGGAGAAAAAAGGGAAGCGCACCAAAGCGGCGCGGGGGGCGGCGGCAGGAAGGCAAGGGCGGGCCAGGAGCAGACCAGGAGCGGCCTGCGGTCCGCGCGGGCGGGGGGGGCGCCGCACTCACGTTGCTCATGAGCCCCTTGAAGACCACCAGCTCGGCCTTCAGCTGCTCCACCTTCATCGCCAGCTCCTCCTGGCAGGCGTCAGCCTCTTGGGCTTCCTACAGCGGGGAGAAAGCGCCTCGTCAGCCGGCGCAGGGCAGGCCGGAGGGCAGGGCCAGGGAGCCAGGGCGCGGGGCCTCACCTCCTGCAGCTCCACCACGCGCTCCTGCAGCTGCACCCGCACCGTGTACTCCTCTTCCCACCTGCAGGCGCGGGGAGGAGGCAGAGCGCTGGCGGCGGGGCCTTCGGGGCCTTCGGGCCACGGGCGCCCCGCCCCCTGCACCTGGCTCAGGCCTCAGGCCCTGCAGGCACCAGCTAGGGGTGGTCAGCGCGGTGCACAGGCCCCTCCGGCCTCCCGCCTGCAGCGGCTGGTGCCAAGCTCCTCAGCTGCCGCCCCGACACCAGGGCTAGATCCCGCAGCAGCTGCAGCTCAGGCCCCCCCGGCCTGCCCCCAAGACCACAGGCCCGCCCGGCCCGGTTTCCCACCTTCAGTCCAAGAGCCGGTCTCCCGCCTCCTGCCTGCACCAGCCCGAGGGCCTCGCGCCCGCTGCCCTGCCTCCTGGGGACCATCTAACCCTGGAAAAGCAGCTGCAGGACACACACCGCATCACAGAGGCGGTCACGGCCTGGCGGGGAGCTCCGCACCACCCCCTCGGGCCCCAGAAACTGCCCGCCCGGGCCCCCTGAAGGGGCGATGGGGCTGGCCCTGAGGCCCCGAAGTCACAGAAAGCAGGGCCCGGGGTGACAAGTACCCCCACCCAGAGGAAGAGAGAAACTGAGGCACAGAGGTGTGCCTGTCATCTGGCAGATGAGAACTAGAACTGGCATCTGCCGGGGCCTCTTCCCCGGGGACGGGGCATTCCCACTGGGCACACTAAAGTACACCCTGAGGTGAGGGCAGGGGTGGGGCCACGCCGCCGCCAGGGACCCCAGGACAAGGGGTCCTGGGGATGCCTACAAGGCTGGCGGGACTGGCGGAGCGTCTCAGCCCCTACTCATAGAGCCTATCGAGTCCCGTCCGTGCTGCGGAAAGGACGCCCCGCTGCACCGAGAGGGAGGCCTCAGCATCAGACAGGCCTTGGCAGGCGGTCAAGGTCGGCGAGAAAACGCCAAGCCCGAGGGCACCTCCCGGACCAGCGCTTCCTTGCCCTCCCTCCATCCTTCCCACCTGCCCTCTGGCCTCTGCCCTGGGCCGGCCTGTCTCCTCTCCTGCTCTCGGTGCCCCTCCCCACAGCCGCACTGCAGCATTCCTAATAATAACTCCTCTGCACCGGCGGGCAGGGAGGAGGCGGGCAGCCTGGCACCGCCCTGCCGCCTCACCACGCAGCCCAGCTCCTGCCCACCCTGCCCTGCTGGCACCCCCAGACCCTTCTACCACAGGAAGCCACGGGAGGTGGCCCCCTCACGGCCCTGGCGCCCCCGGGGGAAGAAAGCAAGACTGGACAGCAGCACCGGGGAGGGAGGGAGCACTGTTTGACAGCACCCGCTCAGGCAGAGAGCTTCAGTGAGGAAGGTTTACAAGGCCAAAAAAAAAAAAAAATCAGGAAATAAACTGTCTAGAAGCTCACCAGGGTGTTATCTGCTCTCCAGCCAGAACCTCCTTTTCTACACTAGGTTCATTTTCACCTCCATTCAGATCTCGTCTGACAGGGTTCCCTCAACGTGGGGAGAACTGGCGTCCTTGCCACATATTCTGCATTTACTAAATAACTCTCTTCCACACAAATGGCACCCCTGAGGGAATGGAGGACGCACGGGCCACTCCTATATTAGGAGACCCGAAAGAGAGACCCATCCCCCCAAGGTCATACAAGGCAGGAGGACTGAAAATGGAGCCCAGGAGGCCTCGCTCCCTCCCAGCTTAGCGCTTCAGAGAGGCCCGAGCTCTGCACGCTACGCACAGCAACGAGTGTTGCTATAAAGAGAAGAGAACTGGGGCAGGGATCTGGGGCGGAGGGATGAGTAACGCCGGCGACACATCCCCAGCCCCCAGCTGCCGGCCTGTCCAGGCCTCTCCTCAGCAGTGCCGCAGAACTGTGAGCTCATCCGCCCCACAGAATAACGCTTTGCTGCCCGGGACAGCTGGCCCAAGGACAAACACCCTTTCAGTGTTTTTTTAAAAAGGGTCCTGAGGACAGCAGTTGTTCCTGTGGTTATGGATGCCTTCCAGAACTGCCCATGCTCTGGATGCCACCCCAGAAAGCCTCAGCCCTGCAATCTGCTGGCCTCTGGGGGGTTACGGATCCCTAGGGGTCACCCCCAGGCCCAGCAATTTCCCAGAATATTCAGCCAGTCCCTACCCACTGCTAAGACTGGGAGACGCTCGACAACTGCAGTTCCCGGGCCTGTCCACAAGGGGTCAGGGCAGCTGACGAAGAGGTTAAATCTGAGCTCTTCACACCTGTCATCTCCTTCCTAGGCCACGGGGACCTGGGGCACCGCCCCCAGAGCGGGCTCTGGTGCTCCTGCTGAACTGGCCTGGTGAGGCCCCCAAGGGACCCACTGGGCACACAGCCTGCCAGCACCGCATCCCTGCCGAGGCCCTTGGAAGGTGCCAGCCCCAGCCTCTGCCGCTCCCTTTCCCCGTGCTGGCTGTTCACACTTCCTCTGCTGCCGACTCTGCCCGTTCGGGTTCCCCCAGCTTCCCGGAGCCGGGACAACTCCCAGTCCCTTCCCTTTCCCTAGGGAATCCCCTTTACTCCTTCCGCCATTTTTTGGACCTACGTGGAGCAGAGCCCTGAGGTCCCGGAGCCTCTGGTTTAGCACCACAAAGGGCACCCAGTAGCCACCGACCCTGGGCTGGGACACTCTTAGGCACCGGCGGGGCAGCCCCTCCCTCAGCCCCTCTAACTCCCCTCGGCCTCCCAAACTAAAGCCAGAACTTTGGCCTCTAACTTTGGATCGAGGTGTGGAGCTAATTATCACAAAACTGCTGAGGGCTGGGAGTGGTGGGGAGAAGCCTCGGCCTGAGTCCCTTTTACCACGGTCCTCCCAGAGGTGACGGAAGGAGCGCAGAGGAGAGCGCGACCCGCTCAGCGTCCTGGCTCCGGGCGCCCTTCCCGTCAGGGGCCCCACTTCTGCATCCTCTGGGGAGTCCAGCCGCCCCCTCCCCTCTGCTCCTCAGCGAACGTCCTGGGCCCGGCTGCTCCCGCGCCCGTGGCCGCGCAGTGGGAGGGCAAGCCCGCCCCACCTTCCGGGCCCTACCTCCGCTTGTACTCGTCCCGCTCGCGCTTCACTTTGGCCAGCACGTTGTAGAGGGCGCGGATCTCGGGGGTGATGGTGTCGATCTGGACGCCCACCCCGTCGGGGTGCACCCACGACAGGCCAGGCCCCTGCACCAGCGTGGGCTCCAGTCCCGGCCCCAGCCGGCGGGCGTGAGAGAAGGACCAGATGGTGCCGGGCATGAAGCGGGCCGACGAGGAGTAGGCGGCGGACGTGGCGGTGGCGGACGCCGAGGAGAGGCAGGCCGTCGAGGGCGCCGGGGCGCCGGCGGGCGAGCGCGCGGGCGAGCCCAGCACCCGCGCCGACGGGGTGCAGACGGCGGCCGGCCGGGCGCCCAGGGGCAGCCCCAGGGGCCGGATGGGGCTGACGAAGCCGGTCTGCACGGCCTGGTCGCGGCGAGCCAGGCTCCGCCGGCCCTGCTTACCCTCCTCCAGCGCCTGCTGCAGCTGCTTCTCCAGCAGTCGGTTGCGGCGCTCCAGCTCATGCACCTTGGCCAGGAAGCAGCGGAACCGGAGGTTCAGCGTCTTGAGCACGTTGATGTTGGAGCCCAGGTCGTTGCGGAGCGCCATGGCGGCGGGGGGCGAGCGGCCCGGCCCCGGCGGCGAGTAGGGGGGCGGGCCGGCCGGGGAGAGCGGCGCCGGGGGCACGTCCCCTCCCCCCGCGAAGTGGTCGCTTCCCAGAGGGTCCCCCAGCGGCCCGGCCAGGCCCTGCTGCTCCTGCTGCAGGAGGAAGAGGTTGGGGCCGAATAACGGATTCATGGCTGCGCCTTCTGCTGGGAGATGGAGACCAGTGCAGGAGCAGGGATGGAGGGCGACGGAGCCCAGCCAATGAGGCGCCCGGGGACGCCGGGCAGCCAATCGGGCGGCTCGGCAGGAGGGGCAGAGGTCAGGGGGCGGCGGTGGGCAGGGACGAAGCCAATGCAAGGGGGCATGGAGGCTGGCACCGGACTTTTCCGGGTCTGAGTCTGAGCCTTCCTCTTAGTGGACCCCAGACGGCGGCTGGAAACTGGCCAAGACCTCTGGGGCAGAAAAGCCAGGCCCTCCGTGGGTTCCGTTGGTGGGAAGCCCGTCCTCCCTACACCCTCAGCCGTACCCCGAGCTCTGACCCCCCTGGGTCCGCGAGGAGACCAAGGCCTCCCAGGAACCTTCAACGACATGATGTTCCGCGATCCCAAACACCGCCTCTTCCCAGGGCGCCGCCCACCTCCCCCTCTACCCTGGAAGCAGCAAAGGCAGTACCCGGCCCTCTCAAAAGACACACAGCAGCCAGAGGTCGTAAAAATGTATATTAAATTTCACGGTTTTGCAGTGAGGGGCACAAGGGCATCGCGCGACTCCAGTCTCTCATCCACCACCCATCAGGACAGCAGCGGCTGGCTGCGGCCTCGGGGCTGAGATTTTCTCCTCTTTGCCGGTGGGGGTCGGTTGGAACTGTGGGGGGACATGGTGGGAGTCTTAGGTCCCTTGGGGGTGCCATTCTGTTTTGGGACGGCAGCCTGCTTGAAAGGCTTCACCTTCCGAGAGCCCTGGGTCCCGCCAAGGGGCTGCGCAGGGCGCTCAGGTTGCGGGGTGGCCTGGGGCTTGGAGCGCGACAGCCCAGCAGGTGCTTCCGCGCCTGTGCCCTCGGAAGGCGCGTTCTGCCTCGAGGAGGCGGCCGTGCTCTGGGAGGGCCGCAGTTTCCGTGGCTGCTGCTTTCGTTTCCCAGTCACCTTCAGTTGGCCCATCACCTTCGCTTTCTCAGCTGGCCGAGGGTGATCCTGGAGCTTAGCGGGTGCTTGGACCTTGGTGGCGGAAGGCACAGAGGACACTTCGGAGTCTGGCCCCGCGGAGATGCCATTCTGCTTCTGGGAGGACGCCTTCTTGGGATGTGACCGTTTCTTCAGCTGCTGCTTTGTCTTCACAGCTACTCCGGCCTTGGCAGGCTGCTCGCTGCTCTTGGGCCTGGGGGTGGCCCGACCCCTCAGGTCAGACGAGTCTAGGTTGGAAGGGGTGGAGGCTCCGGAGTCTCCTGTGGTTGAAATTAAACAGAGTTTGAAAAAACGGGCCTCACACTGGGCCTTGGTCTTGGTGGAGAAGGCAAGTAGGGGTATCAGTGACAGAAGCTGTTTGGAGACTCTCGTGACCACGTGTTCCGTGCTCAACGAGGACAGCATCTAAGAGGCGGTCACCTAGCTCTTACTGCTAAGTATCACCTGGCCTCTACTCAAGCTGTATCCGAGCCTTCTATTAAAGAGAGAGGATCTGTCGCCACTCATCCTTGGGCCAAAAGGTTTTCAGAGGAAGCTGCGCCCTCTTGAGGACACCAAGGTAACAGACACCAAGGAGGAGGCCTGTTCTGAATAAACTGAAGCACCAGGTTTTTGTGGGGTTTTTTTTAATCAGAGCAGACAATTTTTTTCATAGGGATTTTGGTGAAATGCAGACAAATAAGCCACAAACAGCAACTAGAAACAAGCCAGTAAGATATAATGACACTAAACTTTCAAAGTTACAGCAAATTTTGTTCTTTTTCAAGGTTTTCATTAACAGCCAAATGTGACTTTTTAAGGGGCATTAGAAAGAGAAAAAGATCGACTCAGTAAGTCACACAGTTGTATTCAGAGACGCCTGCCTCTCCCTCTTCCAACTACCCCAGCATGAAGAGCTCTCGGACCCATTTCAGAAACCCCACCCCTCCCCTGGGGATCCAGGCCAGATTCCTCAAGACGGCAGAGAAGACGGTCTGCAATTAGTGGGCTGGGCTCAGAACTGTGGAGAGCCCTGAGGTGTCTTGTGCCAAGCCAGTGCTGAGAACACAGGCCCAGCAGAGGCCTATCAACAGGAAGGCAGCCCTGCGCCAAGAAGGAAAAGAAACCACACCCCGCAGTGGGAGGCGTTCAGTGCTGACCGGCTGCAGCCACTTGGCGGAATTAAGGACAAGGCCCCCATCGTGAATCCTCTAGCATCCTCAAAGGGACCCTGGCCCAGGGAGGATTCAAGCTGGGGTGAAAGAGTGTCTCGTGCAGGTTGTAGGGTAAAAGTCATCAGGTTTTTCTGCCCTCCCCGCAGGCCTACACGCGTGCCTACTGGCGGCACCTGGAGTGGGGTGTGGGCCTGCGCAAGTGGGCCAGAGACTGGGCGTGTAAGCAGAGAAGCAGAAGCAGCAGCAGAGGCCACGAGAGGACCCCAGCGAGAGTGAAGATCTGCTGGGGGCTGGGAGGCCTACCAGCTTCCCGGCCCCCCAACCTGTCCTGTCCCTGGTTTCCTCTCTACAACAAATAAATAAAAAGCCTAAAAGCCACTGAGGACTCTAGAACTCCTCCTTTAGGCCCGTCTGCGCAGCCCCACGGAGAACCTGCTCCCTGGGGTGTTCCTGCCGCTGCACAGGGGCGAAAGAGCAGTGAGGGGGCAAAAGCCCTTCCTTTCCCTGCAGCCCCGCTGGAAAGCCTCCTGGAAGGCGCAGCAAGACGGCGCGGGGTCAAAGGGGCAGGTCACGTACCTGTTTGGGACGGGGGGATAGAATTGGAGAATTTCTTGAACTTGGCAATGAAGAAGCCGTCCATGTTGTGGCTGTGAGGGTAGAAGCGGCGGGCAGAGCGCAGCGAGGGGTGGAAGCGCCGCTCCCGAAAGCGGGTGAAGCCCTCCTGGCCGAAGTCCAGCCCCGTGGACACCAGCCGCACGTTCCTCTTCTTCAGGGCGTAGTCCACCACCCACTCGTTCTCCTCCACCTGCGCGCGGGGAGACGGGGGCAGGAAGCACTCGGCGGGCGGGGCCGGGCCAGGGCAGGGGCCAGCCTCCCGCCACCGCCGCCGCCGCGGCCTCACCATGATGGAGCAGGTGCAGTAGACGAGGTAGCCGCCCGTCTTGGAGGCGGCGTTGACGGAGTCGATGGCGCTCAGGAGCAGCTCCTTCTGCAGGTGGGCGCAGCGCAGGACATCCTTCTCGTCCTGCCAAGGAGAGACGAGGGGCGGGGCTTCAAAGGGCGGCCCGAGGAGGAGGGCGAGCCCTGCCCGCTCAGTGCCCCCCGCCGGCCCCGGCCCCTCGCCTTGTTGGTCTTCACAGCTGGGTCCTTGGAGATGACGCCGGTGCCGCTGCAGGGCGCGTCCAGCAGGACCCGGTCAAAGCCCCCCACCACCTGGGGGGAGAAGGGCGCCCAGATGGGCCGCCGGGCGTGCCGTTACCTCCTGGGAGGCCCAGACGCGCCACGCTGAGGCGGGGAGGGAGGGGCGCGGGGAGGCCCACCTTGGGGAACTGACGCCCATCGTAGTGGCTGACGATGGTGTTGGTGACGCCCAGGCGGTGCAGGTTGCCCACGACACTCTTGAGGCGCTCGGCACTGGCATCGTTGGCGAGGATCACACCCGTGTTCTTCATCAGCTGGGCTGGGGGGCACAGTGCTCACCGGGCAGCTCCTCGGCCCCCACGCCGGCCAGGCCCTCCCCACCTCCCAGCAAACTGCACTCCCAGTCACCCGCGCCCCGCAGGCTCCAGAGCAGTCTGCGGCCGGGCCGGGCCGAGCGAGCCTCCCAGGTGGCTCCCAGCCTCCCGAACAGCCTCTGACCCTGCAGTTACTTCATTTACGTGACAAGTCTAGGAAACGGGTTAGGACGCCTCACCGCGCCGGGGCCCAGAGCACCTCTCTCTCGAGCCCAACACGGCAGCACAAGCCCGCGTCAGACGACCGCGGAGCGGGGCTGTGCCGGGCCCTGTGAGCGGCGGGGCGCCCGGGGCCGGAACCCAGAGCCCGAGCTCCCGGCCTCAGCCCCGCAGCCGCTGAGCACGCCTCCGACCCGCCTGCCCTGACAGCAGCGCCAAGTGAGCCCGGCCCGGCCCGCCTCGCACCTATGTAGCTGGTCTTGCCTCCGGGGGCGCAGCACATGTCCAGGACCCGCTCGTGCTCCTGGGGCGCCAGGGCCATGACGGGCAGCATGCTGGAGGCGCCCTGCAGCATGTAGTGTCCGGCCAGGTACTCGGGCGTGGCACCTGTGGAGCAGCAGCTCCCGTGACGCACGGGACAGGGCGGGGCAGAAGGGCGCTGGCAGGGGACACTCACCGATGGGCACCGAAGAATCATACACCACCAGCCCCGCCTTGGACCACTTGCCCAAGGGATCCAGGTTAACCCCTCGATTGATCAGCGCCTGAGGGCCAGAAGGACCACGACCTCAGAACCCCACAGGTCAAGACACCCGGAGCACAGAGGAGAGCGGAGCACACGGCCCAGCAGGAGGGCTGCACACCCGGCTCCTCGCCGCTTCCGACAGGGGCGCCACAGACGCGCTGGCAGCGGCCTCCCGGCGCGTCCCCCCACCCCGTGGGGTCCAGTCCTTCCCCCGCTCTAACTCCACGCCGACAGAACACCCTGGCAGCTCCCTTTCTTTTACTTCCTAGAGGTAGACTCTGCTTTTCCAAGAGATTAGTCCCCTTACTGCTCTATTTCTTCTCTTTTTTTAAAGATTTATTTATTTATGCATACAAGAACTGGGGTGTAGGCCAGAGGTGTGGTGGTGAGGACTCCCCAGAGACAGAGCAGGGAGCAGAACAGGCGAATCTACTGAGGGGAGCAGCGGGGAGTCAGGAGAGGTCTGCTGCGCCCTGTGGGAAGCTCCCTGGCCGGGGATTGAACTCGTGCTGCAGTGGCTGCAGATAGCTTCACAGTGCTGCGACTTAACCCGTTGCGCCCCCAGGGAGCCCCACCCCCTTACCACTCTAAAATTTAATGTTATTGGCTACAGCTCTTAAAAGATATTTGTCAGCTTGTCTCCCCACCAGGAGGTACAAAACTCACAGGAGCACCCACTGACTTTGGAACAGGGGTCTTGCACCCACATTCCCCAAATGGTTCAAAGTTATGAGCCTGAGAAAGCGTAAGCGTGTGTGTGTGTGTGTGTGTGTGTGTGTGTGTGTGTGTGTGTGTGTGTGTGATGTCTTCTTCTGGGTCAGGATTCGGTTCTGCAGCTTGTCAAGGATCTACAAGGCAGACAACCGCTCCCCTTCCTGCCGGAGGACGCAGCCTCGCCCTGAAGCACACGTCTCCAGCCTGTCACAGGAGCAGAGGCCCAAGGGAAGTGTCCTACACCCCAGACCCCAGGCCGGGCACAGCCCAGCATGCCCTAGACCTGTCAGGTTTGCTTCCCGGGGTAACGTCTGCACCAAGAAACGCTTAGGTGCTAAGACCCCACTCAGAAGAGTCTCAAGGTCGGCGGAAGGCCACACCTTCCTGACATAAGCCAGCCTTAGAGCCCACCCGTCACCTGAGCAAGGTCCCGACGCCGGGTCTTCAAGGTATTGGTCCTGAGGGTGATGGGGCGAGGGACCTCGTTAGCTTCAAGGAACTCCACCAGCTGGGAAACGAGCGCAGGGAGCACGTCAGGTCGGGAAGGAGCTCGGGCAGAAGAGGAGGGAGCGGGACTGACCGCCTTCCGGACGCAGGGTAAAAAAGACGTGACAACAGCAGAACAGAGGAGTGTGAGGTGGGAAACCGTACCTCAGACAGCGGGAAGAGGTCCATGAGCTTGCCCAGCAGGAAATCCCCATAGGAATAGTAAGTGGCCAGGTCCTTCTGCAGCCGGGTCAGATACTCGGCCCGAGAACGGCCCTCCTCGCGCCGCGTCCCGAAGTCACGCAGCACCCCCACTATGTCCTGGATGCGCCGGTGAACTCGCTGCAGGTCCGGGGCCTGGGCATGTGGCTCTGCTAAGGAACTGCTGCCCGGCCGGGTCCTGGAAGGCCCCTCCCCCCCCAGCACCCCCCCTTTATCCCCTCACTCGGCCGGGAAGGATATCGAGGTCCACCTCCCCAGCAGGGGGCAGCACAAAAGACTCATCCTCCACATTGATCTGGAGACCCCCATCCGCCTCCTCATCCTTTTGGGACCCCGCCTGGGGGGATTCACCCTCCTCTTCAGTCTCCTCCTCACTCCACTGGACCCTGGAGGCAGATCCCGGAACACAGTGATTCACAGGCCGAAACAGATGCCTTCTCTGTCCTCACAGCTTCCTCCTAATTCTCCTTCCTAAGTTTCCAAAACTCACCCAGCAGCAGCTTCCTGTGCCTTCTGCTTCCGAGCAGCCTTTTCGATGGGCAGCAACTGAAAGAGACAGACCAGGAATGCAAGCCTGCCCTTCCACCACCCACCCAGTACTTTCTACTCCTGCATTTTCTCCCTAAATTGAACCCTAACGCTTGCTCTCAGAAGGAAATACAAGCCCTGAAGAAGCAAGTGAGGTTGGCACAAGGCTGATCATTGTTGAAACAGAGTGACAGACTGAAAGGTTCATTTTGCTGCTTTTCCTTTTAAGTGTATCTCTCTTGTTCACTGGAAAAGTTACAATGTTAACACACCTATTTATATGGAGAGACAAAGTGGCCTTAGGCCCCTCCCTGCTGACCTAGGGGTTAAGTCTCAGCACTATCACCAGCACTGCACGAGTTCCATCCCTGGCCAGGGGCTGACCCACAGGGCGCAGCAGACCTCTCCTGTCTCCCCGCTGCTCCCCTCAGCAGTGGATTTCAGTAAATCCGCCTGTTCTGCTCCCCACTCTGTCTCTGGTGAATCCTCTCAACACCCCACACCTATGGCCTACACCCCAGTTCTTGTATGCATAAATAAATATCAATCTTTTTTAAAAAATGTCTTTGGGCATCCATTTTGTTATTTTTTAATCTACTTTATCATTTTCCAGTTAAAATCATGATGCATTTTCAAGCCTGTTTTCTACTCTTTTTCATTCAGTTAGATCACAGACATTTTCAGACATAATTGCCAAATATTCATTCATTACATGAATGAGCCATAATTTACTTAAACATATTCGGTATTTTGGAAGCTTCCAGAGTTTGGGGAGAGCAATTCATGAGATACCTGGAAATCTCATTAGTAACTGGGGGGTGGGGGGAGCGCCAGGGGGAGAGACGTGAACTTTCTTTTTATTCTATACTGTCCCATAGTGCTTGAGTCTTTCTAATAAAATACTCATGTACTAGTTACACATAAACAGCTTCTCATACCTCGGCAAACAAATCTTCATCCACATTCTGGATGATTTTCCCAATGGAACTACCAGATCCAAAGGAGGACACAAGAAGCAAAGCAGTGTGGTGGGCAACGTCTGGAAGCCAGAGACCCCAGAGGCCCTGGGGTGGCGCCAGAGCAGAGGGCTCCCCTGCTCAGGGAGCTCCCCGAGTCGAGGAGGCAGCATTCTCCCGAAGGAGGGTGCAGAGGCCTCGGCCTTGGCAGGTGCTGACCTCGCCCGCTGCACAGCCCTGCCCCGCTTGGCCGCTGAGGCGGTCGGCAGGAGCCTGAACTCCTTGCTCAAACAGCTTTCCAGAGCAGTAGACATGTAGCACTCTGCACCCCCAGTTTCTGGTAAGCTTTGGCCAGGGAAAGCGCATTAGGCCACAAGAATCTCCCATCCTGGGCGGTGCGTCCTTCTCCAGGGCCTTCTTTCTTGAGCAGTTGCCATTTATAAGTGGCGGGGCTTAGGGGGGAAGAGCCAGGGGGCCGACTGGTCACCTATACTGGTCTTTGCTCACTTGTTTTGACTTGTGCTTAAATATTGGTTACTGCACACAATAAAACCGAGCTAACATTATACTTTCTTTAAAAAATCAAGAAGCTTTTTAAGGTTCTCAGATACCAAATGCTCATCTGTGCTCATCAGTGTGGCACATAAGTGCCCACCTTACCACAGCCTTACCAGCACTGAGCATCTGCCCATCTTAAAAAATCTGTCCCCTACAGCTCGACTGCACTTGCACGTGCGCTGAGAGGCCGTAGGAGGCAGGAAATGGACGACGGAACTCCAAAAATGCCTTTTCTCCACTCAGGCCTATCCCCATCACAGAGGGGTTGGCTCTGGGAACTGGGATGAGTCAGAAGGGCAAGGATCCCTCCCTGAACACTGAGGAGAGATGAATCTCACCTCTTCCCCTTCATCCTCATCTTGGTCCTCTGTGTGGGAATCAGCTCCGTAATCATCTATCATATCAGCATCACTGTCCTCAGAGCCCCAGAGGTCCCCCTGGTTCACCAGACCATCCTCTTCAGAGTCCTCCTCCGCTTCCTCCTCGTCACTGCTGTGGGCTGGGGCCGGGCGCTTCTTGCCTCGAGCAGTGTTAAGGAAGGCCGGGGCAGCCTTCTTACCAGGTGACTGGACAGTTCCTGCAGAGATGCACAAGGGACTGGCGCCAACTGACAGAGCCTGTACTTCCCACCACTGAGAGTTCTTTGGCTGTTCCTTTCATTCCAGAAATGCTCAGCAAGACCGTCCCTATTGGGCCTCCCTGGTGGCGCAATGGGTTAAGCGCAGCACTATGAAGCTATCCGCAGCCACTGCAGCACAAGTTCGATCCCCAGCCAGGGAGCTAAACCCACCTGGCGCAGCAGACCTCTCCTATCTCCTCGCTGCTCCCCTCAGCAGTGAATTTCAATAGATCCACCCGTTCCGCTCCCCACTCTGTCCCTGGTGAATCCTCTCACTACCCCACACCTCTGGCCTCCATCCCAGCTTGTATGCATAAATAAATCTTTAAAAAAAAAAAAAAACTGTCCCGATCTAGGACCCATAGGACTCCTCATGCAGCACCCAGCTCCTATTTTCACTGACCTTTTGGTAGCTTTCCAGGTAATGGTCTGGCCCCAGAAGACTTGTTCATCTCAGGGGCTTCAGCAGAAACCAGCCTCCTCTTGGCTGCCCTGAAAAGGTATCAGGAGTGAAGAAATGGAACACAGCTCTAGGTTCTGCCCCTTCCCATCACAGCCAGAAGCTGTGCAAATCCCCACACAGCCCCTTCCACCAACAAGACCGCATGTGGGTAAAGGTGAGCAGTACCAATTTAATTTAGGAAAGTCTGGTCATCTACACTCACCTCTTTCGAGCACGACTTGACAGTCTCTTGGAACTTTCATCACCAGCTGCAAAAAAAAAAAAAAAGGAAAAGGGAGGAAGAAGCAGGACAGGAGGTTACAGGGGAAAATGAAAAAGAGAAAAAGGAGCAGAAATAAAAGCAGAAAGAGACTAAGCACACTAGTCAGAGAGAGCAGGTGGTAACTCCACTGTGCTTTACCAGGAGCCAGATAAGAGCGATAAAGGAGGTGATCTTGACTTGGCTGTTAATCAACCAAATCCAAACTGGCCCTCTTCCAAACTTCTGATTTCAGTACATCATCACCACCATTCTGACAACAACAGATGCAAAGCTGGGCTTCCCTGGTGGCGCAGCGGTTGAGTGCTGCGCTGTGGAGTTGTCAGTGGCACGCGATGCGAGTTCGACGCCCATCCGGGGAGAATCCCACATGGTGCGGCAGACCTCTCCTGCCTCGCCCGCTGCTCCCCTCAGCAGTGTATTTCTGATCTGCCTGTTCTGCTCCCCACTCTGTCTCTGGTGAACCCTCTCGCCGCCCCGCACCTCTGGCCTGTACCCCAACTTGTATGTATAAATAAATAAATCTTTAAAAAAAAAAAAAAACAGATGCAAAGCTTACCTTTCTTCTTGCCCCTTCCTTTGCTCTCAACTAAATCACTTCCCAACTGCATAAGGATTTAAATCTCTGTGATAAGATGTGCAGCTATTAAAAAGTGTGGCCACCACAGGGCACTGACAGGATAGTGTTAAAATGTGTCCAAAGGGTCCCTAACCCCTGCTAATATCCCAAACTGCATCCTCTAACCAGTACCCAACACAAACGACGTGTCCAGCATTCTCTCCCACCCAGCCTTCCATGCAGTAACTACTCGCCTGCATGAAGCAGTTCAGTCTGCCCCCTTCCCAACTTCCACTGCTAGACATTACCCATCTTCTGCCTCTTAAAGTACTCTTAAATGTTCTCATTTGATGAGATTTCTCCTCCCCCAAACTCCCTCAATATTAAACCGTATCCCTCCTTACATGGGTCCCTGCGCAACTTCCACATGTCCTGAACACTGCTGACAGCCTTTCATTCATACTTACTCCCTAAATAACGCATACAAAGAAAATCGCACAGAAAGCAAAAGCAGAAACTGGAAAACGTGGGGGTTTATGAAACAGAAGAAAGAACAAGAAACTGGAGGGGGACGGGGTGGGGAACTGACCCTCACCTGCAGGCAAGAATCTGGCGAGTTCGGTCTCAGCACCCTTCTGTTTCCGGGCCTTTCGGCCAGGTCCGCGTTTCTCCTTTTTGGTAGGGTCCAACTTGCGCCCCATGGCACTGGGGAAAAGAAGAATGGGAAAAGGTAGAGACGCGCGTGCTGGAAAAGGAAAGGTAGAACGCAGGCTCAGCGTAAGAGTGGGTGCGGCCATCGCCCAGACCAGAACCTCAATTCGGCATCCCCACGGCCCCCGGAGGCGCGCCCAAACGTCCATGCCACGCTGTGACCCGAGCCCTGCGACTCACGCCATTTCCACTGCGTCCCCCTCCCCGCCGCCCAGACCAGGCGAGCCCGGTCACCCTTGCTCCCCCGATCTCCTTCAGGCCTGCCCGACGGCTCGGCTCACCAGAAAGCGGGCGCGGGCCCGAGACACCCCCTTGGCAGTCGGTTCGGCGCTCCACGTGCACTCCCAGGTAGGGGTCCAACGTCACACTCCTCCGAAACGTTTTGCGCAGGCGCAGAGCGCGCTCGTCGCGAGGGCCCGCCCCTTCCGGTTGCTCCCCGCCGGCGGCGGGACCCGGAACGTGTGCTCGCCTAGGGAACGCGCGCGGGGCTGGCGGCGGCGCGCCGGGGGTAATTCGGGGGCGGACCGCTTCGGTCACACCCGCCGGGGGCGGAGTCGGCGGGGGGCGGCACCGTCCTCAGCCTCCCCGCCCTTCCCAGAAGGCGTTGGCTGTTTGCCTCCCTCGCAGCCTCGGGTGGGAGAAAGTGGTACCCGAAAGCCGCTCCCTCCCCTCCTGTGTGGGCAGAAGGGGGGCGGGGCGTCCTCCTGGCAGCCAGTGCCCCACCTCGCCTCAAGGTCGGAAGGTGGGCCCCTTACTCCGCCCAACCCTTGCACTAGGAAGCCCTCTTCGCTGCGAGCTCTGCCCAGGCCGGCAGGGAAGGCCCCTCCCTGCCTAGGTTCACTGCTGGAGGTCGGAGTAAGCCGAGTAAGCCGTCTTGCATCCCGATTTCTCACAGGTTAACCAGAAATGACTATTTTGGCCTTCAAGGGAACGTTAGGGTGGTGCTTAGCTGTTACAAAGCTGCAAGCACTTCACTGGTTTTATCTCCCGAACTCTGCGAGGACGGTGTTTATTTTATACATGAAATACACAGCCCACGAAAGTTAACTCCCTCAGGATCACAGAACCTTTAAAGGGTAGTAGAAGAACCCAGGTAATTCTGGAGGCCCTCGCGCTCCACCCAAGCCGTTCACCCTGGGCCCGCGGCTCCGCAGGCACGTGCCCACAGACGGCAGGCCTCCCGCGAAGGCTTTCAGCTGCACATTTCCCAAGGCTCCTGTCACACCCACTCACCCACCTGCACCTACACCCACACTGAACCAGAGCACTAAAATACAAGGAAACTTTTATTTTCAATTTTCAAGAAATTTGCTGTGGTTTTTTATGCTTTTGGTTCTTTTCCTTTTTTTTTTTTTCCACTTTATTTCATTCTAGCCGCTCAATGGCTGGAGCCGCTGGGTTCCTGGTATTAAAAAGATGCCAACAGAGGTAGCTGTGTCTCGCCCAGGGGCCCGGCCCACTCTGAATACGCCCCAAAAAGGAGAAAAGAAAACACAAAATAAACCAACAAAACAAAACCAAAAGGAGGAAGAAATTCAGATCATTTTCTTCAAGCCTGGCAGGAACCCACAACAGTTTGTGTGTAACAGACGTTACAGTGGGGGAGAAGCCAGGGCCCCGTGAAGGCCAGCCTGCCAGCTCCTGCAGATGGCGCCGGCGCTACTGCGGCAAGTCTCTCCAGCAGGAAGGGCACCACTGCCCCTCACTCCCTCCCCTCCCCCAGTGCACAGGGGGCTGTTCCTTTACAACATGGAAGTTGGGGCAGAAGGAAGGAGAGGGTCTCTCAGGCCCCAGGGGGGAAGCTGGACATGGGAAAGTGAGGAAGGTCACTGCTCAGCGGCGGAGGTGGTGTCCTCAGTCGATCTTCACTGCTGCTGGGCTACCTGTAGGGAGAGAGCGCCACAGGAGTCAGAATTCCAGACCACAGGAATCTGCCCCAGCCCCGGAGGACTCACTGGTAAGACAGCCCCCTGCCCGGTGCGGAAAGCCACAGCAAAGTCACAGGTTCCAGAGTGGCCCTGCCAGCACAGATGCCAGAAGCGACAGTCCCACCTGCTGTGGAGTAGGCTCAGGTGCTCTGTTTGCCAGGCGGCTGAGAATGTTGCGCTCTGACATCTGCAGCCGCACAGCAACTGGGGGGATCCGCGCGATGGTAGCGGGGAGTCGAGTCACATCGGCTTTCATGTCACTCAGCAGCTCTTCCAGCTGTTTCAGAACTGCACAGGGCACACAGGCGGTAAGCTGAGGTGATCCTTCCTAGCAGCGGAGCAGCCCCGGCCGTCTCGGGGGCTAAGTGATGTGCGCGCTGGGGGTTTTGTCTCTTGTCACTGAGTAACCTGAGCTGGACTCGGCCACTCCCAAGTTGCTCTTCCTCATGCCCCACTTGTGGCGTCCCTCAGCCTACACTTCTTAAATCCCCAAACCTCGCTGTCCCGTGCTCCCTACTGTCTCTGTTGCCACTTCTTGAGCGGCTTAGTCCCACTGTTCCTTTCCTCTCCACCTTTCAGATCTGTCTTCCTTCATAAGCTCCTTTTCCTCGTTTCACCCTCCACGCCACCTCAGTGTTTTAGCTTTAATTAGAAACAAAATGTTGAGAGGGGTCTAGAATTTGACGGGATCTTAAATCACCTGAAGTAACCTCTAAAGTGTCCCAGCTGACACCACATTATTCTGCTTTGCTTTCCACCTCCAAGAACTTGAATATATTAGGAGGCGAAGAACTGTCCTTGATTGCCTCTAAGACATGAGCATCCCGAGGAGGCACCCCCTAAGCTCCCAAAGGGGCTCTGAGAAACGTCTGGCAGCAAGAAGCCAGTGTGCTGGGGCGGGTCAGAGAGGAAGGAGGCTGAGCCAGCAGGAGGCAGGGGAGCCACTGGCTACCTTTGTGCAGGACCGCATTGGCGGGCTTGTTTCCCGCCATGGACTCCTTGGACAGGTGCTGATGACTCTCTGCCAGACACTCCACCTCAGCAAAGCGGGTGTTCAGGGCCATGGAAGGGTGCGAGGGGTCCTCGGACATGTTCAGATACGCCGCCCGGCGTAGCTGTTCCTCAATCACCAGGGCTTGCTCTAAGAGCTGGGCGAGAGGCGAGAGGCGAGAGAGAGACGTCAGCCGGACACTCGCGCTGCTGCGCTGGGCCTCGGGCGGCCTCACGGTGTCCTTCACAGCACCCCACACCCAAGCCGACCAACAACCCGCTGCTGCTTTTATAAGCCCCCCTTCGGAGGGCCAAATCTTTCTAACCTCATCTTTGTTGATACGTTTAAATACTCCACTTAGACCGTATAAAGAATTAAAATTCCAAAGAATTCCACCTTTCAGAGACACCGTTAACACTGAGGTTTTGGGGTGCCTACTGCTTACATAATGAAGGTCATTTTATATACGCACCTACTATGTCCTCACCCAAAGTGAGAGAGAGCACCTTACCACTAACTGCTCTTCCAACAGCCCGTTTGCCGCCGCGCGGCGCGGCGCACCCCGCTGCCCTTGCCGGGGAAGCTGTCTTGGTTGTTCCTCTCACCTCCTCCTCAGACCCCGGCTCCTTTCTTCCCCAACAGGCAACCACTACTGTACTTACTGTGTGTGTCTGGGGGTGTCTCTGATAACTGAGTATTGTTTCCCATGCACACTGGAGTTGCAGACGCTGTTCTGCGTTTTTTTCTTTTTCCCACTATGTATCTTTTTTTATGTCCTTACACATTTTTTGTTGCTTCTCTGTTGCTTTATGCTCCTTGATGAGAATCCACGCCTCACCTACCCACTCCCCACAGGCCCTAGGTTGCCTCCAGGGCCCATCATCAAAAATCCTACTGCGTGAACGTCCTCGCACACGTCACCTGGGGAGAGCTATATGCAAGGGTCTCTGAAATATGTTCCAAGGGACAGAATGTTGATTCGAGAGTTGTAAGCCTTCATTTGCTGAAGTATCCACTGTTTTTTAAATAGAATAAATCCATTAGGGAGCAGAAAAAAGCAGAGTATGAGGTGAATGGGTTGTTCTTCCACAAGACATGGCTCCTTGAGGCCACTAATCTACCCCCAAAGGTATCACCACCTGCTTTCGATCTATACACCCTGATGCCCTCTTCCTGCCCCAAACTGTGAGTATTCGCTGGGACCAGCCCATGGCCTCCTGCCTTTTAAAGCAGTCTCCCAGGAGAAGGCTCCTCTCTGGTTCAGCCAGCACCTCTGTGCAAATGGCCCGAGGCTCTTCAAACCTGCCTGGCAGCACTGACTGTTCCGATCCCACAGCCCAGCCCAGCTGCCGCTCTTTGATCCGCTGGTGTGTGGTGGCGGAGTGGTGGGAGTGCATTTACTGGTGAGAAAGACCAAATGACTTGTCTAAAACTGTGTTTTTTCCTCCCCACCACTCCTCTCCTCGCTTCCCTGACCTACCAGTGAGGATTTAACTTTTGCCGTGACTCAGGCTCAAAGCCAGCTGGCTTCACCAGTCACTCCTTGGGTCTGAAACCCAGTAAGTCACAAGTTGGCAAACTGTGGCCTGCGGGGCCCAGTGCGCCTACTGTCTTGCTGTATGGTCCAAGAGCTAAAGAATGGCTTTTAAATGTTTAAGTGGTTGGAAAAAAAAGTCAAAATGAAAATATTTTGTGATACTTCATAAAATTATATGTCTTTCAGATTTTAGTGCTCATAAACAAAGTTTTATTGGAGCCCATTTCATACTTATTGCCTGTGGCAGCTTTCACACTCTAACGAGAGCTGGGTACGTGCAATAGAGACTACACGCCCAAGTGTCTGAAACAGGCCCCATTAGGCACTTTAACAGAGGGGTGCTGGCCCCCATGGTCAATCACAAATCCTGTGAACCTTTTAATGTCGTCTTTATCTGAGCCTTTTTCATTCTCCACAACCAGCACCGCAGCCCAGGCTCTCACCACCTTAACGACATGCTTCTATAATCCCATGAGAAGCTGATCCGTTTCCCTTGGTCATAGCAAAACCCTTCACAAAACTTCAGTGGCTGCCCACTAACGCAGGCCGAGGCAGACTCTGCCCGGTGCCAAGCCCCTACCTACTGACCTAGCCCTCTCTGCTTGCCACCTACCTCCCCAGCACCCGACACCAGGCTTTTCTACAGCCCAACTAGGGAATCGCCATCTCCAAACACCCTAAGTGTTTCCTATCTTCACACAACCTAGTTCCTTTAGTTCAAACATTCTATGCCTACCCACAATTTCTGTCACACTCATGAGCTTAATTCCAATGACATCTCCATGAAGTCACTTGTGAGCTCTCACTCTCCTCCCCAAATTCCTGCTGAAGAACCTGCTAATGAATTCATCAGTCTCCCTACTACACAGAATGGCATTCATTTGATGACATTTGCCCCTGCTTTACACAGAGAGCTAACCAAGAACAGGCGGCGAGTCTTGTCTTTTCCTCCCTCTACCGCTCACTGCATTGTCACGAGTGTGCATTTTCATTCCCCCGTTACATTCCGTTGAAGAGCCACGTGTCTGGTCTTCAGGGAATCCCATTTTGTTGGTCTGCACACCAGGCGCCCTCAAGACACCTGCTGACTTCCTGAGGGACGCTCCCTTCAGGCCTGGGCTCCTTTTCTGCAGAGATGCTGAACTCTACACCTCTGCACCTTCTCTTTGCACCCACTCTACCCCGTATCCACACAAGTGCTCAGACCCAGAAAAAGTACCCCCAGCCCACTGAGAGCCCTACCAGCTCCTCAGAGATCCAATTCAACCCACCGCTGCATTTTTCCCGAACACTCCAACCTACAGTGTTCCCCCAACGCACCCACTGCCTGGCCTGTCATTCACTAGGCAGCATCTGCAGCCCCTGAGGAGCTGGTTAGTTTCGAAGCCTGTCTGTCTGGATCTCTAACATGTAAGACACTTGGGAGGAAAGCCTCGCCCGGAACACAGGCAGTGAAGCCGCGCACACGGAACAGGGAACAGGCCGGTTCCCCGAGCAGACCCTCCCTTGCGGTCCCTGCACCTCAACGCCGCCTTCCTCCTCGTCCTGCTCACCTTGAACCTTCGGGCCAGAAACTTATTCTTGATCTCTAAGAAATTGCCACGGTTCATTTCACCCTTGAACGGCTCATTGAGGATGGCATAGCGTGGGTCGTTCTGGATGTCCTGCCACCGGGCATAGCCGTGGCTATTGGAAAAGCGCTCAGGAAAAACAAGATGAGGAAAGTGAAAACCTGTGTGGGCCCCTCAGAAGCCTTCACCAAGCCCTCAGCCCAGACGCAGACAAAGGATACTTTATGATGCCGGCCAGCAGCCAGTAGTCGTGCCGCCGATGCCAGATCTCATACGTTTTCTTGGTGACTGTGGCTGCACGCTCCTCATTCTGCCAAAGGGAGTGCAACTCTGAGGAGGGATACAGGCAAAGTTAGAAGAAAAAGGCAACCATCTGTGCAAATTCAAACAGCTATTTCCCCCTACCCCCAGGTCGTCTCGGCAGACTGCTGCCGGCTTTCTAGCCCGGCCCAGGGGCCCATGCAGCCACCTGGCAGTCCCTCCCGGCGGTGTAAAGTCTCTGTGCCCAGGTTTCTGACCAGAACCCGAATTTCCCCTCAGATCCTTTTGACCCCTCATTTTCCTACCAGTGAAACCGCCATCTGCTATGTTGAACATGAAGCGCTGCTTTACGTTTTTCTTCTGCTTCTCGTCGTTCATGTCCTTGGGGGTCTCTCCGTTCTGAAGCGTCACCTCTTTTTTCTCCTCTTCTTCTTTCTTCTCTTCTACAGGATATTGAGAAGAAAACCGTCAGCTCCAGACCGAAATCGGCACTGACTTCTCCGGAGCCCGCCCTGCTAAAGATGCCCAGTAACCTCACCCTCTGCCCAGTCGCTCACTAACCCAGCAGCACGTGCCCCGGCCCGCTGACGACGCGGTGTGGACACATGGAGACTTTGGCTTGGGCTAAGCTGCTGTAAGGGTGTGGCTGGGGGGCTGGGGGAGGGGGGTTCCCGGAGATAAAGTCCTTGCTTCTGGTCTGAGAGTCCTAAGCTTTCCCGGACACCAACCTTTGTCCTCCACTACGATGGGCGTGAGGTCTACCGCCGACTTCTCCTCCACCTTCTCTACTTCAGCAACGCCTGGGGGAACAAGCAGCAGAGAGTGTGTTTAAGAAGCACGTTCTCTTCCCTCTGACCAACCGGAACAGTTCTAAACCTAAATCTCTACGCTCGGTCAGAGCTGTCTGAAGGGAGAAACGCTGTAATTAAAAATCAAGAGATTTTAAACGTTACCAAATATGATAAACTCAAGGGCGTAGAAGCCACCAGAGGCCTTCTGCTTTCCCTGCAGCCCGGCCAGGAGTAAGAGCTGTGGCCCCACAGCCACCCGGTGTGCTTGAAGATGTGGGTACCTTTGGATTCCGTCTCCATGGGTTCCTCGGTCCTCTCCTTCACCTCTGCCTTTTCCGCTTTTTCCTCTCCCTCAGGAGGTTCAACAAGGACCTTCTCATCCTCTGAGGCAGGGGCGGGCGGCTGCGTACACTTCAAAGGAGAAGAAGACAGAAGCTGAAGCAGAAGCCAGCACCCCAACAGCATAGTGGGTCTGTCCATTAGCCGTTAGCATGGCACCAAGTCACCCCTATGTGTTACCTCAGGCGTTGCTTCAGGGGCTGCAGATTTAACCTCCTTTTCTCCTTCTGCATTCTCCTCTTCTTTGAGGTTGTTTTCCTCTATTTTTACCCCATCTTCTGCAGGCCAATGACAAAAACTTAATTAGAAAGATGGTCGTTTAAGTCAAGAGGAAGTCATGCCTCCTCGGTTTGCCTCAACTTCAAATGTCCTCTCGTGCCTTTAAGAGCCAGCCATATTCTTAGGATGGCCCTCCTAAACTGAGAGGGAGATTGCTGTGCGGCCCGCCAGACACCCCTGTTAGAACTCAGCACGGGGGAACAGAAAAAGCGAAGGCCAGGACAAGAAGAGAGGATGGAAAATGAGCGTGTGGGAGACTTACCAGCAGCTGGGGCAGGGGCAGGGGTGTTGGGCTGTGTGTCCCCTGGAGTGGAGGGTGTAGGGGTCTTTGGGGAAGGCGACCCTGGCTGGGACATCTTCTTGTTTTCCTCTACTTCAGCGAGTTCAGGCATGCTCCAGCGCCCATTCACATGTTCAAATTCCTGAACCTAAAGCAAAAAGACCAGAAGTTGAAGACCCGATTCTAGCTCTAGGCTGCTTTCTTGCTGGCCCTCCAGTTTCCCCTAGAAGCCCTGAATTCAGGGGAGGCTCGGGGATTACCTTCTTGCGAATCAAGGACATGACGCCGATCCTCGTAAGGACATGCTGCCGAGACAGGCCTTCTCGGGGGACACCATCAGCAAAGGTCTCAGCCCCGTCCGCTCCAGGCTCACATAAATGCCGCATAAAGAGAGAGACATAAGCTCTGTGGGAAACAAGCGGAGAAATGAATTACGACAATGATCACAGCAGCTCCCAGGACCAGCTTCTTCCCTGTGCCCAGTGAGGCATATCCCAGGCAGAAACTCTGGTTCCATCTTGCGGTAAGGCCCACCAGTGGAGGCTGGTCTCTAGACCCCACACCATGCCACAGGTTCTCTTCCAGGGTAGCTAGGGGACCCAAGAACCCTACTACTACTAACAGCTTCACCTGCCAACCTTGGCAGAACAAACAGCCAACTTCGCTGCACAGCCCGAGTAGTGCTGGCGGGTAACTAGGGACTAGAATCCTTTGCTCTCGTTACATCAGTCTTTCCAGCTTTCCACTTACTTGAACTCTTTCTCTGACTTGCCTCGCAGATCCCTCACCAGCCACTGGGTGGTAAAAGCATCCTGAGGGGGCATCCCATATCGCATAATTGCATTAAGAAAGGCTTTGCGCTGACGAGCATTGAAACCAAGTACCTAGGGGAAGAAGGAATCCAGGTGAACTGGCGGTCTTTCCCCGGCAGCTCTCACGACCCCTCCCCAGAACCGTGTGGAACTTACTTCAATATTCCCCCCAACACGGGCCAACAGAGGAGGCAATGGCTTATCTTTATCATTCCGCAGGCCCTTGCGACTGGGCCTGCGGGGAGCTGCAAGAGGAAAGAAAAGGACGCATGAGCGACACCGCGGCGACACCAGGCAAAGCAGCATTGTAAACCCCGCACACAGGCACAGCCCTCACCTTCTGAACGTTCATCGAAGTCTTCATCACCTTCCTCTGAGGCCACTGAATAATCGGACTGGTTGTCGGACTGGTCGTCCTGCCAATCTGGAGGGAGAGAGGGCAGATGAGCGGGGCCCACTGCTCTAGCGGAACGGCCCGTGGGTGGGGGGCGGGGCCGGCCACACACACCTCGGTCCTCCTGTGAGCCATCATTGTAGTTGACCTGTTTACGGATTCTTTTTCCTTTGCCCAGATTTCGGGCCAGATCTTCTTGCTGCTGCTCATAATGGTGCCGCAGCAATTTCTCCCAGTAGTCAGGATCCACACTTTCTTCCTGTTTTATGATTTCCCGTTCTACCTCCTCTTCCTCCTGGGACAGAGGGAGGGCCAGGACTCAGGGGTGCTGAAGTCAGCACCGCCAGCTACCCCTGGTCCTCACAGTCCCCATTCTGGTAGCTCCTTTTCATGGCTGGACTCTGAAATAGTTGGTTTGCCTGCTTGGACCTAAGAACTTGAAAGAAATGTAATTGACAGGACGTGACTCTCATCATCATTTATAGATTAGCAACCAGCGGACTGAAGAAATACACGCGAGGAGCTGTTATCACAAGAGAGGGCTGAAGAGACACAGTATGCTTTCTTATAGCCGCTTTCATTGACACACACAGAGTTACAAGATGGCAAAATATAGGAAAAAGAGGTGAGAACCTTGGTAAGGCAGAACAGAGGCGCTTCTGAAATACTGCAAAAGTGTTTCATGAGATAAAGTCAAAGGATCATAAGCCCTCGGTTCTTCAGATACTCCATAAAAACTTACAACTATGAGGGCCTCCCTGGTGGCCTAGGGGTTAAGTCTCAGCACTATCAGCCCTGGCCAGGGAGTTGACCCACATACGGCGCGACAAACCTCTCCTGTCTAACCTACTGCCCCCCTCAGCAGTGTATTTCAGTAGATCTGCCTGTTCTGCTCCCCACTGTCTCTGATGGATCCTCTCATCCACTGTACCTCTGGCCTGCACCCCAATTCTTTTACACATACACACACAAAGTTTACCAACTATGTGCAAAAAACATTTATGTAATTTTTCAGAGCTATATGTATATATAGCTCTCTGTTCATCTGGAGCTATAGAGATCTCTAACATCCCAATGTTTAAGCTCCTTCGAAACTCTTATCTTTTTTTCAGATACTTCAGAACCATTAACTGATTCCAAATTCCTTATGTTACAGTTAAACTGCTGCTAGCAGCAAATTATAAACAACCTAAATGTCCATCATGATGGAACTAATTAAATTAATTACCGGGGGAGGGAGGAGCGGCACAGTGAGTGGTAGTGGCTAAAAGGTATAAAGTCCCTCTGAATTTTGAACCAGGAAACTATAAAACAAGTCAGTCAAGGGGATGCAGTACACAGCATGATGACTGCAATTAATAACCTCACTACATATTTAAAAGTTAGCAAGAAAGATCTTAAAAGTTCTCACCACAGGAAAAGAAAATCTGTAAGTCTCTGTGGCAATGGACATTAACCAGTCATTTCCCAGTATATCCAAGTATCAACTCATTATTTTGCGCACAAATGTTTATATGTCTATTATATCTTCATTTAAAAATAATTATGGTCCCTCCGACCAAGGACACATCACACAAAAAAAGCAGAAGAGAGGGCTCTTTTTGTATTGATTTGCATTTTTAGCTTCAAGATTTAAGCTGGGCTTCCCTGGAGGCACAAGGGTTAAAGTCTCAGCACTATGAAGCTTTCGGCAGCCCCGGCCAGGGAGCTGACCCGCATACGGTGCAGCAGACCTCTCCTGTCTCCCCGCTGCCCCCCTCAGCAGTATATTTCTTTTTTTTTTTTTTTAAAGATTTATTCATGCATACAAGCTGGGGTACAGGCCAGAGGCAGGGGGGTGAGAGGGTTCATCAAAGACAGAGCGGGGAGCAGAACAGGCAGATCGACAGAAATACACTGCTGAGCGGAGCAGCGGGCGAGGCAGGAGAGGTCTGCTGCGCCCTGTGGGAATCGCCCCGGCTGGGCGTCAAACTCATGTCGCTGCTGCCAACAGCTCCACAGTGCAGCGCTTAACCGCTGCGCCACTAGGGAGGCCCCCTCAGCATCATATTTCAGTGGATCCACCTGTTCTGCTCCCCACTCTGTCTCTGGTGAATCCTCTCACTCCCCACACCTCTGGCCTGCACCCCAGCTCTTGTATGCATAAATAAAATTTTTAAAAAAAGATGTATTAAGTTAACAAAGGCAAGGTAAAGATCATTGTATGAAACTACTTTGTGCTTAAAAGTAGAAGAAAGAGGATGTCTGCAGGCCCAGGCGAGTACAGGCACACCTGTAGCTGCTGGGCGCGGGCACTTCAGCGTGGAAGGCGCGTGACCACCCCACGCCAGTCAGCCCGCCGGGGCCACATCCCCAGCAGCACGTGCTCACTTTGCATCGGTGTCACATTTATTCAAGGTCGACACTGGTTTTCAGAAATAATGCCACTGTACTCTTAACAGACCACAGAGGAGCGCAGTGAGAAACCAAAACACACAGGTGACTCACTCTATTGCAACAGTCGCCGTACGTGGTGGCCCAGGCCTGAGCCCACAATGTCTCCACGGCGTGCCTGTAAACACCCGCGTGGATTTACATGTAATATTTTTGGAAGACAGACCATCAGTTACCACTGTGCGCGACGAGACAGAAGCCAGCGTGGAAAGATGGACCTTTGCTTTTTCTGAATTTTGAACCACAAAGCTACTGGGGAAAAAAAATTTTTTTAAATAATATAAAGTGAACAGCAGCTGCAGCCAGAGCGGCGCCTTGCACACCTGTGTGGTCGGAAGCAGAGGTTAGCGACAGGAGGGAGAGCACCACCTCTCCGTCCCGACCAGCCAGCGCGCTGCCCCGGAGGGCCACTCCTGACGGCAGCCCCGCCCTGAAAGGTCAGCGCAGCCGGCCAGGAGCGCGCTTCGCAGTGACCGCTCCGGCCGCCAGCCCCAGGCCAGCCTTTCAGGCAGTTACACAAAAGTGAGGTTAGTAGCATCACCTTCAAAAACAAAGATAACAGGTATCAGAAAAACACACAGTTAAGACCAATGTTTCTGAACTGGGAGGCTGAGAGAGACGGCAAAGACCGCCAGACGGCTAAGCCGACGCAAAGAACCCTGAGCTGCCTCAAGGGGACCGGCATAGAGAGGAAGATTTCTTTCATTTTATTCTCAATTTATATCATGGTGGCGGGGGAGAATTTCTGCAGAAGTGATGCAATTGTCACTGCTTCAGTATTTTGTTGTTTTACTACAAAAGACCAAGAAAAAGAAAGGAAGAAAAAAGGAAAACAAACAATTCTAATGTTTTTAAAAGCACAGGAAGATAAGCTGCCTAGGTATGTATCTTATCTCCTGTCTTTCCTCCAAAGAGATTGAGATAGCAGTTATCTGTAGTTAATAAAACATAAGAGAAAATGAAATTCTGATAAAAACCTAGTTAACGTAACTGCTCTGAATGTGAAACGTGGCTGTGAGTTTCCTGCCTACCACCGCAGAGATGAGGATATAACCGGCCTACCAATTCATCGGTGCACTAATGTGTCCGCAGAGGTCTTCCTCCCGTCTCAAATACCACCTTGGTCTCAATTCCAATTTTTGGACCAATCACCAAGCACAGTATTACCTTGGACTCATACTCACCCCCATTTCTTCTTCTCGTACTACATATTGGGCCACTTTAAATGAGCTCAAATATTCATTCATGCCCTGCAATTCTGTGTCTTCAGTCTCATCCTGGTTACGGTCCAACAGTCGTTCAATGGCCTTATCATCATAGTGGATAACACTGCTGTCCTCTCCCTCTTTGTTGTCTCCTCCTAGAAAGAATCAGGGGCCCATACTCTCCAAGTTAGCTTCAGAAGCTGCAGTGGAAAGAGCAAACCCCACAGGACCCTTGGTCCAAGTCCCAGGAGCCCAGGTATCAAAGCAACCTTTAGTGAGGCTAACCCCGACTAGCTCACCTCCATCTGTGGCCTCATCCTTAAAGAGTTCCTCAGTGCCAAACTTGAGAATGTCATCAAGCTCCTGTTTGGACATGGATCCAGTCTTGGAGCCCAGCCCAGGTCGAACCACTAGATGCGTCAGCATCATCTTCTTCTTCGCCACCTGCGTGATGCGTTCCTCCACTGACGCACGGGTCACAAAGCGATAGATCATCACCTTCTTATTCTGCCCAATACGGTGAGCTCGGCTAAAGGCCTGGAGTTGGGAGGTAATGAAGTCAGAAGGTGAAGGAACCATATTGGCGGGCTACCACTTCTGCCCTGACTTCCACGTAAGGTAAATGCAGCACAGGACAGGAACTAGAGCGTAACGTCTTATAGAACTTCTTGGCACCCCAGCCCCCACACACCAGCTCTATCATGTTCCCCAAAGCAAGACCATAGCTAACCCAAACACTCTGGCTTACAATAAGATAGAAGAATCTACATCCAAAGAATCTACCGTTTCCCCCAAAACAACGAATTCCAGATGGCGGCGCGCTCGCAGAGAACACTGTGCGCTCCAGTAAGTCTTCATCCCAAGGCTGCTACCCCTGCTCACCTGGATGTCATTATGGGGGTTCCAGTCAGAGTCATAGATAATAACTGTGTCAGCAGTGGCCAGATTGATTCCGAGGCCTCCAGCTCGTGTGGAAAGCAAGAAGCAGAACTGCTGAGCACCCGGTGCTAAAAACAGAACCAAAAATCCCATTAGAAGAGTCTCCTGAATTCCCATTAACAATGTAGAAGGAGTGTCAGAAATAGAAAACTTCATTAGGCAGCACAGTGATAATCATTGCCAGTAGGGTCCACCTGTGGATACTGAAACCAGTGTCAAAGTTTAAGGAGAAACAGATGATTACCATTGTCTCAAGTACCTCCCTCAAGACAGTTAGCAATTACAGCAGGAAAAAATAACTTTACAGAGAAGATAGTCCGGACCACCTTAACCCAGCAATCAAGGCACATGGCCAATAAGGGGCGTCATCGACACATCACGTCCTCACCATTGTGATGCATGGAAAAAAACTTGGGGATTCCTGTCCCAATGTCCAGCTCAATCTAATCAGAAAATATCAAACAAACCTAAACTTAAGAAATAGGACAAAACAGGACCTCCTTGGTGGCGCAGGGGATCAGGGGTTAAGTCCCAGCCTATGACGCTATCGGCAGCCACCGCAGCACGAGTTTGATCCCCGGCCAGGGAGCTTCCCACAGGGCACAGCAGACCTCTCCTGTCTCCCCGCTGCTCCCCTCAGCAGTGGATTTCCGTCAATCTGCCTGTTCTGCTCCCCACTCTGTCTCTGGGGAGTCCTCTCATCCCCCGCACCTCTGGCCTACACCCAGCTCTTGTATGCATAAATAATCTTAAAAAAAAAAAAAGTCTACAAAATAACTGACCAATCCGTGTTGAAAGTTTCAACATCGTGAAAGAACAGGAGAGAATGAGTAACTACAGCAGACAGGAAGAGAAACAACAACGCAGTCTGGGGTCTGAGGCGGATTCCTGGGACCTGAAAAGGGCACTAGGGAGAAGAGTGGTAACATTCCGTTAAGGCTTGTCGCTGAATCCACAGTGGACACCAGTGTTAATTTCTTGGTTTTGATCATTACAACGTGCTTATACATGTTGCTATTACGAAGGTAAACTGGGTGGAGCACAGACGTGAACTCTATTTTCTTGCAACTTTCTTAAGTCCAAAATCATTTAAAAGTAAAACGGTGAAAAAAGAAAGGCAACAGCTATTGAGGTAAGTCTGCCACGAATGTGCGATTGCACTTGGAGCGGTCCTCGTCCCTCACAGGGCCTCAAGATCCTTGAGGAGAGTTAAATAAAATGCTCTTCCTTCTAGCAGGAAGAAGAAAAACTCCGAAGGAAAAACTCTCCTAGGAACAATCCAATAATCTTCCAATCAAGACACTCAAAAGCTTCACTCTTCCGCATCAGCTGTCTGAGACCTAAAAGCAACTGGACAGAAAAGCAAATGCATGAGAACATGGCAGTGAGGACGCGCCAGGCCCCGGCAGCAGGTTTCTTCAGGCCTTGCTTGCTCCTGTCAGATGCCTTGAGGCGGAGTGTGGGCAGGAGGACGAGCGGCTCTGCGGGCTGGCGGGCCCAAAGACGCAGGCGGACAGACGCCCGGGCGCAAGCCCCTCCTGCTCGCTCACCGTTGAAGCGGTCAATGGCCTCCTGGCGCATGTTCCCGGTGATGCCGCCGTCAATACGCTCGTACTTGTACCCTTCGTGCTCCAAGAAATCCTCCAGCAGGTCCAACATCTTGGTCATCTGGAAGAGCAGGTCGGGGAGGAGTCAAGCGGCAGCCCCTCCCCAAGTCGCCGAGGGGCCGGCCCACTGCTGGCCGGGGCGCCCAGCCCCACACAGTACCTGGGAGAAAATGAGCACTCGGTGCCCCCCCTCCTTCAGGTTCTTGAGCATCTTCTGCAGCAGCAGTAACTTCCCGGATGCTCTGATCAGGGCACTGCCGTCATACATGCCGTTAGGCATCTTAGGGGCTTCCTAAGGAGAGGAGCAGAGAGGACAACGCTGAAAGCAAGCCCACGTGGAGGGTCCAGCCCAGGGAGGAGGGGGGCCAACGTACCATTGCAGCCACAGGAAAGAGATACGGGTGGTTGCAGCACTTCTTAAGATCCATCACCACATTGAGCAGAGAAACCTGGTTGCCACCACCTCGAGCATTGAGCGCTTCGAAATTTCGAGTGAGGATGTACTTGTAGTACTTCCTGCGGGCAAAGGAGAAAGCGGTTGGGCTCGAGGGGCTAAAGGACTCCTGATGGCTCCCCAAGTGTGCGCTTCCTGCCCAAGGATCTTGCTCTGGAAACCTGCGGTGACGCTCGCTGCCTAAGGGAAGGTGTAACTGAGCAGGGGGCTGCGGGCCCCCAGCAGCAGGTGTCCCTGGCCTTGCTGCCCCTGTCACAGACGCCCGGAGGCAGTGTGGGCAGGAACAAGAGCCCCACTGCAGACTGGCAGATGCCCAACTACACTCGCAGGATGGAGTCGCTGCTTCTGTCCCCCCGACTCACTTCTGCATGGGGCTCAGCTCCACGCGCACAATCAGCTCTGTCTTGGACGGCATGTTCTTGAACACATCCGCTTTGAGCCGCCGCAACATGTGAGGCCCCAGCATGTCATGCAGCTTTTTAATCTGGTCTTCCTTGGCGATGTCAGCAAACTCCTCCAAGAAGCCTTCCAAATTGCTTCAGAAAGAGAAAGTGAAAGTTGTCAGCGAGGGCAAGAGGAAAAAAAAAGAAAGTGACGTAGAAAAGGGACAACAGGGGGAGGGGGGAGGGGAGGATAAGGGCACAAAATGGAAGAGAGGAGAATACAGGGGACCATGGAGATGGATCATGGGTGAATTGGTGGTGGGCTGCCCAAGGGGAATACAAAATGTAAAAGACATAAATAACAATAAAAAAAAATGGAAAAAAAAAAAAAAAGAAAAGGGACAACAGGAAGAATTAAAGGCAGCAGAGTCACAAGCTGGTCATGGATAAATACACACTTACTGGAACCTCTCGGGGGTGAGAAAGTTGAGCAGATGAAACAACTCTTCCAGATTGTTCTGTAGCGGGGTCCCAGTCAGCAACAGCTTATGCTGGAGCGAGTAGCCGTTTAAGACCCGGAAGAACTGGTAAAGCAGAGGAAGCCGTCAGCGCCGCCGAGACGAGCGCTCCAGGATGGCCACACCAAGTTCCACTATTTCACTGCCCACTGGTTTAGCCCCCACCCGTCTCCGCCGCTTCGAGGCCTGGCCGCCGGCTGTCTCACATGTGAGGAAGAAGGCAGAGGCCACTTTCCCGTCCCTCTCCCCCTGCGCCTCTGCTTAATGAGTGAAACGAGGAAACTAAAACCGGAGGCCCAAACCACTGCGAGCCCTCACCTTCGACTGGTTGTTCTTGAGCCGATGGGCTTCATCCACAATGAGGCAAGCCCAGTCAATGGAGCCCAGGATGGCCATGTCGATGGTGATCAGCTCGTAGGACGTCAGCAGCACGTGGAATTTCACAGACGCCTCTTTCTGCACAAGCCAGCCAGCCGGTCACGGGCGCTCGCTCCCCAGTGTCAGCACGCGCGGGCACGCGCGGGGTGTGCCCTCCTCCCGGCTGTTACCCAGTCTGCCTCATCCCGAAGACCAGGTCACAGAGCGACACCTCCCCCTGGGGGCTGCCTCCCCCGAAATACCTTCATCCGGGAGGCCTTCTTGCCACCACGAATGGCGTTGTCTTCGAAGGAGAACTCATTCTCCCGGATGATGGCGCGGCTGTCTTTGTCACCCACGTAGGTCACCACGTACATATCTGGGGCCCACATTTCAAACTCCCGCTCCCAGTTGATGATGGTAGAAAGAGGGGCGCTCACTAGGAAGGGGCCTTTGGAATGACCCTTAGAGAAAGGAGCAGCAGCAGTGTAAGGATCGCGGGCCACACGGCACTGGAAGCCCAACACTCCCGTCCGGCCCCAGGCCCGCACGCTGAGGTCTGCAGCGGGGACCCCTCCCCTCGCCTCTCTGCGCACAGGACCACGCTGCCGCCCCCTCCCCGAAGTCACGTCTGTCTTTACAGGCAGCTGAAAACCCCACCTCGCCATTAGGTCTTTCCGTGCTAATTCCACGCACAATTCTGCTTATTACAACTCAAATCCATTGCCCCAGGACCGAGGCGCTCTGCACCCACCGCCCACTTTACCCACAACTCCAGCTCATCGAGTCTTCCTCTAGGCATGTGTCTACCTTTCAAGATCAGCGACCAATTTTTTCTTTTTCTCGCCTCAGAACTAAGACCATAAACACAAAACCCTAACAGCCTAGCTCCCCTACCTCCTTGTAGAGAGAATAGAGGAAGACCGCGGTCTGCACAGTCTTCCCCAGGCCCATCTCGTCAGCCAGGATGGTGTCGGTGCCCTGAGCCCAGGAGAAGCGCAGCCAGTTCAAGCCCTCCATCTGGTAGGGGTGCAGGGTTCCACCTGTGGCGTCCAGGTACTCCGGCTGCCGCTCATACTTCACGGTCGGCTGAAAGATGATATGAGACGTCAAGAGCTCACGAGGAATCATTTCCTCCCACTGAGGGAGCAGTGCCTCTTCCTCACACATCTTCACTAGCTCTTCCTTGAGAGGCATAAGAAAACTGTGAGGAAAAGACCCTCGATAATGGCTGAAACTTTCCAATTGATTTAAGACACCCCCCCCACCCCGGAAGTAAGGCAATTCATTAACCTACCAGACACACAGATCTCTGAGGAAAGACCCCTCACAGTCTGCCTGGCAACCCAGTAAGGCAATACTAGTCAGCTAAATAATCCTCTATGTCCGCTAGATTCATCTTTTATTTTTACTTAACTTTTTTAATTGAGGTGTAATCAACACAGAACGTAACAGTTTCAGATGTATAACGATACCATCCTTGGAAACACTGCAAACCGTTCACTAGAATAACCTTTTGCTAGATTCCTCTTTTTAACCCTAACCATTTCATCCTCACATTAAGCAAATAAGACCCAAGGAATTGAGCCAGGAAATCGGGGAGAGTGGACCCAGGTTCCAGTGTGAGTTTCACAAAGCTTGGCTGTGGCACCCCTCCCTAGCTAACACTTCCTCAATCATTTAAAACACCACACCTCCCGTGTTTTCTTGTTTCTGATGAAAAGAGAAGGTATCGCTCGTATTCCCCCAGGTTTCCAGAGGAGCAGGGAGGAGGGTGACAGACCCCCAGGGGCATTCTCAGGCATAGAGTCAGGACCTGCGGATCGAGCCCCCAACCCTATCACTAGCCTGGAGCACACAGACACACTGTCCCGCAGACAAACTGTGCCCTCCCACTTCTGCCCCAACTCACGTCAACAGTCGGTGTCTCAGGAGGCCTCTCCAACTTCCTCAGCTTGACCTTCTTGAGTTTCTTGCCTGGCCGTCCCTCCTCACCCCTCATTAACTCTCTGAAGGAGACAGACATCACACAGTTGTCAAGGGTCCTTCTCAGTAGGAAGCTTCTCTACCCCTCACCCACGCCACTCACCTGTGGTTCCAGTAGCTCTGCTTGAACAGGTCATAGTCCTGGATCTCCACGTCCTCGCTCTCCCAGGATGCCTGGTCGTAGGGCAAGTCCCGCCACTTGATCAAGTAGTGGACGTGGCCCTTCTTGTCCACGCTGCAAGGCCACCAAGAGAAAACACACTCAGAGCCAGGCCACCCTCCTCTTTGCCTAAGTCAGCCTGCTTTGGATAACCAGACCCCTAGCGAGGCCACACACACACCCTCAACGCCTCTTCTAGACCAGCCTCTAGACCAAAGATGCCCTCTAATCCGTAGGTGTCCACGGCTCAGACACCAGGATTCGGTCAGTTCATAGCACGCTGAGGTCTCCTCCAAGCGTAAGTCCGTTTTCTTCCTCCCTTCGGGAGGAGTGCCCCGGTGGGCACCCGCCTACATCCAGGACGCCCAAGACAGCCAGCAGCCAGGCCCAGCGCCACCGGTACCTGTGGTTGAGAATCCGGTGGATCATCATCCACTCAGGCTTGATCCCATAGCGATAGAAGCGTTCCTCCATCTCCGCAAATTTGGGGTCCTTGTTCTTTCGCTTTCGGCTCTTCTCTTCGTCGCCCCCGAAATCCCCAGAAGGCGGCTCGTCCATGTCGTTCTTCCGCTGGTAGTTCCGGAACATCACCTGGCAGTGCAGCTCCAGCTGCAAGCAAACAGGAAGTCGGTCGCCCGCCCTCCCGAGGCCCTCTCCTCACTGCCCTCCTCAGCGCGGCCCCGGCACCGCCGGCCGTGCCAGGCTCACCTGCAGCTCAGACACCCAGGAGCAGTGCCAGTAGGACATGCCCTGCCACTTCACGAAGAACTGCCGCTCTGGCCGCCCCTCCAAGGGCTTGGGGGAGGGAGTGCCGGGGTCCGCGTCCGGAGGCCGAGGCACCGGTGTCGGGGAGGGCGGCTGCCCCCACTTCCAGATCAGGATCTTCTGAACTTTGCCCTTAAGGGCTGGACACTGCGGAGAAGAGATGACCCAACACCACGTCGCTACCGCGGGAGGGGACGGGGGCGTCGGCAGCCTCAACCTCATCAGAGGCTCATTCAGCTTCACTTCAAGTAAGAACTGACTCAGGACACTTCCAAGGAGAGAGTAACGGAAGCCCCTCCTTGCCGCGAGACTTCACTCAGGACAACAGTATCGCTCCTATTTGCCTAACAGGCCAGTCGTTAGACTTCAAGACACCAAAGCAGACCTCAACCCCAGAATTCCTCTCTCAACCAGGCTGAAGGCAGCAAGTCACCCTATTCAACCATTCTAAACTACCAGCACCCCAGGAAACTGGCCGGCAAGACAGAAATGTTGCGGGCTACAAGACGACTTCTCCATCCCCTTCAAGGGAACAGGCGAAGCATCAAGTCCTTCGCTGGAAGTCAGTGCTACATTTTCCCAGGATACCTCTCAGAGCTAAAGGTCTGTAGTTCTCCATCGACTTCTCCTGCCCATATTTAACCCTTCTGTTGGGCGACACTCCCACCAGGCTGGGGGAATCACTTACCGTACAACGGGGACACAGCCATTCACCATTGGGGATCTCTGGAAGTGGGGGGTTCAGGCAGTGAATGTGGTAGGAAGAAGGACAGGTGTCACAGCAGAGCAGCTCCCCGCCATCCTTGCAAACCCGGCAGAATTCCATATGGTGGTCATCCTCCTCTTCGGGGTCACCCCCAACCTCTTCCAGGATCTCCTCACCCTCTGAATTGTCCTCTTTGGCCTCCCACTGGATGCCCTCCTTCTCCTGCAGCAAGACCAGAGTCTGATTATCCCCACCCCCACCCCAAGTGCGAACCACACCCACCCCTCTTTTGCGCCCCCCCCCCGCCGGAAGCCCACAGCAGGACGGCCGCCAGCCCCACGAACGCTCTCTTACCCGCTCCGGCCAGGGCTCCCAGGGCCACCAGGCCAAGGACTCACACAGTGTGGGCAGCTCCACTTGCCCTCGGGAGCCTTCTCCATATCCGGGTCCAGGCAGACCATGTGGTAGGCTCGGGGACAGGTATCGCACAGGATGATCTCGCCGCCTTGCTGGCACACCTCGCAATAGTCCTGGTGGTCTGTCTCATAACCATCCACAGCAGTCACCTCCTCCTCGCCTGGGCAAGGAAGAGGGAAAGCCCAGTTATTAGAAAAAAACCACCGCCCCCCCAACCCCTATCTCCTGAGGGAGATTCTCCCCAGCCATCCCCACCTCACCCCAGCACATACAGATACGGAGAAGAAACACACCTTTTTTCTTCTTTTTAGTGGTTCGGAGTTTCTTGCGGCTACGGCTACTGCGGCTGGTGGAACCATCAGAAACAGAATAGCTGTTGATACTGGCGTCATCGAAGTCAGACTCCACATCTAAGTCATCATCCTCACTCTGGCAGAACGAAAGGGAACATGGTTAGCGGGTCCAGCCCGAGGGAGGGAGAGTGGCAGAGAAGGACGCCCTCCCGTGCCAGGGCGCCTAGAAGCCTAGCAGGGCCTGCCCTACATCAGACCCTGTTCTGCGGCCAGCCCCCTCCTGGCGTGCCCACCGCGGCGGCTCCACCCTGCGAGAAGGTGCTGTCGGGTTCGGCAGGCCCCCACCCGGCGCGGGGCTGGGCTCTCACCGAGGATCTCTTACGCTTAGAGCCAAAACCGCCCAGCTTGATCTTCAGCGGAGCCACTTTCTTGGGTTTGGGCTTCTTGGCGTCAGGCACACGAGGGCTGCCCTTGGGCTTTCTCCGAGCGTTGGGGCCTGAAGTCAGAGGAGAGCAGGTTAAGACGACCCAACCCGGAGCTCCTCCCCAAGTCCAAGTCTCTAGCCTGGCGCTGAGAGAACGAACACCCTGAGCCCACGCCTGTCCCACTTCACCTTTGCCCTCCTTGGTCTTGGCCTTGCGGATAGGCACCTCCACGGGGGGAGGCGGGGGCGCGACTTCCGTGGCGGTCACCATGCTCTCCACCACGGCCACTGCCGCTGCCGCCGCCGCCGCCACCGAGGCCCCAGAGCTGCCTTTGAAGGGGTTGTTGGTACTGAATTCCCGCCACTTTGCACCCAAAACCATCATCATCTTGGAGACAGCAATCTTAGGGTTTTTGGCAGCAATAAGGGGTCTGGTAGAGAAATGGGTAAGAACAGAAAAGAAAAAGTTCACGAGTAAGAGGGGGGAAGGGAAGTGAGAAGAGGCTGCGCAGGTACTCTCTTCCCCGCCCCCCAAGCGCCCGGGTTTTTTACCGGACAAACTGGCTGAAGGCCTTGTAGTTGGTGAGGGTGCGGTAATCCTCCTCTGAGAACACGTGGTCGATGTCCTCCATGCCCCAGTCTTCCAGGAGCTGAGCAGATGACTTAGGTTCCTGCCGAGAGAACAAGGCCAGATGCCTGACACCCAGTGCCCACGCCTGCCGCGAGCCGCTGAGCTGAAAGCGAGGCGTGCAAAGCCCAGGGTCAGGGAGCCGAGGGAATCCTTGGCAAGAGGCGGAGAGGAAACGTCCCGCGGGCCAGAGGAAGGACCGTGAGACGGAGGACAGGAGCCCAAGCACCGAGGAGGGCACAGAGGTCCGGGCACCTTGGAATCGTCGTCGTCGTCGTCCTCCTCCTCCTCCTCCTTGCGCTTGGATTTGCTCTTCTTTTCTTTCTTAGGTCCGAGCTTCTTCTTCTTCTTCTTGCCAGGGGTGTAGTCGCTGCCCTCACTGTCTGAGCGAAGAGCCACCTCCTCTTCCTCCTCCACAAACTCGGGCCCCTCCCCAGAGCTGTCCCCCAGCTGCCGGCACAAGAGCAAACGCTGGAGCAGGGGAGGGGAGAGGGAGACAGACACACATGCGACACGCGTGCTGACCTCAGGACAGCCCCAGGCGCACCCCCGGACCTGGCCCACCTCTCGGCCGCCAGAGGCAGAAACAAAAGCCCCCCCGCCCTGCAGCCCTTCTCAGAGCTCCCCCCTTCTTCCTCTTATTCCCCATAACATCCAGTCACCCACTCACCTCCTTTTTTTGGCGCTTGCTCTTAGGGATTTTAGGGTCCCGAGGTTTTTTAGGTTTTTTCTTCTTCTTGAGCTTTGGAGTCTCTGCTTCTGACAAATCCTCTTCTGGGTCCTCTTCGTTTTCTACATATATTTGGCAAAGAAGTAGGCAGGGAAAAGATCAATAGCAAAAGGTTAGAGCCTAATCCAGAGGCTTTAGACTTTATTCCCCCACCTCTTGTCCCAGATTCCACTGAAGAGAACAGCTATACTCTCCACAGAAGCAAGCCGATACTCAGCACTAAAACAGACAAAGAGCGAGCTGTATATACCTGGCACAGGCCTGCCAGGCCAGACCAGGCCCCCCTCGGGCACCTGTCCAGACCCCTACCTCTTCGCCTTCATCCCTAACAGGAGCCTCTGTACCTTCCCCCATGCAGCTGGATCAAGCTACTTAGAGCTGACTGAACACGAGAAAGAGGCCCAGTCCATCTGGACCTGCCCACCAGACTCCCTAAACCGGACAGTGGGAATGAAGGATCCCACCCGAAAGGCAAAAACCATCGCGTACATCTCATCCCATTCCCAGGAAAGTATCAGTTCAGGGGTCCCAGAAACCACACCCTTCGCTAACCCCTCTGGGTCATCACTGCTCAAAACAATCGGAACTTCAGGGCCCAGGTTCAGCTGCCAACCCAACCTCACGCCCACTCCCAAACCTCATTTCCTTTCCCCATCTCCAGCTCTGCTGTTTCTCCTCAGCTTCTCCTGGGTCAGTCGCCTCTTCTCCCCAGGGGCCCAAATCAGCCCAGCTGTCACCATCTCCTCCACCCTCCCCTTCCTCCTCCCATCTGGCTCCACCTCCTCCCCTGGCTGGGCGCACACACAAAGCCTGGGGTAACACTAAGAGCTCCTGGGCAGGGATAGGTGGGAAGGGGCACAGAGGGGGAGGAGAAGGCCAGGAGGCAGCTTCCTTTGTAACAGGCATTCACACCAGCACACCAGCTCCCTCCTCCCTCCTCTCTCTCCTACTTCCCAAGCCACCCCCGCCCAAGGAGGGGGGAGTGGAGAAGGGAGTGGAGAGAAGGAGGGAGTGCCTCACCCACTGAGGAGAAGGAAAATGGCTCCTGACCGCAGAAGCCAGCCCAGGGCACCCAGCTGCCAACATAGGACAGACAGGAAGTGGCAGGAGGGGGTGGGGGGAAGACTACCCTAACAGAAGACTTTCCAAATTATTACCTGGCCCCAGGTCCAAATGCCACCTCTCTTACACCTATCCTGGGGTGACACAGTTCTCAGGAGGCCACTCTAACGTCCTAGGCAAGGAAACCCAAGACAAACATAAAGGGGTAATACTATGAGAGGGGCTGAGTTACTCCCTAAATCAATTATTTTTCTAATCATCAGAGTTGAGCTTTAACACTCAGTGAAGCTCTGGTCAGAGCATACGACCTTGTCAAATTTTTGATACCTGGAAGATTTACCTGGAAGAATAGGAGCCCACAAAAAGTCGCTGAAACTCAGTTCCTCATCACCCCCATCCAGAGTCCAAACCACACAGATCCTAAACCGCCTCTTACAGAGCAGAGGCCGCGACCTATGCAACACAGAGGGGTCACATCCAGCTCAAGAAAAAAGGAGCAGCAATAGACAGTGGCGGACGATATGCTTCCCCAAATACACAGAGGACCTTCCCTCCTGACCCCCAGAACTAGCCCTAAAATGCCTCTGGCTCCGCCCTTTCTGAGGCAGACACCAGGGAACATGAGACATTAGGCTGGACAAAGCACCATCAGCCTCCCCTTCCCACTCAGCCCAGGATCAGGCAGGCCCAAGAAGCCCCTCCCATCCCCTGGGATTGGAACACCAGCCTGAACCTCACCAGAAAGGATCGTTTCTTAAGGACTTCTCCCCAACACTCCCCTGGTCACCCCACTCCCACTCCCATCAGTTACATCGCTCAGTTCTTCCTCTTCATCATCTCTACGAAAGCTGGAAGTGAAAACAAGGACGAGCCCATGGATGCCAAAGGAACACACTTCCATTCACGTAAGCCCCCCAAACTTCTCCGGGCAGGGCAGATGATGTGCTGATGAGGCAACCAGCACGCGCTGAGATACAGAAGATTTGGGAAAGGGGCAGGAATGGGGTGTGGCAAGTGGAAAAACTGGGTCATGCTACAGCTTGGGGCAGAGTTCGCCCTGGGAGCCAGCACAGCTCCCAATCAACACAGGGGCAGCCCCCCACCAGGGGGCCGATGGGAAGCCGGGATGTGGGCCCCACACTGGACAGCACCACTATTTCTCCTGCCCCTCACAGGAAGTACAGGATCACCTCCTCACTACCTGCCACAACCCTGCCCCCACCCTAGGCCACTGCACAGAAATCTGCCACCTTGCCCTCCACAGTGATGAGACACAATTCTAAGTTTCTTATGTCAAGAGCGGAAGACTCAGGAACAAGACGGATGCCTCTCTGAAATGGTGTCAGGCTGAGACGCAGACTTCCAACCCAGGGAATCTCTCCCAGACCACCTCAACTTGCCCCTGGAGCTAAGGGGAGAGAAGTAAAAGATGTTTGGTGGGAAACAAAAACAGGACCAGCAGGCTCCAGAATGAAAAGAAAAATAGACACAGAGCTGATGAAAACGTGGCATGTAGAAAAAAAACGAAGCTGAGAAAAGAAACGTTGAGGAAACAAGTGGGCTCTGAAAAAAAGACGAGAGAGGGACAGCCACTTAAAAGCATGACATCAATCATCACCTGAGAACAGACAAGGTTACTCCAATCAGGCATGGTGATTTTAACTATACGGGTTTGGCCAGTCCAAGGAGCCACCCCAAAACACAAATAGTGCAACCCCCAACACACCTACACAAACACCTCACACTACCAGCCCAAACCCCAGGCTACCTGCACAGAGACAGAAGCCTCCAGGAAAAAAAAACCATGGTTATGTCTACTCGCCAGGGGGAGAGGCACACCCAAAGGGTCTCCTCCCTTCTTTTGCCCCCCTCATACATCCTTCAGGGTGATTACACCCAAGCCCTAGCCCCCATCACTCCCCCACTCAAAGCATTTCAGCAATCTGCCTAGCTAATGGCGCTCTAGATCCCAGCTGAGGAGCGCAATTCAAACTTCACACAGTTGCAACAGCACCGAAAACCAGTAACTGAGCAGGAGCTGAAATTCATGAGCTCGAGAGTAACCAGCGCTCCCTCTCTCCTTCCCGCGGCAGCAAGCCCAGGGTCCTCGAACAGAGCGCCTCAAACCCCACCAACCTCAGGACCAAAACGCTTCCAGGGGTCCCAGGTAGTGCCATCCTCCCAGGCCCCGCAGTGGGCACTGCCTGCCAGTCCAGCGAGCTCCCTCAACGCGAGCTGCAGAGCATTCCTGAAGACGAACGAACCGCCGCAAGCTTGCACCTCGGTCCGCGGAGCCCGGGCGGCACATGGCTTCCACCCCCCTCACACAAGCGCTCCGCAGAAGAGAACCACTCCCTTCGGATGCCCTCTGCCTCAGACTGGCACAGGGGCAAGCTGAGGAACTCAACGCTGCCTCGCCAGAGTCGCCGGGGAGGGCCCAATTGCCTCCTTCCTGCCCCGGGCCCCTGGGGAAGATGTTACCTGGGTGGGGTGGGGGCAGGCTGTTGTTCAAAAGTGCATCCATCTCCTCCTCCTCGCTGCCCGCGGAGCAGGGGGACGGGGAGCCCAGGCCCGACGCCATCCCCTTCCGCTGCCGGCCAGGGAATTGGCCCAGCTGCTCCTGCCGGCGGCCTGGGGCCCTCCGCACTGGCCCGAGTCACTGCGCGGGGGAGGGGGGAAGAAAGAGAGAACAGTCAGTGACGTGCTCTGCCCCCTCCCCCACTCCCACCCGCTCTTTCCGCCCACCACCACCGCCGGCCCCCCCACGCCGGCCACCCTAGCTGGGCACCCGAACCACTCAGGCTGAACTTAGTTCCACACTCCTCGGGGGCAGCCCGGAAGCCGGCTCCCCGAGCGGAGCCCCCCAGACGAGGCGGAGGGACGCCCCTGCGGGCAGGTTGGTGCAGGCGTGGGGAGGGGGAGGCCGGGCTGGCCCGAACAGGGTGTGACGCGGGGGAGGGGGGTCCGAGTGGCCGCGGCGTGGGGGGAGGGGGGCCGGGGGAGGCGGCAGGCGGCGAGGCGCTCGGGGACACAAGGTCACTTGGGGGTGGGGGGGCGCCTCCCTGCGCCTGGGGAGGGGCCAGTCCCCAGACAGGGCAGCTCTCCAAAGGCTGTCCTCTGGGACAACTCAGGTTCTCCTGGGAGCCGCGGGGACGAGGGGGCGTGGAGGCTCGGGCGCTCCGGGGGGTTGCAGCGGGGACTTGGGGGGCAAGTGGGCTCCCACCGGGCAGGGGGCCGGGCCACGTGTCCCGGGGGGCAAGTGAGCAAAGGGCGAGGGGGCGGACGCCGGGCATTGTGGGAGACCAAGCCCGAGATGAGAGACTCGGGGAGCAGGACTCCGGCCGGGTGAGGGCGAGGAGGGGGAGGGGGAAGCAGGGCGCCCTGCAGGGAAGGGGAAGGAAGGGTCGGCTCCTCCGGGCAGGGGGCGGTCCGCCGGTCCGGGGACCCCAGAGGAAGGGCTGAGTGAACGGATGACCCTCGGGGCTGGTCGGGCTGCGAGGGGCGCCTCTTTGGGGACCCCGAGGTCTTCTCACCCCGGAGCCGCCGCAGGTCGCGCTGGGTCCGGCCCGGTGTCACTCCCGCTCCGGCTCCTCCTCGCCGCGGCCGAAGGGGGGAAAATGGCTCCGGCTCCGGCGTCGCCTCTTAAAGGGCCCGAAACACCGGCCGGGAAATCCCACCGCACAGGCCCCGCCCCCCCACGGACAGCCCATAATAACCTCAACCAACTCCAACCCCCCCTCCACTACC